>VZRQ01005678.1:2950-20264 GCA_013397975.1 Machaerirhynchus nigripectus
ATGCCGCATCCCCCACTACACCTCCCTCCTCACCCCCCCGTGCTCGAGGAAAGGGGTCTGTGCGCACTTTGGAACGGCGGGATGCACAGTGGCGCCCCGAGTGACGAGCTGCCTGTGCATAAAAACGAACGAATCTCATGTGAATTCGTGGTTGGTTTGGTTTTTTTCTTTGTTTTGCGTTTTGTGATTTAATCGCAAGAGTGTATTTTGGGCACGTTAAGGAGGAGAGCTGGGCTAAAGCTGAGTTATCCCGTTGCTGCATAAACACAGCGGGAGAGGGGTAACAGTGGACGGTTCCCACCAGGAACCATCATTTCTCCAGCGACAACGAAGCACTTTGGGTTCGTTGGTTTGGCTGTGACAAGCAGATATTTTCATGCTCCCTGTGCCAGTGCCAGGGACGGTGATTTAAGGACTAACCCACCTCTGGGAGCAGGGAAATGGTGGGGTAACACAGGATGGAGCAGGACTCCACAGTGGGAATGGGGGTGTATAGGGGTTAGGGGCTTCTCAGTTTATGCTGCTCCGAGGCTTCCTCCAACCCCTTGCATGGCAAGAGGCCCCTGGGAACAGCGGGGAGAAGGGAAAGAAAAGGGTCAGATATCTCCTGGAAGGGCAGAGCAGGGCCCTGGATTTTTAAATCCAGAAACAAGGTATTTCCTCTTCGGTTTTGCCCCAGCCCCCAGGTGAAGTATTTTTCACTCTTCCATTGTCAAGAAACAAACTTGTAGGGTGAAGCAGAAAAGTAGACATAATTCAGTTCAGATAAATGCTGTAAATTAATCCCAGCTCTTTTGCAGTTTCCTGGTGTTTCCCCCTGTTCTTTATACCATGTCATTTCCTGCTGAGAAATGTGATCTGGCCATGGTTAAGTCTGAAGTACAACACACACAAATCCTATGAGGTTTTGCATGACATTTAAGTTTCACTTAAGGCTAAAACTCCAGCAGCTAAATATGCCTGTCAAATGTGACCATTTCACTTTTTCCATGGGATTTGTAGCAGCGATTTCAAAAGCAACTGCATGTTGAGAGTGGAACCGACTCAGATAAAATTGGCTTCCTGAGCCAGCTCAGCAGAGTCCAGGCACCCAGGTTTGCCTGTGATGTAGTCAGTCCAGTGTGCTGATGCTTGGGGCACAGGTGGAAGCAGCTGTGTTTAAAACATATTTTGATGTGTTGAAAGATTGGGGCTATGCAATTCCTATGGTACTTTTTGTCCTCCTTTTTAGCTGGGATGACTAAAGACACTACTAACCCCTTGCTGTGTCCCAAAAGCATAAGGAAAAAAAACCAAAACATCTTGATCATGGGGAGTTTTCAGATTATTTACTGTTGCAGTGGCTGCTATTTGCTACAAAAGGACAAGAGGATGCATACCGGAGATGTGCGTATTTCTTCAGAGCTCAGATGCTGCACAAACGGAGGTCAAAATCCTTTAACCTGTCTGAAGTCCAGATTTCAGATGTGACTCTCTATGCATGCTCTGTTTTTATTTCAGGAATTATTTCTTCCATTTTCCTATGACCTTTGCAAGTGAAACAATCTACATGCAATGGAAGTAGGATTACAAGTACAAAAAAGTTGTGGGTTTTATGTGTGATTAAAATTCCCATCTGTTCTGTAACTCTTTTCAATCTACTTATTTTCTAGATGTTGAAAGGAATGAGAAGGAGGTGTCTTTACAAACAAACTGTGGGCCTGCTGTAGATAAAGCCAGATACGGAGAGATGAAAAAAGCAATGGGAGGAACCATAAATTCCATATGAATTCCACTAACTGACACAGACTGTTACTCACCCAAGGCTGCGCTAATCCCTGGAGTTGGAGAAAAAGAACAGAGACACAAGGAAAAAGAAAAAAAAGTGTGTGGGGGGGTACACATTAGAAGGGGGTCTTTACTAGGCAATTTGGGAAGTCTGTACCTCTCAAGTACCTCAGCCAATGGGAAAAGAAAGAGGGAAATGCATCTGAGAAATTAGGATAAAAAGGAGGCTGCATCCTTCAACAACTTGAGAGACCCCATGGGAAATACCCATGACCTCTCCCTTTATTTGAAAAAATTAACAGGACTCCCCTGTCTCCTTTTTGGACATAAACCTCTGGTGTTTCTGGATTAATTTTCCTTACAATGTATAATGGAAGTATGTCCAGCATTGTTTCCTGAGATTTTCAGTGTTAAAAATGAAAGGATGAACATTCGTGATTAATACCTACTATCGTTTTTGACAAGGAATGATTTGGAACAACCACTTCAATAGGATTGCTGTCAAGTAACTTAGTTCTTTGTAGCCATGAAAGAAACATAACCCAAAACCCAAACCACCCTTTCCACCTACACAGGCCTCTGGTTCTGTGACCCCAGTCCTTGAGGAAAGAGCTGCCTCTGCTCATTGTAATGCTTTTTCCTTCCTTGTAGGTGTGTGAGTTGGGAAGGGAGAAATTCCCAGCTGCATTCCTATCTACTTTCAGCCCTCTTCTCCAGTGAGATTTGTGTCATGTCTTGAGTTGCGCTCTTCTTTGAATGGCACAACCCTAAGACCTGATTTTTGGAACCTGAAGTCTCAATTTTTTCATTTACCCTCCGACCTGGGCAGATTTTCATCACTAGCTGAAAACATTACATCAAGGTGTGCATTCTTCCCGAGCTGCAGTCAATACTTTCTCCTGCAACCATAATTATTTTAAAATATATTATTTTCTATTTAAAATGGAAAAGAAAGCCTCTGGGAACCTAACATTGCAATAACTTGTCCTGCATGTCAGGTAATTATATTCTGTGGGCATTAAAAAAAAATTTGTTTCAGGTTTGTGAGCAGATATTGCTTTACTTCATTAATAAAAACAAAACAAGCATTAAAAGCCCCCAAAAAACAAAACAAAACAAAAAATAAAAAACAACCCAAAGCCTAAAACCCTCAAAAAAAATAAAAACGCCAGGAAGTAGCAAAAAGTTGCTACAGACAGTGTGTGATTTGTTCAGGTTTTGGTCCAGGTATATGGCATCTATTTCTCATTTCTGATATGCTACTCAGTCAGTTAACTAGAGAATACAGTTATTTGTTTGCTCAGCTGATGTATTTCACTTTAGCAAAAATGAAAAAGAGGATGTTTTCTTTTTTAAACATAATGATGAATAAACATAAATTTTACTGCAGGGATGGTCACCTACAGAGGAGATATGTCCTTCCAGGGGTGATAGTAACTTTATTATTGCAGTAAAAATAAATGAGGGTAATTTTTTGTAACTGGTTGTGTTGCTCTTCAATATTCTTCTTTGCTGGTTGTTTACTACAGGACTAGACTGTAGTGTTACTCTGATCATTTGAGATACAAAAAAGTTACTGATATAAAAAGAATCTTTAATTCAATTTTGACAAAAATGTTTGTGTTACCAAATATAAATATTCCCTCTATTTCAGTTGCTGTGAATCAAGAGGTATTTTGAAGGTAAACATGGAGGGTAGATAAAAAGACAGCATGAAAGGCCTGTTTAAAGATGATGCATTCAAGCACTTCCCAGTTTTGAGAATTGTTTGGATTAATAAATATGCTTTGCACTGGAAGATCAACAAGTTGGAGCCCTAGGACACATGAGCTGATAAGAGTGTAAACTTATTCATAAAACTAATGCCACAAACACAGAACAAGCTGAAATTGTCAAGACAGAAGCAGAATGAAGATGGACCAAGGAAACAATCCTGAGAATGAGACAGCTTCAGAAGATGGCCAGCCCAGTGACCAAAGAAAACCAATATGACATCAAGGGACAAGCACCAAGAACTAAATAAGGGGATTTGGTGTTTGGGTGATGGGTGGCACAGATATAATTTGGGTTGCAGTTTGGTGTAGGCAGTTCCTCTTCGGAGGCACCCAGCTCTATCTGCTCTGCATGTTGGATAAAGAAACTACTCACTTACTCAGTAGATTGGGAACTCATCTTCGAGGAGGAACCTAGGGCAGGAAAACTGTTTGAGCTGGCATCTGCTTATTTCCTTCATGGTCTAGGTTGCAGCAGCAAAATCACCTGCTATACCAGGATGATATATTTGAACACCATGCCATCTTACTGGTGCTGGGTGGTGTCATCCTGGGTAGGGTGTCTTTAATAATACAAAGAGCACTACTCTGAAATAAATAGGAAAGAACAGTAAAGAACATGAATGGTGGAAGAACAAGCTGTCATATGATTTCATATTCACACTATTTGCACCAGTGGTTTTGAATGTTCATCCTATTGTGGCATGAAATCCTAAAGTTTTCTTATTTTTGCTCAGCTTAAATCCTACTACTTTTACTTCTGGTGAAAAGAACAAGTTCAAAAAAGTCTCCATGGTAGTAGCTCTTCGTTAGTTCAGAGACTTTGTTCTCAGCACTGTTAGAAAAATAAGAGTTGTGTTACAATCATACTGGATGTCAAACGCTATGTTCACATTAGAGCCCCCAAATATGCTTTATCATTTATACTGAAACCGAAAAAAGCAATCAGCAACATTTTGTTTTCTGTTGAGTGGAGAGTTTTATGGGCCTAGAAACAATTTCACACACTGAAACAATCTATTAAAAAAAATCCTCTGAATTTCTGTGACGGCTGCTAATGAAGCATGCAACACGGAGCACACAGAGACAGGAAAGGCAAAATGAACACTTATGAGCTGGGAGGCCAAAAGGCATCACCGAACTCCTACTTCATATCAGGCAGCAGGGCTGGCCCCTGATAGCTGTAGTTTGACCTGGGGTATTTTT
This sequence comes from Machaerirhynchus nigripectus, assembly GCA_013397975.1. Classification (NCBI taxonomy): domain Eukaryota; kingdom Metazoa; phylum Chordata; class Aves; order Passeriformes; family Dicruridae; genus Machaerirhynchus; species Machaerirhynchus nigripectus. The sequence continues at coordinate 7,696 of VZRQ01005678.1, forward strand.
ACATGACTGATTATGCAGAATAGCCACTGACCAATTCTTCTGGTGACCACATTCACTGTCAAAATACGAGCACTTCTTTCTGCTTTTGTAATGACCCAGGTACACTTAAAAAGCCTTAAGACTGGATTACACCACAGTTTATTAATCTTTTAAGATATTAGACGTATATAGGTGCCCAGAATAAGCAACCTATGTTTCAGAGTTTGCACTAAAGCACTTGGAGAGATGTCAAAACACCATTTCAAGCTGATGAAGAAGAGTACAGAGAGCCTCTTCCCACTGGATATTGGAAATCCAATCTGAGAAGACCCCATAAGCCTTCAAACTGAAATTAACTTTCATTAAGTAATATATGACATATTTATGAGAGACCTGGTGCCTGTCTCGTTGTCTGTACTACAAAACAACATTCATGTCAGTACTAGAAAGTTCACTTTTGTGATTTTGTGGTGCCTGTATGAATTAAGTACATTCAGAAGTTCACAATATATACTTGCAGTATAGGATTACTCAGATCTAGTTTGAAAGTGATAATGGCTTTGATCTGCATCTATGGTGGCATGTAATTATCTAAGAATGCATCCAGAAAGCCTGCAGTTTGAGCCTGATTAGTAGCTATATGATAAACTCTGATAGCTTACAAAGTCAGCCCAGAGTGTCTAGTTCCTTAGTATTTAATAGTTTTAATACAATTAGCGACAGATAAATGCAGAAAGGTCAGATAGGGAAAAAAAAATTAATTTTCACGTGTTTTCTCAGTTGCAAGGGGAACCTTAAGGCAGTCACAGGGAGAAGCTAGGCAAGCTGGTGTAACAAAACAAAAAACCACATGAACAGTAGAATTATTAAGACAAATGTTGAAGATAACAGATTTTCGAAAGTACTTCTGGGCTGTATTGATCAGTGGGCTTTTGGCAAGAGCTTAACATAGATGTCACTTATTGCTACATAAATCCTTTTTTAGTAGAGTGCACTGTACTCACCTCTCACTTCTGCTACAAAAACGTCAAAGACTTAGCACCATCAAGTGGTAGATCTTACTACAGCAGTGCTGTACATGGATAAGTATCCGTTAGTAATATTATTGATTGTCCACTGACTAGAAAAATTTCTCTTTCAGTTTACGACATACATAACACGAAAACTTAAAATAGTAAGGAGTAAGGTCTTGCTCACATGCAACATGACACTGAAAAGTGAGAACCATAAACCAAGGAAAACCAGCATCACCTACAAAAACCCGACCAACATCCCCAGCCAAACAAAAACACCTTTAGTTACACACCTATGGCAGTTAGTGAATGCTCATTAACGCACAGACCGGAGAGCGATATTTTATCAAAATAATCCCCAAGTTTAAAGCAAAAGGCAATAAACCTCATTAAAGTTAAACAAAGAAACCCCTTAAAGATAAGACTCCAGCATAATAACCTGTAAGGTGTGCTTTCCAGTTGATTATACAGCCCTTTTATTGAAAAAGTGGGTGGCTCTTAAAAGAGCCTTTGGGTTAAGCAGTATTTAAAGCAGTTATTTACTTGGAGCTGGTGTACTTGGTGACAGCCTTGGTGCCCTCGGACACGGCGTGCTTGGCCAGCTCGCCGGGCAGCAGCAGCCGCACGGCCGTCTGGATCTCCCGCGACGTGATGGTCGAGCGCTTGTTGTAGTGCGCCAGGCGCGACGCCTCGCCCGCGATGCGCTCGAAGATGTCGTTGACGAACGAGTTCATGATGCCCATGGCCTTGGACGAGATGCCCGTGTCGGGGTGCACCTGCTTCAGCACCTTGTACACGTAGATCGAGTAGCTCTCCTTGCGGCTCTTCTTGCGCTTCTTGTCGCCCTTCTTCTGCGTCTTGGTCACCGCCTTCTTGGAGCCCTTCTTGGGCGCGGGGGCGGACTTGGCCGGCTCAGGCATCGCAACAACTGCTTGGATCTGATAGACCAAACAGCAAGTCTCTGACCTAAGCGAGGAACGAAGTGAGGAAAACCGGCTGCGTGCCACATATTTATAGCTCCAATATGCAAATGAGCAGCATCGGCCCTGCACACTTTCATTGGTCAGAACACAAAATACGTCATCACACACCAGTGTTCGCGTCTGATTGGTCAGAATTTGATTCGCCTTCTCATTGGCTGCTCACACAAGACCTACTTCTCAACCTATCAGCGCAAGGACGAGCTAGTAAAGTGAGAGCTGAGCCGCGGCTTTCTGAGGGCTGGCTTCATTCTACTGCAGGTTCCTGTGAGTGGGGAGCGAGCGAGGGAAGATGTCCGGCCGCGGGAAGCAGGGCGGGAAGGCGCGCGCCAAGGCCAAGTCGCGCTCGTCGCGGGCCGGGCTGCAGTTCCCGGTGGGCCGCGTGCACCGGCTGCTGCGCAAGGGCAACTACGCGGAGCGCGTGGGCGCCGGCGCCCCGGTGTACCTGGCGGCCGTGCTGGAGTACCTGACGGCCGAGATCCTGGAGCTGGCGGGCAACGCGGCCCGCGACAACAAGAAGACGCGCATCATCCCCCGCCACCTGCAGCTGGCCATCCGCAACGACGAGGAGCTCAACAAGCTGCTGGGCAAGGTGACGATCGCGCAGGGCGGCGTGCTGCCCAACATCCAGGCTGTGTTGCTGCCCAAGAAGACTGACAGCCACAAGGCTAAAGCCAAGTGAACCCAAAGGCTAAGAAGCGCACTTGCTCTTCTGGAGAAACCCAAAGGCTCTTTTCAGAGCCACCCACAAGATCCTAAGAGAGCTGAGTTATCCAAACAACAGTTAAAGGCATTTTTGTATGAACTACTCAATTCGTGTTTTATCCTATTTTTTATTTTTGGCTGGGATATAGCAGCAACGCTTTCCAAATTTTCGTTAACAAAGTCGTGCCAAAATGTCTCCCCATAGAAGTTCTCCCTGGCATAGAGTATTTTTCGTTTAGTACTTATGTCGGAGAACATTGGAACACTATTCGTTGAGACTTCCCGTCCCTCCCCTCTTACCCGCCTCTTTCTTCTCCGAGTGGCGGATAGAGTTCCAGAGATGAGGCGTAATCGTCTTCGGGGAAGGGAGGGTGAAGGGGAGCGGGCGGGGACTTCCGCTGGCCAATCCTTGGGCAGGGCGGGCTTTTTCAAGACTTAAAGCTCTTTCTTTCTCATCGGGAACAAAAGGATTGGGAGAGCGCAGGGCTATTTTTTTGTCAGTAAAGAAACCCTCCCCTCCTCCCCCAAAGAGACAGAGGCATTTACGGAGATACCGTCAGAGAAATAATACAACAGATTAGACATGGCTCAGTAGTAGCGTGCCTGACAATTGCATTATTTTGTTACAAAATATAATCTTTAAAAAAACATACATCCGGTTTTTTATGAAATCATTATAAAACATTGTTTCCTGGTAGTCAAAGTAATCACTCGGAGGAAGAAAACAGTCTACACTTCCCTAAAGCCGCCGCGCTCATTAGTATTTCTTTCGGTAATCCTAGGAAACAAAAAATACAAGACACAATTGACCTCTTGACGACTTACGAATTACTCGATCCTTGCTGCAGGTTACAGACGACCTCGGTGCATCAGCTCCTTTAGGGAAAGTGTGGGTGGCTCTTAAAAGAGCCGTTGGATAACAAAGTATACAGAGTAAAACTCTTCTGGTAAGATTTACTTCTTCTTGGGCGCCGCCTTCTTTGCCTTGGCCGCTTTGGGTTTGGCTGCCTTGGGCTTCGCTGCTTTGGGCTTCACCGCTTTCGCCTTAGCCGGGCTCTTCGCGGCCTTCTTGGGGCGGCCTGCCTTTGCTGCTTTCTTGGGACTCTTGGCCGCCTTCTTGGCCGCGGCGGCCGCCGGCTTCTTGGCCTTCTTTGGGCTCTTTTTCACCGCCGCCGCTTTCTTAGGCTTCTTCGCGGCGCTGGCGGGCTTCTTAGCCGCCGGCTTCTTCGGCTTTGCTGCAGGAGCCCTTTTTTTGGGGGCCTTTTCCTTCACTTCTCCTGGCTTCTTGTTGAGGCGGAAAGAGCCGGAGGCGCCGGTGCCCTTCGTCTGCACCAGAGTGCCCTTGCTGACGAGGCTCTTGAGCCCCAGCTTGATGCGGCTGTTGTTCTTCTCCACATCGTAGCCGCCGGCGGCCAGCGCCTTCTTGAGCGCGGCGAGGGAAAGCCCCTTGCGCTCCTTGGAGGCGGACACGGCCTTGGTGATCAGCTCGGTGACGCTGGGCCCCGCGGGCTTGCGGGCCTTGGACCCGCTCGCCGCCTTCTTCGGCTTTTTAGCGGCGGCCTTGGCACCGGGCGCGGGCGCATCGGGGGCGGCGGCGGGAGCGGTCTCGGACATCGCGGCGACTTCCTCTGCGGAGCAGGCGAACACAATTGGGCTGGCCCGGGTCAGATGCTCGTATTTTTAGAGCGGAGCCGCGCGGTGATTGGTGCGTTGCAGAGCCCGCCCCGCTGCACGGCCGGGGAGCTCTTCGGTGTGCTCGATTTGTGTTTCTTTGGACTAACAAAAGTGTATTTTCCTCGGAATTTCTGCCACCAAATCGCCCAATTTCCTCGGTGAGGGGGGAGAAGAGCAGGTACTTGCGTTCGGGAGAGTTTCCTGCGGCAAACACGCGATTTGCGTTAAAGGAGAGGCGATAAATCCCGTGTGCTGCTGCTGGAGAGACCTCTGAAGGGAGAAACTTTTGTTTTTCCTTGCAAATTAAAAATTTCCTTTCGATAAAAATGTTACAGCAACAACTCAGTCTGATTCTTTAGAGGGTTTTCTTGGGGTCAAAGTTGAAATCTGAAAAATTAAAGCTATTTTGACAGTTTAAATTGATTTTGAAGAGGAGGAAGTAACACAAACTCCTTTTTCAGCTCTGAATATGGATTAAGAACCGGTTCCTTTGACCATGTGTTTTACCTCCTAAAACGCTAAAGTCTAGTGAAATAGTGTCTCGTACAACCTCCTATTGTACTTTTTATAGTAACATAAGCAATTTGTTATTATCTGGAGATTTTTGAACAATACAGTTTGTTTATTTTGTCTTCCTGGAATTTCAGTACAAGGGAGGCAAAGCTACCCTGCTGCCCCGTGTGGGGTGTTTTCTTTTTATTTGTTTCCCATATGAATTTTTTGTACCAATCATTAAGTAAATCAAGCCATTTGCTTTTCATGTTCCGTTTTATTTTCAAGTAAATAGTCATTTGATACCTTATGTTACAGAATTGCAGCTTTGTAAAAGAAAGCAATCTGCTGAACTTCTGCTGTTTATGGAAATTACCTTTGTCTCTGGTAATTTAAGATTTGCAAGGACTAGCATTGCAGTTTAGTAGTTATGCTCTTAGTTCCCAAAGAGTATTATCTTGCTACATATTTTCTCTAAAAGTAGTAGAATTTTAAACCATATTACTGTTTGGTTTCTTTTTATGTATCTCACAGAACATGGCTACACAAAGGTTTAGCTAAAGCTTCTGAATTCTGAATCCTCTTCCCTCTCTAAATAAAACCCACCTAATTAATACTTGTGCATTTTACAGCAGTCACTGAAATAAGGAAATGTTTTTATGATAAAAACTAGAGCACTTTGTGATAACCTGGGTTTTAACAAGGGGAGAGGTAGGCCATAGGTCATTCCTAAAGAACCAGGAAGGAGTCAATCAATACTGATATCTGGTGGAAGATGTTGTAATATGCTGAACAGAACAAAGCTTTAGAATAATATTTCATTAATCTGTAACTGATTATGAAAAAAAGTGTATTATCCGTTGCCTTTTGTAGTTATTTAAGAATCACAAAGACTACACTACAGCCAGCCCTTTGGTATTACCTGATATAACATATAACATGAATACAGCATTTAAGTACATATTAGCAACAAGGAATTCAGATTGTATGAGTAGGTAGTTTTAGGGAAATGTAATTCTATTTCCATGTCATGGTTTCATTTAAAAAGGCTGTTTTGTAAATACTAAACTGTATGTAAGGTGAGGTTTTTTTACATTTGCTGTAAGATTGCGTCTCAGGGAATGTAGAACTATGAATAAATGCAATGAAGGGAAAAATTGTGACTGCTGCCCCATAAGTATAAAATACCAGAAAAAAAGGTTGCAGTAAAACTGCACCTGAGGTCTGTAATGCTTTAAGGGGAAAATAATTGAGAGAAGAACTAATCAAATTGTGAACTTTCAAGGTCCTGTTTTGCAATCCTCCCAAAGTAAGGATACAGGGATTAAATGAATTGGAGTGGATGTGAGTATTGCAGATACATCTTCAGACACTGCCATATGAAAGTAAAATGTTTTGAAGACTTTATCCTGTATCTTTAAATCAGTGAATGAACCTTTCCATTAATTTGATTGCATACTGTAATAAGGTAGCAATTGCTGGGAAGATATGAAATTTAGCAGTTGCCTAGAGACTTCACTGCATATAGACAGAGGAAAAGCATAGACCATGAGTGACATGTCAGCAAAATGAAAAATTCGTTGTTGCTTGTTCTTGTGATTTTGAACACATTTACTTCATTAATCCTCACTGAAGGAAATGTAAATATTCCAGCTCTCATTTGTGCCTTCACGGAGTGTTGATTCACATTTATTGGTGGCAAAATTGAGGTGGCTGATGGTCACTATCCCAGTTTTCTGCCTGGATTTTCTCTAAGCAGTTGCTACCCTTTCTCCATTTCCAGAAAGGACTACTAAGTATATATGGGTCAGCTTCTGGTCTCTAAGTACAATCTAGTAACATAAACTGAAGTAACTTCAGAAATTTAATGGCAGAGAGAGAAGCTATGATCTTTTTTTTTTTAATGGTCTTACAGCAAAGACATAAACCAACTTTAATGGTGTAGAATTGCTACTTGGAACACATATTCTTTATGTGAAAGAAATACATGCAGGAAAATTATTTTGGAAAGTTAAGGTGTATTTGGCAAATTTAAAAAGAGCTGCTCTGCAGTCAGAGCAGATTAAAAGGAACGGATGTACTCAGGCAAAGAAAAAATGTGGTGAAGGATTACCTAAAAGGCAGAAGTGGAAGTTTTACCTCCAGCTGAGCAAATGAGGAAGGGAAATAATCCTGTTTTAGATGTAGGATACTGTGGAAAAATTTAATTGAGAAGACAATACATACACTTTTACGTGCAGTCTGGTTTTCCCAGTGAGACTGGAGGGAGGTAGAATTCATTTATTCATTGAAAGAGAAGGAAAGTAATATCAGGATCTCCAGAGATAGTTCTGGAGAAGGCATCTCTGTAAGGTCTACTTCATATGAATGACTTCAATCCTTCTCACCTTATGGGCCCCCCAGCAGGCCTCACTACATCACAAACCCGCAGTCTGAGCCCTTTCTGCAAGACACTTCCCTTCAGATACCAAAATCTATCCAACTTTTGCAGTTACCTATTAAGACCTCTTGGCATGAGCAAGGAGACAGAGGAACCACAGCCAAGGGCTGGCACTACACCTGAGAGCTATCAAACGTTCCCATCTGCAGTTTAGGACCTGCCAATACTTGTTCCTACAAAAATAAGCTGTGGGTTATATTTAGGTATGTTTGCAATAAGGAGAGGTAGCACAGTAGTTGTTCTCAAGCAATTTTGTTCGGAGGCATTAGCGTGAGAGCCATCCACACGAATGTGGCTACTGGGCTGCTCTATCTGCTGTAGCTGAGTGCTGTGGTCAGTCGTTCTTAGACAGCTGGAGGAAGTACAGCTGTTACACTCAGGCACCAGAGCCCCTCTCCTTGCTTCAGACGGCAATTTCCGGAGAGATTTAGGTGAGGGCCTTTACATTCTGTGCTGCATTCCCACATACGTGTTCCACAGGAAAGAGGTATAAATGCTCCCTGCAACCGTGATTACACTCCTGTTACAGTGTTACACCCATGCCTTACTTGCCCTCAGTGACTTCATCTTTCATCTGAGTTGCAAATGTAATAACACTTGCGTGATCCAACCAGCCAGCACAGTTTAGCAACTTTTAACACTTAGCTAAGGAATTTTAAACTGATACCTACCGAACTACAAACTTGCTGCAGCTCAGCAAAACAAGCCTTTGCCTACATAGTACTAATGCTGCTGCTTCTGCTGTTAAGGCTCCTGAGTATCCTGAGGTCGCATAAGGCCTTTTAAATTCAGGGTATGAGTGAGCATCTGTAGGGAGCAGAACAAACAGGGTAGGGCAACAGATGACTGTCCCCATAGACTCAGCTTCCTGGAATGTTGTACACTCCTCCCTGTACCCTTGGTTAAGGGTTGGGGCACCTGTTGTGTTCTCCCTTCTTCATTGCCATGGTGTGTAATTCTGCAATTGAAAATCTGTAGTCTGAAACCTGGATATGTTCATAGTTAGAAGGCACTGGGAAGGAAATCCTTTCTGGGAAAGGAAAAAAAAAGTCAGCAGAAATGCAGGGAGCCAAAAACCCTTCTGAGACCAACTAATGATGAACAAAATACAGACTTCGTTCTTTACTCTGTGTGCGTTTATTAAGTTAATGCACTTTCACTTTTTTCACACACAATGAAAAGGTTCTCAGTCAGTCAGATATCAAAGAATAGAACTATTTCTATCCCAAAGTAATTTGGTCTTCTAAAGCTAATCCAAGCCACTTGAAAACTTGTGTTCTTGACCACCGTGGCACGGTTTGAATGTAGTCACGAATGGGAAATTGAGGACACCTCAGGCCCTGAGACAAACTGTCCATGAAAGGTAAACAACATGAGCAGAAGCTGCATCAGCTATGGCTCCCTAAAGAAACTGTCTCCTCTTGAATTGAGAGTGCCTCGCTTTGACCCGATTTGCTAGTGAAGTCCACCACAGAAGGGTGCCACCACACTGTCTTTTCATAGCAACCTCTCCATCTGCACGGAATCCTGGCTGCTCAGACTGGTGAGCAGCTCGCACGGAGTGATGCTGAGCAACTCCCTCTTCCTCCCCGCAACACCGCAGCACTTCTGTGTGTTTTCTGCCCTCCACACTTTCCTGCTTGTGTGACAGTGCTGTCTGGGACTTCTGGTATGAGGGAGGGAGCAATATGACGAATCTAAATGTCGCTTCCCACTCCAGCCAGAAACGTGTTTGGAACCTATGGAGGAACAAAGTGTCCTCAGACACATCATGCATTCACTGCTGCTCTGCAATCTGCCATCTCCCTGGCTGTTGACACCCCAGACACTGATGTGACCTGCTTCCAGGTAAATTTGGGTTGGCAGGCAACTCTTTTTTTGCCACACATTTACTGACAGTGGCACCCAGGCACCATGTAGGCTGAGAGCCAGAGCACTGTGCAACACACCATGCGAAGGTGCTCTCCTTAAGTGGTGCTGCCTTCCTGTTATTCATCAGAGGTGTAAAGGTGAAGCAGGTACTGGCTCTAGATAAGGCTGTTTGTGCCATCTTTCTAGAGCAGGAGTACTGCAAGGTAGCATGTGGGTGCTAGCTGGATAGGCTGGCTGTTTTCCCATAGAAGGGAACAAAAAGGTTTTGAAGAGTTATTCACGGTGTAAGTGTTGTGCTGTAGTTCATGGTTTTACAGTACGTGCTTTGCAGCTGTGCGGTCCATGGTCTGGTGCCAGAGTAGCACTGTCTCAGGTCAGTGTGTTGTCCAGATTGCCAGGGGCACTGGAAGGGCTGGCTGGTGCCTGAATTTCCCCACAATATGTAAATCAGGTCAGTCACCTCTGCTGTCATACAGTTCGGAAGTCAGGAAGCTGGCTTCAGAGGCTCTTGAGACTATGTTTTGGCACATTCAGGAAGAATACATTTCATCTATTTTGCCTGCAACTTGCCTTGGTCCCAGAAAGGATTGGCTTCCATAATGAGTGTATTAAAACTAAATCTTGGTCCTTATGGCACAGGTTTTTTTCTGCTTTGGAACTGAAAATACAATCAAGATTTTGTTGATTTGGTTTTGAAATCAGGAATAGAGTAACAGCTTTAACTTTTATATGCTGTTTGAGGTCAGTAGTTTGTGACGTCTGACATTTAACTGTGTGGTTAACAAGACTAGCACAGAAGGCCAGCACTGAGCAGCTGGGAGCAGGGATCAGCAGACATCCAGCTGTATAGAGGTGGTAACTAAAGAGAAACCTGCTGGGGTTTGGGTTAGCTCAAATTGCAGTGAGACATGTACAATAGCCAAGATTACTCGAAGCTGTTGAGAATAGCTGTTGATCAGTAAGGTGAACATTTGACTAATTTTAGTGTTAGTTGTCCAGATCTAGGGCATGTTTATTTTAGTAAAAAACTTCACTGGGATTAAAAAAAAAAAAAAAAAGATGAAAGAAAGAAAAGAAATAGAACCAAAACCTAAGTGGAGGAAAACCTGCAATCTGTGCTTGTTTTATTAAGTCTTTAGAAGAAAACAGGCCTTGGCATGCTTGAGTACATGGAAAGGCTTTCAAGAGTTATCACTGTTAGCCACATCAGTGGATAAAGACAGGAAATTTTGTTTGCATTTGACACGAATGAAAAAAATTGGGTTCTTAATCTTCAAGTCTGTTTGGGTTTAGATTTTTCTTATTTTCACTTTACCACATGTGCTTGTTGTCCCTACATGGTGAATGGTCTTAGCTTTAGTTTATTGTTTTGTTTGGGTTTTTTGGGGTTTTTTTTGTCCCCTTCTCCTAAGGTAGCATCTATTTATGGTCTTTTCAAACTTGAGGGACACACAAGCTCTTAGGCTAGTGTTGGGAACACATAAGCTGCGAGTCTGGGGGTGGTCAGAAGAACACACAGTGCAGTAGTAGAACTTGTTTCTTAAATTAGGAGTATCAGCAGGGGTCCAGAGTGGGGAAAAATTAATTGGTGATATGAGCAGGACAGCCTTGACATTCTGGTGTCTTTGAATTGCATTCTGGAAATGTAATTATGTCACTTGAAGAACTGAGTAATTTACAGAAAACTTTATCTGCACCAATATCTCAACTGTGACTGATGCTGGTAAATAAAGAGAGTAAGAACAACAGCTGATAATCTCATCAAAGTGGTCCTTTATGTTTTAATGCTTTGTAGACCGGAGACTCATTGAGTCAGAGGGGATGTCTTTGAACTAGGGAGCTGCAAATGGATTTTTCCTCTTTGTGTTTAACAGGTGCTTTCTCTAGGAAAAACATTTTTCATGTTTTAGGATTTTGCTTTAGCATTACAGATCATTAAAGGTTGAGGAATAGGTGAGTGGGAGTGGTAGATGGACAAATGAGTGATGGACACGAATACTACATGGACTGTATCCCTGTCATGGTGGAGACTTTCATTAGTACGTGCTTAGATGTCCTTAATGTGCCTGTGTTATAAAATGCTGCTGGAAAACATGCATGAAGTGGAACAAAATGGCAACCAGCAAAGAGAGTGGACTGAATACCCTTCCATGTAGCTGAAGAGAGATGAAGATAATGTATGTGAAACAGAGGCAATGGCAAGTAATTTAGAAGAAGAGATAAAAAGGAATGATAGGTCTTCAGAGTCAGGAGAGACATTCTTATATAAAATATCTGACCTGAAAGATGTTGTGAAACAATGACTCCACCATTATATTTTTAGACCCTGTTACTTTTTCATACTTACCCTCCTGGAGTTACTGTAACGCAGAAAAAACTCCAGAGTTAATAAGAAAAAGGGTTGCCAGAGTTCACAGAGATCTCTCCGAGCCCTCCACCTTGAAGGACTTTCCTCTGTCTCTCTGTGAGTGATGATGTGTATTTGGCCATAATGAGCACAGGCAAATTCCATGTTGGAATTATGTTAATTTCATAGACCCCATCGGTCTTGTACTACAAATAGGAGGACTGCAGGCACAGCCAACAGAAATGAGGCACGGATTGAAAAGTCATTACGACTGATTTTTAGAGTCATGAAGTTACACCAAAAAACCAGAAATGTGATTATATACTTGTCGAAGGAAAACATATTACATGAAAGAAAGAATTGTGTCAAGCCTTTCAAAATATGGGGTACACATAAACATGGATTGCATAGCCATTTTAGTTGTCCATATGATATATGTTAATTATTTGCAACCAGCTAGAAGCAATTACCTTAATGTAAATATAATGCTTTTTGTATATCACCAGGATGTCTGGGATTTAATGTGAAGCAGACACCACGGACAGAAAATAAAGGGTGAATGGGAAGCAAACACTGAAGACACGAGGATAGAAAATAAAGGGTCTTCAGTTCTTTGCTGAAAAAGCCCTATGCAGATTTGCTACTGATACAATACTCTGAAAATCAGGCATAGCCAGCTTCAAGAAAAATGTTTCCTTTTGGTCTAAGGTGAACTCTTAGCATGATTTTCCTCATCCTTCATAGTATGAAAGAGAAATACTACCCTAAGGTCATGAAAGTGACCCAGAAGTTCTTGTATTTATAAGATGGTTCTCAGTATATCGAATGCCTGAATGCAACTTGAGAAGTGAAAATATATAGTCAGCATAGCCTTATCATCTATAGGCGGAGGCCTAAAGATCGCCACCTCCCTGTGCAGTAGCACTTTCGCACCATGAGGGGAAAAAAAAAGCACGTTTCTGCGTTCTCGCCACGGCCAGAGAGGAAGAAGCAGGGGAAAGCGGTTCGGGGGAACCGAGGGGCTGAGGGACTCCGAGTGAGGCGGGGGGAGCAGAGACGGAGGCGGG
>VZRQ01005679.1:0-50166 GCA_013397975.1 Machaerirhynchus nigripectus
AAACCCCGGGAGCCGCATCCGCGCTCCCCTCCAGCCCCCATTCATAAAAGGCAGCGGAGCATGCGCGGTGCCGCCGCGGTGCCCACCCATTCATAGAGTCGGGCGGCCGCGCATGCGCAGGAGCGGCCGCTGCCCTCCCATTCATAAAATAGCCATTTTCCCAGGCAGGCGGGTGCAGCGCCGCGGCCGCCGCTGACAGCGCCGCGCTCGCAGGTCCCTGCCCGCAGCTCCAGCCGCTCCTGCCAGCATTCTCCCAGGTCCGGCCCCCTCGTCCGCCTCGCGTTTGGGATTAACTCGCCTATGGAGAGATGGTCTTAGCTGAATTATTTAAAGTAAGTACGAGATCGGTGCTTGCGAGCAATTGTTAAATGTTTTAAGTAGAAAAAGCCAAGCCTGCTCCCCGAGGGAAAATCCTGCGCTCGTTCTAGATGTGTTCGGCTGCTCCTTACAGATCAGTGATCATGAGCATATTTCTGGCTATGACTTTTCTAACAGTGATTAGCTATAATTATATACAGTGCGGAGCTCCTGGTGCTTCCCAGCCTAAAGGAGACTTGGCGTTCTGGAGAAATATCCTGTTTCTTGCAGAATTTCCATTTGTGTCCCTGCGTCTCTGATTTATACCTCTTTTCTGCGTTCTCCCATCAACATCTGCATTTGCTGTACATATATGGCAGGCAGGTTTCAGCACACTTGGGTCGGGTTTGTTTGCAGGCTTTTACAGCAGAATAAAGGGCTTTTTTCTGCTGATGGGATGTCTTCTCCTTCATCCCTTCTTCCATCCCCAAAAAGGAGCATAAATACATGGTCACCTGGGCTGACGAGTCGGAATTGGATATTTCTTGCTTTGGAATGGATTATCCGCATTTCCTCTCTTTTCCAAAGCCCTGTCTTGTGAGTGTCAAGTAGTTTTTAGCTGTCTCCATAATAGGACACTTCAGAAATCAGCCCCTCGTGTGTCAGACCTTTCCTGCATGACCTTTGCTCTTCAGCATTTTATTTCATACATGTCTTTTTTTCATTTTTTTGGCCTCAGTGCCTTATTCCATCACCGTTCTCTTCCCTGTCTTGCTGTACACTTGTTTTAAGTCTGGATGGATGCTGTGTTTTAAAGGCTAGATGAGTAATAAAAACGTGTACCTGGAATAACTTCATCTAATAGAAGAAATATTTCATTTATGGAGGAAAAACCTGCGCTGGCTGCTCCTTTCTACCAACTGCGTAGCAAAGATAAGCCAGGATTTTATTTTCTGGTACCAGTCCTGGCGTCACAGGAGAAAGACAAGCCTGGAGACGACATGTTCTGAAAATTCATTATCAGGAGGGGAATGGAAAAAGCAGAAAGGGGCATATAAAAGGCACAAAGGTCTTAGAGGAAAGCAGGACTGGGAATGCAGAGCTTGGAAATGGCAGTGCAAAGGGATTTCACGGGGGGAAAGGCTTCCCTCTTTTACCTCCATTTACCAAGGGTCTGATTTCTTCATTTAAAATCTTTTATAGCCCCAAGTTTTTCTTTAAAGGATGAAGGAGAGAAAGGAAGAGAAAAGGAAAAGCATCCCTGCATTATCCAGAGTGGAAAAGGCACGTTCTAGATTCTTTAAAACTTCTCCAGCTGCTGCCTTCCCTCAGTACCATGCCAAGGGGACAGTATGGCAAGAAATTGCTGTTTAATTAGGTAAAGAGAAGCGCAGCTTTCCCAATATTAAAGCTTCCCCTCTCTGCCTTTATTTTGGGTTAAAGAATAAAGCTCCAATTTGTGCACGGAATCACAATGATCCTGATGACTGGCTTCCCCCTTGTCCATATAAAAATGAATGATAGCAGGAGGAGGGGTTGTTCTCAGTTATTGGAACCCCACTGGGGATGTCTCGTTGATAAATGTGCCCTTTTCCATGGGCTACTGTGTTTTCCCTTGCTGGAAGGGACTCTATATTGGGATTATAAAATTAAAAGGACCATTTCTGAATACTGCAGTCCTTTTGAAATTCTCCATGAGGTATGTGCAGGGGAGAAATTATTTGTTCTCCTGAAACAGCAAAACAAAAGCTGTTTTCCTGGAATCATGACTAATTCCCAAATCATACTGGGAAATGCAACATCTCAAAAAGCAATTCCATACCCCCCNCCCCCCCCAAAGAAAATTCTGCTATAAGACTTCGGTGAAATAAAATCCACATCCCTTACAACACTACAGCAATAATTAATAACCAGTTCTGACAGTTTTCAAAAAATTAACTGTGAAAGAAAAAGAATTCATTCATCATATTGCTACACAACTTTCCAGCTTCAGCCCAGTAGTAAAAACTGTGTTTTTATAGGCAAACAGTTGCACAAGTGTTGTTTTTTATCCTTTTTAAATGCAATACAATATATTTCCTCAAGAAAATCTAAAACCCTTCTGATAAGGTTATCATTTAGTACCATTAGCTTAATAGATCATATCTGAGCTTAGTTTTCTGCCCTTAAAATAAGTGGTTTTGTCCAGTAAAAGGCTTTGACTGAGAAATTCGAATCCCCAGAGATCTGAATGCTAGTGGGCCAAAATGTGCTTTATTCACTCGCACCACAGGAACAGACTTTAGCTGGACAGAGACAGCTTCTTGGAATTCTACAGGTCTCATTTCCTAGCTCCTGAATTTCCACACTCTGGCAAGAATTTAGTGTCTCGTTTTAAAAATGGCAGGCTTCCCTAATAAGCTTTCTAATTTTTTCCTCCCTTATTACTTGTGGAGAAGATTCTAGCTGGCCTTAGCTTGATAAGGCTGCTAAGGAGGGGAACAAAAAGAACCAACGTCAATATTTTGTCAGTATTAATACACACTTTAGGGAAAAAAAGCGCTTTTTTTTCCCTTTTTTTGGAAGCATTTAGAGCTCGACTGAAAATCCAGACAGCCTAACTCAGTCTTAATGAACTCCAACCTTATGAATTATTCTTAATCCCACATTAAAAACATGTGCTTGCTGCAAGGTCTCCTTTAACTACCTCCGAGTGTTGTCTTTCTCATTAAAAGCTTTAATTGAAGCCTTTGGCTTGCAGCAGGAGCAGCGTGTCCCTGGTCACCGCTGGCAGGCCTGGACAAGAGGATGTCCTTAATCCCAAACAAAGGCAGGGCAGAATTTGTTCCCTTATCTCCAGCTCCTCCTCTGCTGGGCCTTGGGGAGCAAATCCTTAATGGATGATTTGGGTGGGAGCGAGCCCTGTCCCCTGAGCACCCTGCCCTGTCCCCTGAGCATCCTGTCCTGTCCCCTCAGCATCCCTGCCCTGTCCCCTGAGCATCCTGTCCTGTCCCCTCAGCACCCTGCCCTCTCCCCTCAGCATCCCTGTCCTGTCCCCTGAGCACCCTGCACTGTCCCCTCAGCACCCTGCCCTGTCCCTCAGCACCCTGTCCTGTCCCCTCAGCATCCCTGTCCTGTCCCCTCAGNGAATTTGTTCCCTTATCTCCAGCTCCTCCTCTGCTGGGCCTTGGGGAGCAAATCCTTAATGGATGATTTGGGTGGGAGCGAGCCCTGTCCCCTGAGCACCCTGCCCTGTCCCCTGAGCACCCTGCCCTGTCCCCTGAGCACCCTGTCCTGTCCCCTGAGCACCCTGTCCTGTCCCCTCAGCATCCCTGTCCTGTCCCCTCAGCATCCCTGTCCTGTCCCCTCAGCACCCTGCCCTGTCCCTCAGCATCCCTGCCCTGTCCCCTGAGCACCCTGACCTGTCCCCTCAGCACCCGGCCCTGTCCCTCAGCACCCTGCCCTGCCCTGCCCAAGGCTCAGGTGCAGCTCTGCCCAGCGCTTTTAGAGGAGCTTTTTAACCCAGCCACCAGAGGAGACAGGCAGGCTGTGACAGATCGGATTTTGCACTGGTTGCCATCGATTCTGAGCTGTGTTGCCTCGCACAGGCCTTGAGATGTATCTGCCCACCCTGGCATGATACTGCTTCGAAGTGTGTTGCTTTCAATTATGATCTTTTCTTGTACCAAGACTAAATATTCCATTGCTTTTCTTGTTTTCTGCCTCTTGCACTGTATTTTCAGAAATTCGTGTGTCCCATACAGCAAAGAAAATAAACCAATTTCTGCAGTGCATTCACTGCAACTGTTGCTGCCTCTGTGTCAGTGTTAATGAGTGACTGTCACAACTCTTCCACAGATTAATTCAGCTTTTGCATTGATAATGGAGTCATAGAATGGTTTAGGATGGAAGGGACCTTAAAGTCCATCCAGTGCCACCCCTGCCATGGGCAGGGACACCTTCCACTGTCCCAGGCTGCTCCAAGCCCCGTCCAGCCTGGCCTTGGGCACTGCCAGGGATCCAGGGGCAGCCACAGCTGCTCTGGGCACCCTGTGCCAGGGCCTGCCCACCCTCATAGGGAACAATTCCATCCTAAAATTGAATCTAATCCAGGTCTAGTATCAGTACCCAGGAGAAGATGTGATCCCTCTGTAGGTGCCAAGACTCAGAGTTGTCTGGTCTGACCCCAAGCACATCCCCAGATGAGCAGCTCAGGTCTTACCCCATCCCAGTGCAGGGTTCAGCCTTTCATCAATCTATGGCAATTTCTCCATCCCTTCTTCACAAAAGCTTGTGATGCTTCAGTAGTTGGAAAATTCTTGGAGACCTGTGATGGAAAATTCATGTTGAAATACCAGATTTGCTTTGTTCTGTTTATGGTTGGACTTGACAATCCTAAAGGTCTTTTCCACCCTTACCAACTCTGTGAAAGGAAGGTGGCTTTTTGTGCACCAGTGCTCTCCATGCCCCCAGCAGCACTGTAACCACTTTAATTTATAAGATATATATTTATAGTGGTCCTAGAGGTGGTCAGCAGCCCCTGGCAAAGGGCAGCAGGGCGCCACTGGCAGGTCCAGCAGCTCCCTGATGTTACAGGGCACAGCCCAGGCTGCAGGAAGGAGCCACCAGTGATGTCACGGGACATGGAGAGGACAATCCAGTGCCACCAACCCCAGGAGAAGTCTTGGTTTGCTGAGGCACACGGCTCTTCCTGCCACTGGTGCTGTCAGACACAACAGAAGGGACAGGCTGCTCAGGAGGTGTAATTAAGGTGTAATTAATTAGAAGGAGATAAAGTGGCCCCTGATCTGGTGCACGCAGCTGACAAAGGACAGAAGGGCAAACCCTTGCACTGCCCCCCTGCCCACGCCGGGGGTGTCCCTCAGCAAACACCCCCCAAGAGCACATTTGGGCCTTTTTGGTTTTCTGTGACATTCGAGGTTCCCTTTAGACACTTCCATGGCAGCACCTCGTGTCCAAAAAGGGCTGGGCAAAACCGTGGGAGCTCGTACCCACCAACCGTGGGTGCTCGTGGAAGTTTCTCCCATTTTCCTGCCGACTGCACTGGGGATGTGTCAGCCCCAGGTTGTCCAGGATTGCTTCCACGTGGGACCCACCTCTGGACTTAAGTTCCTGATTCTCATTATTCTTTTATTACCACAAACATCTTGAATGTTGTTACACATGTGCAAAAGAACTTGTTAAAATTATTAACCAGTGGGTGCCTCAGACAGTTATGAACACTGTGTATTTCTGCACTCACTGCATTTTTAAGTCAAGATCCATTTTTTTTTTCAGTAACTGCAAGATCTGTTGTCCAACTCCACTCTGAAAATAAAGATATTAGAACCTTATTATTTCAGAATTTGTTCTGAAGACATTAATGAGAATGAGCTTTCCTGGGGTTTATGGGACTTTCTCATGGAATTGCCTACAAGAATGTAGCTTCCTCCAAAATGATGTAGGCAAGCCCAAAATCCTATTGAAACATAAAATGCCTTATGTTTTCATTTCATCTGATTTCAAAATCCTACAAAACTTCTGAGCCTGAAATAATCCCAGAACACTGCAATAACAGTTGGTTTCCTACAACTTTAGGACTTGCAATTACCCAGTACAACAGTAATTTTAAATTGGCCATATCTTGATGAAGAGATGGAACAAACACTGCAACACGTGTATGAACTTGACTTTTGAGTCCAATTTTACTCCCTTGGAAGGAAGTATATTTTGACTTGAAAATTGTATGTGGTGAGTGACTGTACAGTCATGGGGGAAGAGAAATTTTTCTCTACATGGGAGTTTGCTGACACGTCTGCCTTGAAAAGAACTTCATTGTTTGCCTCTAAAGAATGAAAAATTCCCTATGTAAGAACACAGTTGTGAATTTTTCTTCCTGTTGTCTACTTTAAGAAAATTATCTGTACAGTTGCAACCAGTGAGTTTGTGCCTGTGTTAATGCTGTATTATATCTGTAATTACCTGTGATCAAAAATTAATTTATTTTTTTGTGCTAAGTGGCTTTCTTTCCTCAATTGGAATGCAGTTTACAGTCAGGATCAGTGCAGTGGACAACAAAGAGCCCCAAGGTTACACCCCTCAGCTCTGGTCCTCTTTCGAGGTCTAAAGTCCTGCCAGGTCACCCCAAACATTCATTTTGATTTGGGACCAGCTGGGATAAGCTTTATAAATTCAGTTTATAGGATACCAGTGTTGCTGCTCAAGGCAATGTTATCCTTGCCAGCAAACACCCCACGTGTGTGGTGGGTTTTGGGGGGAAGGTGAAGGAAATGCTGCCCTGCCTCTGGGTACACATCAGCCAGCAAAGGTCAGCTCGTGATGTCCTGGAGGATGACCCAGGGAAGTGACAAGGACCCATCAGGTGTCCAGGCAGGCACATCTCAGCCTGTGACACTCCACAGGAGCAGTCTGGCTTCCTGATATCCCTCTGCTCCAGCGCAAATCCTTAACCTGAGGACTTGACTGGATTCCTCTTTGCCAGGACAGGTGGAACACTGTGTGCCCACACAGCTGCCCAGGGCCCATCCCTGGAACCTTCCCTGTCCTGGCACACAGCCATGGAGCACCAACAGCTGAGGGAAAGGTGCTCACAGCACACTGACAAAAACTGGAGCAACTACACCATGGAATATTGCCATGGTTGTCATCTGGGCAGATCCCAGGGGAGAAGAGCCCCCTGGCAGGATGAGCAGCACCCAGCTCACTCTGAGTTCAGCACTCGAGGTGTTTGACCTGGATCTGTCACCAGCGATCTCGCTGCACTGCTGGAACTGCTGGTGACAAGGCCAGCAGCAGCAATATGGTCATGGTCCTTGGAAAATTCCATAAATATCAGAAATACTTGTCTGTTAAGAGTGGCATGAAAGGGAAGAGCAGTTAACTGTGGAAACTCTCTGCTCAGGAGAGAGAGGGCAGGGCAGAAGGTGAAGGACCACATGTCCAAGCACCAAAACCTGTCAGGGTGCGCATCTGTGGTGGTTTAAAGGTGCTCTTCAGCCAGAGAGACGTGTCCAGAGCAGGGGTCTGGGAATTGGGAGAGCTGGGTCTTACTTGGCTGCCTTCCCTGCAGAGGTTTGATCCAAACAGATCATGTACCCAGGTATCTGCAGGGTCTTTGAGGTCGCCATGTCAGGCTTCCCTTCCCCTTGTCCTGCAGAAGTGGTTTGTCTATTAAAAAGACAGTTTGAAACTGTATTACAGGGAAAAAAGAGGATGGAAAACTTCTATCTTTAACTCTCCTGAAGTGTGGTTTTTAGTCCAGGGTCCATCTCCTTTCTGTGGCAATTAACTGAAATCTTGATTAGCGTTATCTCAGATAAGCCATCTTTAACATCTGCCTGCACCGGGCCCCGTCTGTGCGCGGGGGGTTGGGTGTTCCAGGAGTGGCCTGGCTCTAATCCTTCCCCAAATTAATCTGGTGACACCACTTCCGTGTGATGGCATCGCTGGCCCTGGGCCATGGCAGGCTGGGCCACGGCAGAGTTAATGTAAAGCCTCAGTGCCACGCCCAGGGGCTGCCACGCGGTGCCACCAGCGACGCAGAACACCCTGGATGTGCCACCCTGGGGCAGAGGTGCCGTGCTGGGGACAGGCAGCACCAGGGCGCTGCCCGGGCCAAGCAGCTCTGCTCCACACACGTGCTGGCACCTTAAAATAAAGGGTGCTCCATGGATCCAGTGGAAATCTGGTGGATGGAGCAGCCTCCCGAGAGCTGGTAACAAGTGGGAGCGAGCAGAGAGGCCACGGAGGCAGCGCTGGCAGGGCCGAGCAGGAGCAGCCAGCCTGGTAACACCCTGCAGCGCTGCCACCATTTCCTCCAGCTACCTTCCATCTAAGATCAGCTCTGCTGCACTTACTCTTGGCAACCAAAACAGCTGCATCTCTCTCCTTTAAAAAAAAACAAACCCAAAAAAACCCAGTGGAATCAGTCTCCCTGCAAATGTAACACGCAGCCGATACAGAACTGATGATTTTGCTAAACTCTGACTTGCAGCAAATACTTTTTATATCATGACACTGGATTCTGATGCACAAAGGAAAATCAAGTTCTCTTCCCTCTGCATGCCCCACAGTTGTCAGAATCATTGCTTCTCTTTGTTTTTTACATACAGTAACTAGGAATAGACGCTTTATAAACCCTCTTGTTCCTCCAGTCAGGATGTCAACGAGCTATGAATAATGAAATAAAAAAAATTCCAAATGAATGGCTAAGACCCAGCAGAGAATTTTAACTGGGGAAGAGAAGCAGCATAAGGGCTGCATGACAATAATCATCATTACTGCTAATAAAGCATTTCTTCCTGCTGGTGTGGTGCAGGGCACAGAGGGGGCCCAGCAGGCCGGACGCGGTGCTGGACCCGGCATGTGCCGTCCTGCCCACGCTCCGGCCGCAGCCCGCCCTCCCTCTGCCTGATCCCGGGAGAACTGGCACATTTCCAACCCCAAATGCCAAGTGATCCATCAAAGCAACGATTTACAAATACAAGAGTGGGCTCGGGTGGCATTTTTCAGGGGGTAAAAATGGGCTTCCCTTTTTTCTTCCAAAAACGCGGAACCAGGTCATGCTCCGATTTTTGAGGTGCCGTGTTCATTGCAGGGAAGGTGTGCTCTTGCAGAAGTGCACACACAGTTACACACACACACTTCTCATGCATTATTTGGTTGTAGTTGGATGCAGCTTTTTCCTGACTTTTTCCCACTGCTGCGATGTTAAATCCATAGAATCACAGAATCATTTAGGTTGGATAAAACCTTTAGGATCAGCGAGTCCAGCTGTTAAACCAGCGCTGCCAAGTCCAAATCTTTCACGCTGTTGGAGAAGGTTAATTTGTTTGTTGAACACAAACAACTGGCAATGCCTTAAGCTGTTCACTACTTCCTTTTTCTTGATACCAGCAGCTTTTCCCCTCCTGCGACTAAGCTTTACTCACCCCTTCTTTCAACTGATCTCCAGCATTATATTATTTATGAATAAAGGTCACCCCATGAGGAAATGGCACATCTACTAGAAAACAATGTGCACTTTCTAAATTTGAACTGAGTCGTTTCCGTTCTTTGATTTAAGTTTAGTTACTTCCTGTGGTTTCTTGTCCTACGCCACTGCTGAATCTTTGGATTGACTCCAGGATAAATTGCACTCTTTCAATGAAATTAGAAACTGCGGCAATGATGGCTCAGCCAGAGCGGCTGGTAAACAGCACTTCAGCTAAATATTAGTGCACTTAGTGGGCTGCACGAGTGTCTCATTACCTGTGTGAGGTGATGGGCCCAGCCCGAGCCGTGGGAGCTGCACCCTCGGCTCCCACCCTGGTTTGCCACCAGACAAGGTGCTGAGCAAGCACTTCCACCTCCCACGGGAGGGATAAAGGAGCCTTTGGAACCAGCGGCTCCCCGTGGAGAGGGGACACTCCCGCACCAAAATGAAGCCATCCTCCCACGGGCAGGTCCTTGGTTAGCAAGGACAGGGGCTCAGCCCCATGCTCAGAAGCACCTTTGAACCAGGCCAAGCCCTTCCACAAGCCACAATCCTGCATGGGGTTTTTTAGGGATCAGGGTCAATTGGGGAAACCTCCAAAGTTTAGATAAGTCGTTTCAGGCAGTTTGCTGACAAAACCACATGAGAATACGCAGCAGTAGCCCCAAGATTTGCCTTCCCTCAGTAAAACCATGAGTGGCTCTTCAGGAGCCTGCACTGACCGCAGTCCCCCCAGGGCTGGAGGAGCTGTAGATGGCCATGGTCAGGGAGAGGGACATGGTAGGAAAGGAGGAGTGGACACGAGTTTACCTTACAAGACCTTCAGCATAATAACCAGCCTCAGCAAGGAGCCCTGCTGGGCTGGGCTTGCAGGATACCTCAGTAACAATGCCCTTTCTCTCTCTCTCCCCCACCCCTGTTCTTTCTCCTTCCCTTCCCCCAGGACACTTAAGCCCAGATTTTGCCCCAGTAGTCAGACTGCTTTCTCAATGGAGCCCCGGATTCCCCACAACATCACCGTTGTCCCCAACTCTGTGATGGTGCAGCCCTTGCTGGACAGTCGGATCCCCTACGGGCGGCTGCAGCACCCGCTGACCATCCTGCCCATCGACCAGATGAAGACCACCCACGTCGAGAACGACTACACCGACAACCCCAGCGCCTCCCAGCCGCCAGCCCAGAAGCGTCCCCGAGCCCCCCACGAGCCGGGCTTGGGCGGCCAGCACCCGCAGCGCTGCGAGCAGGATGTCACCCACCCCTGGATCTCCTTCAGCGGGCGCCCCAGCTCCATCAGCAGCAGCAGCAGCACATCCTCAGACCAAAGGCTCCTGGACCACATGGCCCCGGTGCCCGTGGCAGAGCAATCCTCCCCCCGCGCCGTGCGCATCCAGCCCAAGGTGATCAACTGCAAGCCCCTGGACCTGAAGGGCGCCGTGTCTCAGGAGCTGGACAAGCACTTCCTGCTGTGCGAGGCCTGCGGGAAGTGCAAGTGCAAGGAGTGCGCCCTGCCCCGGACTCTGCCGTCGTGCTGGGTGTGCAACCAGGAGTGTCTCTGCTCGGCGCAGAACCTGGTCAACTACTCCACCTGCATGTGCCTGGTCAAGGGCGTCTTCTACCACTGCACCAACGAGGACGACGAGGGCACGTGCGCCGACCACCCCTGCTCCTGCTCCCACTCCAACTGCTGCGCCCGCTGGTCCTTCATGAGCGCCCTGTCCCTGGTGCTGCCCTGCCTGCTCTGCTACCTGCCAGCCACCGGCTGCGTCAAGCTGTCCCAGAGATGCTACGACCGAGTGAGCCGGCCCGGATGCAGATGCAAAAACACAAACAGTGTCATTTGCAAGGCACTGCCCGAGAGCAAAGGGGCAGAAAAGCCCATTTAATAGTGTGGGAGGACGGAGTGGGAGGATGCTCCGCAGAGCAGGGTGGTGTTGGCTCTTTTTAATAACCTGTGTTCTGAGGAGAGCGTTAGCCTCTTGCCTTCGGAGAAAGCAGAAGCAACTATTTCCACAAACTGAAGCACTTTGGGTTATTCAGGGTTTTTGGAACTGGTCACAGTTTAAATGGATGGGGCCAAAGGAGGAATGTTAATAACGCAGAGTGAAGGCTGCAAACCCATGTACATCATGAAGTACAGCTGCTGAAAAACTCCCGGCTTGGACGGACGGCTGCTCACCAGGCCTGCACACCACAGGAACCATTAACTGCTCGCTTGGCAGGCACCACCTCACAACCAGTCCCCAATCCCAGCTGCAAAAAGCTGCTCTCAATTCGGATTTGGGGCGGGCTTCTTGTTTCCTCTCTCTTTCCAAACCCCAGCTCGCTCCCAGCAGCCTGTTGAAGGTGACAGGGGAACCTCCCTCTGCCCTCCTTCCCACCACTCCAAGGGCTGGTTGCACACAAAGTACGTGTTTCTCAAAAGCTTTCTGTGTCCCTCAACGATTTTTGAACCAGAAGTGAAGCTACATTTCATTTGTTGAAGGGTCTTTTGCCTTTTGGGTGTGTCCCACCCGGCCCCACTGGCTTGGACTCTCATTCTAAAGCAAGATGGTAGCGGGGCTGCTCCTCGCAGGGGGAATTGCAGCAGGATGCGATCAGGCCCTTGTATCAACACCGCCTCCTCCTGCCTGGAAGCTGATCCCCAGCATCGGGTTTCACCCAATGGAATATGAGTTTTCCCTCACCAGAACAGCCCCGCTCCGGGAGGATGGGGGCCAGTCCCGTTGCCCCAGGCCCGCTCTCGCTCCCCCAGCGCCGGAGCAAAGGGATTTAACTCGCGCCGCAAAGCCAAGACGGGCGGGGTTTGTTTCTCTAAACCTCTTAAGCTCTGGTAGGAAGTCACACAAACCTAAGTGTACGATGCACACAGGTGTGTTTTTCTGGGATCTCAATCCAGTACCTCCTCTCCTGGAACAAGCTCTTCTTTGCTCATTGAATATTAAGATTTGGTTTCGTCTTGGGGGCGAATGGCATTTGCTTGAAGTACAGCCTGTTCCCCCACCCCTCTTGCTGCTGTTTGACTTTTGCCTCTTCTGTACAAAAGTGTCTTTTTAAGTGTAAAGAATGCTTTTAATGTTTATTTTAGTGTTAACACACACTAGGGAAAGCCAGGGGAAGGAAGAGAGCGCAGTTAACAAACGCGCCCATGGTTTTCAGCACACAAATACTGGCTCTGTCCGTGCACTCATCCTAGGGCTGGTCCTACCTTCCCCAAGGATGCTGTAACCCCTCTCTCTCGACAACTACAAGGTGCTAAACAAGAATCTTGGTCCAAACATGCAACACTCTAATGAGTAGGTAGGTACTTGTTGCATGCAGAAAACTGACCTAATCTCTCTTGGTGTTTTTAATTAGAGGAGATTTCCTCAGTAAATGCACAGCAGTGACAGTGAAATGTCATCTCTAATTAGATAAGCAATAGGCAGAGCTCATGTAGCATTTCCAGGAATCCCCTTGGCCTGGCTGCGACGCAGCCGCGGGTCAGGGCTGGCAGGAGCATCCTGACGGGGCTCTGGTGGCTCTGGGTTCCAGAATTCAGCTCAGCTGGAGGACTTGGGGTTTAGCTCAGTTGAATTGTAGATATTTATTTAATGGGGGAGTTAAAAAAAAAAACAAACAAAAAAAAAAACCCAACAAACTTTTATATTTATTACATTTGCTAGCTTGTACATGCTGAATCATAGAAAAAAGGGTATAATTTCTGTTACCAGATACCAATTCCTATGGGGTGGCCTCGTGTTAACTGTATGCGGGCACCAGGATGCAGGTGGGGATCCAGAGCTGTATTTATTACCTTGCACAAATTGGAGGGGAAAAGATAAAAGGAAAACCAACCCCAAACTAGCTGAACTGTTGGTTGAATGTATAAGATACTCTATTTAATAAGAAATCATTTTCCTAAGACACAAGCAAGCTAGAAAAGGCAGCAGGAGAGGTATTTACCTGCTGCCCTCCTCTGTTGGGACCACACATGTCCAAATGGCCTCCACCCACGGCTGCTTTGCCTCTTTGACCCTCGGTCCCTGGCTGTTCCTGGGGAATCTGTGCTGAAAATCCGCACTGGCAGAGCCCAAGGCTTGGCTGCATGGTCCTCGTGAGCAAAGACCCCGCTGGAGTGGTCGCCACTGTGCCAATCTACACTCATGTACATACTCCCAGCAATCCCAGACGGATTTCCTCTCATTGTACATAGCTGTAAACTATTTCTCTGTTGGTTTGTTTTAATATCTAAGCCCTGTAAGCCGATGATGCCGTGCTGGAGCCTGCCAAGCGTCGTGGATGTGTTAGAGCAGTGGTCAGTGTAGCAGAGTGACCCTCCCTCCTCCCCTGGCTCCCAGCACGGCTGCCGGACTCTGCTCCAGCAGCTCCCAGCCCAAGGCATGGCAGGAAGGAGCTGGAGCAGAGTCTGGAGCTGGGAAAGGGCCGGGCTTGGCCCGAGCCGGGGCTCTGCCGGAGGGAACGGCTCCGCTCAGTCACGGCACCATCCCCGCTCTCCCCCAGCCCAGTTCCATCCCCCCACTCCCTTTGAAGGTACTTGGGTCTCCTGCCACCCCGGAGATGTACCACGGGCACGGCGCCGTGTCACCCTGGCACAGCCCTGCCATCGGGTCAGGTGCCCCTGCTAACGAGGGGCAGCTGCTAACGAGCACTGACCCCGCTGGCTCTGCAGCCACGGCGCTGCCGTGGGATGGCCCTGGAGGCAGCAGGGCAGGTGCCCCTGGCACAGGTGCCCTGCTCGGAGGAGGATGGCAGGGCACCTGCACTGCTAATTGCTGCAGCTCTGCTAATTGCTGCAGCAGGTTCACGCCGGGGTTTGCCCTCTGCCCCGCACAACGGCCCGGACGGCGAGAAGGGGGCCCTGAGGGTGCTGGCAGTGCCACCCCACAGTCCCAGCGGGAGCAGAGCGGCCCCAGGAGACAAACACGGCGTCACCACAGCCCTGTGCCGGTGCCCTGCAGGTGCCAGGAGCAGGTCCCAGATCCGGTGCTCCCTGGGCACCGGCTTTGCCACCCCGATGAGCCCTCGCCCTTCCCAGCACTGGGTATTCCCTTCTCCTCCCACGCTCCGACACCCTGAGAAATATTTCCCCCTTCTCCTCTTAGCACCACTCACATGTACACCCTGAAAAGTTACCACAGAAGGTTTTTCTTTGTATAGAATATTTATTTTGAAGCTCTATTTTAATAGTATTTATTTTAGAAAGTCTACTATTGTAAGAGTTCTTCTGTTTGTGAAGAAAAACAAGTACTGATGAATGTACTGATCTAGAAATTATATATATATATATATAAATATATATTGTTAAATATATAAATGGCTGTTGTGGTTCTTTAAAAAAAAATCCCAAGAATGTTTATAGCAATTATTCTAAAAACACGAGAGAGTAGCTCAGAACTGGTTATTTGATGCTCTCCAGCCCTGCCAAGGAACTCGGGGTGATGCTGGGGTTGCTCTGCCCCATGACCTGGCACATCAGGGGCTCATCAATTAATTATCCCTCAAATCACCTGCAGTGGGAAGAGCCAGCTCCTCAGTGAGAGGAATACCCTGCTCTGTAAACTTGTAGGATCAATCCTCTCCTTCCCTGCTCCTCTAAAATATGCCAGCCTGGAAGTCAGGCTGCTCCTTCCAGGGGGCTCAGCCCTCAGTGTGACAATGGGACCGGCGTTAAAGAGAACCAAGCCCCAAGTCAGCGGCCCCAGCACGCAGAGGGGCTGTGCCAACCCCACCCCTCAGAGCCTCCCTCGGCATTGCAGACCCATTGCAGCTCTCCTGCTGCTCCTGGCCAGGAGCAGAGCTGTGCTGCCCACAGCAGCCCCACCGGGGCCCTGGGTGGGTGCAGAGCATCCCCCAGCCCCGGCCAGCCCACCCCAAGGTCCCCCCACACATGGGGGCAGCCAGAACTCTCCCAGCTCCTTGGAAAAGGGCAAAGAGCTGTCAGGGACCAACTCCCTGGGTCCCTGCTCACCCTGCCCAGCCCCGAGCCACATCCTGGGGCTCCCACGCACCAGCACCCACCACCCTTCCTGCCCCCAGCTCCTCGTGTGCCACCAGCATCACACTGGACTGCTAAAAATACAGGATCCGGGTTATTTTTCACCATTCCTGTTATTTATTTGCACACACTGTGGAGCTGTGACTCACTGGAAGCTGTGCCATGTTTTGTGTCATCACAGAGGTAACCCGAGTGTGTTACCTGGCCTGAAATAATATTATTGAAACAATAAAGTTGAATTAGTCACTGGATCAGATAGAGAGACAATAACTGCACTGTGCAGATCACGACGTCTGATGCCAAAAAATTTGCAATAAGGAAGAGATACTGAATTTGTTATGCTGGTGCTGGTTTTTCTTTTTTTTTTAAACAAACAGGCTGAGCCAGGATGTATAAATTTAAATCAGAGTTTGGCAACACCAACTGATGTCTTGCACATAAAGCTTTAAAAATACCAACACGACACTCGTGTCTCTCTGCTGGAAGCGAACCAGAGCACTCTGCTCAATTTGAGTAGTAAGATGTTAAAGCAATATTTTTCAAATTGATCAGAATTATCAGCTCTTTTAAAATCCTTTTTTACACCATTTTCACTAAGTGACCATCAAAGGAAACCAACTCCACAAGCCCAGGTTATAGAGTGGCAAAGAGATGCTCAGAGTACAACAGACTTCCCAGGCCCCAAAGCAAGCCCAGCTCTTGGATATCAGACCTGAAAGGGAATTTCTAGTGAACCAAAGCACCTTAAAAATACCCTAAATCAATGTATTAATTCTGAGAGGATGGGCTGAAACTTACAGAAATCATGAACTTACAGAAATGAGCAATGTGATCGAGCAGGTTACATCCCTTGGTCCCTTTCAACCCAAATCATTCTGGGATTCTACAAAATGAGACTAAAACCTAGTTTTTAATTCCCTTTAAAACACTTTTCGTAAAATATGTATTTAATAAACACGATGAGATTTTCCCAAAGGTTTAAGAAACACCCTGGGTGAGATGTGGGCTTTGTCAGCACTGCCAGCAAGGGGAGGAGGGGATGGGGAGGGCAAATAGCGGGGCAGAAGCTGCCCCCACCCTCGAAGGCAAACACTGGGATAATAGGGCTTCATATGAAAAATAAAGTTTAAACCAATTCAAATACCATGAACCCTAACTTCTCCTCCCTGGCAGCCCCAGGTGGGTGTTTTGGCCGGGGAGCAGGACACACTCCTCCCTGGTGAGCTGCCCCTGCCAGGGCCGGGGGAGCAGTGGAGCTGGAGAGATCCAGGAGAGCAGGAGCAGCGCTGCCCCTCTGCAGAGCCAGCACAGGACACTCCAGCAGGGTGGGACCCCCAGGCCACCTGCACAGCCCCCCGGCTCCCAGCCCTGGGCCACGGCTCAGTGACACCCCTGACACCAACCTGCCCGAGCTTCGTCAGGAAAAGGGGTTTTTTTTTTCAGTTCTTTGCAGTTACACACGTTTTCCCACCGCGTGCACAGGTGCACAAAGGAGCCAGACTGGGATTATTTGGTGTCCCTTAGCACCTCTGCTGCGTTTACATGGGAACTGGATAAGGGATTCAAGGGCTAGTCTATCTTTAACCAAAAAAAAGGTACAAAAGTCATCAAATTGTGCTGGCAATCGAGCTTTTTCTTTTACCTCTCAGGTTTCCAGGGGTGCTGCTGGGATGAGCATGGCAAGGAGATGCTGCAGCTGAGGGGGGCTGCACTGCTCCCACACGGGCACCACCTCCCACAGCGTAATTTCCCAGTCAGGAATAATTTCTCTCCCTGGGATTAGCTGTGTGTGGATGGGCTGAACCAGGAGGGAGAGCCCCATTCCCTGGCCAGACACGGAGCTGGCTCCTCACCAGGCTCCACACCAGCACACAGCACCCAGGGATGAAGTTTGGCCTCTTTGTGAGGGGCAGACAAATGGCCAGGACAGGGATAAATTGCCTTTGCACTTTGTTTTACTTCCTCCCCGTAACAACCTCCCGTGGGAGCACTGAATCCCTGGGCTCCCGCCCCTGCCCCTGCTGGGTGCCATAAAACTTCAGGGATGTCCTCGAGGAGCTGGGAATGGCCCCAGCCCTTCAGAGGGGGGTTCCCACACGGGGCAAACTTTCCTTTTCAGGGGAAGGAGGAGATGGCTACAGAGGTCAAGGCAAAGCCTTTCAGCAGGGCCTCAGCCCTCCTCGTGCACCCACACAGCCTCGACAGGCTTTGGGACAGAGCCACCCCAAACAGAGCCCAGGGTCCAGGCTGGACACCAGGTTTGGAGGCATAAGAGGGGTGAGGAGGCTTCACAGGCGTTTCTGACCATGCCCAGGCCACCAGAGCCCATCACAGCCCTGGACACCCAACTAGGACACAACAAGGCTTCTGCTGCTGCAGAAAGTAAGAAACAGCAGCCAAAGGTGGGACTGGAGGAGATATTCTCCAGAAGAGGTTTTTAAAATAAAAACCTAAAAAACCAAACCTCAAACCTCTGGGTCTCCCTGGTGTAAATAGCTGCATTTATTTCATGTGGGCTCAGCAGTCCCCCAGCAGCAGCCTGGGCTGGATGAGGGCTCAGGACCCAGAGCTCAACCCCACCACAGCCTTTTAACCAGAAAAGAGCCAAGAAGCATCCAGGATTTTAAGGTTCTAAGGTTTCTGATCACTCTGCCAGACTCTTGCCACATCAACCTCCACCAGCAGTGAGGGACTGGCCAGGGCAAGTGTCCCCCCAGCACCTCCTGCTCCCTTCCCAGGCCACCTGGGCTCTGCAAACCCAAGCAAGGTTTGTGCCCCCAAGCACAAAGGCACAGGAAATTCTCCATTAAAAGCCTAAAAAATTTACCCTTCAGTATTCCTGAAGAGAGGGAAGACTCAACCACATACTTGCCATTAGCACCACACCGCTGCAGCTCCCACTGACATTTCCCTGCCCTTACAACAGGGAATAAATAGAAGTTTCTGCATGAAGAAACTCTTATGAATAAATCATCCAGCCCCGTTCTGCTCAGAGCCAGGTATGTCTGTGATTATGGTGCCATTATGTAACTGGGTGCTCCTGATCACCGACACGATATTCTCGGAGCACGAAACTGGGACGTTCTGCACTGCATCCCTTCGCTCCAGCCACGTGTGGAACAGCAAAATCCTCCACCCAGAAATGCCCTGCTCTGAGCTGGCAACGACATGGTTCATGTTGTCCCTTCAGGGAAGTCACCATGTCCAAAGGGGTGCTAAAGAATGAATAAATTAATTAAAATTCCATCCTTGCTGGTACAGTATTTAATTGCTTTCCATGGAGAGGGTGAGCCATTAGCACAGGTCCTCCACTTCCAACCCTACAGGGTCTGTGGTCTAACATGTCTAGAGTCCCACCAAAGCCCATTTTTCATCATCTCTCATGTCTGAGGATGGGAAGTTCTGTTTTCCTCAGGAGCAGCCTCATCCAGCTGCTGCACCATCACAAATTGCTTCAAGGCTGGCACAAACCAGATCTCCTGATATTCCTGTAAAGGATCCTTAAAATACAACTGAATGTATCTTTTTCTTTGCAGGCGTGTCTGTGCCCACTGCTAAGAACCCTCCAGCTGTATTGGGGGTCAGAAATAGATAATCTTTAGAGTCCTTTCCAACCCCAGCCTTTCTGTTTGACTCTGTAAATCCACAGCGGCTGAAGCACAGGACTGGTGCACAGCCAGTGGGATTGAATTAGTGCAAGTCATGGACAGGACAAATCCCAGCTCCCTGAGGAGCCTCTGCAGCCACGGTGCCCCTGTGCCTGCAGCTCCCTCTCCACAAAGCCAAGGAAACATCGGGAAGCAGCTCCCACCTGCTTTCAGCTGGAGAGAATTTTGGCCACAGAGCTGTGGAGTGAAGGGAAGGTTGGGGTGTAAAATAAGACCAGAGAGGGCTCAATGAAGTGTGGAGATTAAAAAAAATGGCTTGGAAGGACCCCACGCTGCTGGGAAGCAATGGGATTGCCTGCTGGTCCCAAAGACAGGAGAAGAAAATGGGGTTTAGGGCTCCAGGGAGGCAGCAATATATCCTAATGATCCCTCCTTTGCAGGGTGAGCCTGGCTGAACACCGCAAAGGAAACCCAGAATGACAAACAATTGCAGGAACCTGAAAACCCCAGTTCCTCTGGACTTCATGGGAAGTGCGATTTTCAATCCTCTGACCTGTCTGTCTGAGGGGAAGTGGGCAATAAATAGCAGCCGGGTTGTTATCAAGAGGATGTGAGCTATTTATAAAAAATTCTTGGGCTTTTTGAACTCTGTTTAAAGAGGCAATATCCTTGGCTTGGGTAATTGGGGGACTGAAATGCTAAAGCAAACATGATTACTCAGCCACCTTGGGAAAGTTTAGTGCTTACTTGTGTTTCTGAATTTTTGGGCATATTTAAACAGCTGCGCTGGTATTGTCCCCAGATCCAGAGGGGAGCAGGAAGAGGGCTTGGAGACCCCTGTGCACAGCCCAGGGCTGCTCCTGCCTCATCCAACCATCACTGCTCAGCAGTCCCAGCAGCTGATGGTTACATGGCTTAACTAAACTGAAAGTCCAGGCTGGACAGAGTTTGGAGCAACCTGGTCTGGTGGAAGGTGTCCCTGCCCATGGCAGAGGCGTTGGAAATGGATGATCTTGGAGGTCCCTTCCAACCCAAACCATTCCATGCTTAATTAAAAATACCCTAGATGAATGAGCTGCCTTGTCTGAGGAGGTTTCTATGTGCCTTACAACACGTTGGCTTCCCAGCAGGATTTAACCATCCCCGGCTCTGAGGCGAGGAGAGGGTGCCAGCTCATGCCCTCTGCAACAGCAAGGGGGGACGTTTTGGTGGGATGGCAAGGGGAAAACAAAAGCAGGATGAACCCAATGTCCACACAAAGCACTAAAGACCTCCTTGCTCAAGGAAACTCATCCCAGCCCTCTGACAAAGGATTGTTTTTAACTACCCCAGGAAAAACTGCAGGGACAACCAGCAGGCAGAGATGCACCCAGCTCTCGGAGAAGCACGGCTGGGAGCCCAGGGCTCCCATCGAGAGCTGGGATGGGGCACAGGCACCCTCAGAAGGGCAGTTCACTGCCCACGTCACACTGGCAACGGTGGCCTGACCCTCCCAGCACCACACGAGTGACAGATTTGGGGTCATTGGACTGGGGAGCTTTGAGCACAACCCTCGGAGCTGCTCCCATGCAGGAGGTCCTGACCCTGTTCCGTGCATGGCACCGAGTGATGCGCACCAGGGAAGGGTCCCTCCCGCCCAGCCTCGCTGTCCCAGGGTCCACACGGCAGGATGTGGCACCGAACGGAGCCCTCAAGGGTTTGCACTGGCTGCTGCCTTATTTTTGTGAGCCCAGCCATCAGGGAGACAACATTGCTCCTGTGTGGGAACCACACACAAAGTGTCCTGACAAAATGATGGCATCGTCTAAAATACACAAACACGCTCAAAAGAAGGAAAGCCATGAAATTAAGGATAACAAACAACAAAGAGAAGCTCATACACAGAATCTGTTAGTGTTTATGAGTCACTGAGGCCTTCCTGTCTCCTCTTATAAATTGTGGGAATGCTCTGTGGTCCATCCTCTCCTTGAAAACCACCGAGGTGCTATTTTCCTCGGAGCCCAGCGCCGGGGGCGGGGGGAGACACTGCACAAATAAAAGATTTTTTTTTTTTCTTTTTTCTTTTTTTTCCTTCTTTTTTTTTTTTTCTTCAAAGTAGGAAACCAAATCTGAGGAGCAAATGCTGTGGGGCGGGTAAACAGAGGCGAGTGCAGAAGCCTCGGGGATGAGATCATCGAGCGCCTTGGCCCGGCGCTGTTTTCCGACAGTGAAGGGCTTAACAATGGAATGGATGGGAAATGCCAGGAAAAGTTAAAGAGCTTTGGACACGAGGCCTTTGTAAAAGCTCATTCTTTATTATTAACAAACAACTTCTCCCCATCTTCCTTCGTTGAGCCCTTCAGCAAATGAGGGTTTTCTGTCTTAAAGCTAATTCTTTTTAGCGTTTTAAGTCTCTCCCACCATGCCTGCTCTGCTGCACCCAGGCTGCCCCACCGTGCCAGGGCACTGGGACACCAACCACTGCCTCACACCTTCATGGCCACCACCACCACCCAGTGGAAGATGCCCCTGCCCATGGTAGAGGGTAGCACTGGATCAGCTTTAAGGTCCCTCCCAACCCAACCTCATTCTGTGATTCTGTGATAACGCTGAGCTGTGATCAGAGCCAAGGCTTCCCTCCAGGCTGCTGGGGGTTTGCAGGAGGGCCAGTCCCACCCTGGGGCAGGGCAGGAGCCCAAGCACCCAGGTGCTCCCAGGAGGAAGGGCCATCACCCCTTTGTGAGACAGAGCCTGTGCAAACCCTGCTGTGTCCTGAGGGAAGGATGCTCAGCCCACACATCCCAGCTAAAACTGGAATGCACAAACTGGAACCAGGAACAGCGAGTTTTGAGGGATTTTTATGTGAAAACCTCACACAACAGGATCTCAGACGGCTTCAAGAGAAGCCACCCAGGCTCACTCCAACCAGGGCAGGCCCTGAACAGCTCACCCAGGCTCTAAGTAAAGCACTGGCTACACACAGGCACATTTAGGAACTCTCAGTACCAACCTCACATGTAGAGATAAAAATACAAACAGGATTGTAGGATAATAAATAAAAACCCTTCCCTGTGAGGGTGGGCAGGCCCTGGCACAGGGTGCCCAGAGCAGCTGTGGCTGCCCCATCCCTGGCAGCGCCCAAGGCCAGGCTGGACAGGCTTGGAGCAGCCTGGGACAGTGGAAGGTGTTCCCGCCCAGGGCAGGGAGTGGAATGAAACAACCTTTAAGGTCTGTTCAACACAAACCAGTCTGGGAATCTGTGCTCTAAAATGGTGTTTGATACTAAATTCCAACACCCACCCTTGGGAGGGCAGCTCAGAATCCTTCCCAGCACCTCAGCATGGCAAACACTGCCCAGAGCTCCGGAGAGACTAAACCTTGTCCTTTACTGTCAAAGCTCCTTCCTTGCCCTTCTCCCGAGGGAACACCACCAGCCACTGATGGCCTGTGTGGTTTCTCAGGCATTAATGGAAGGACAGAGCGGAGCAGGAGCTTCCTCAGCCTGGAGCAATTCCATGAGTCGGAAGTGCTCAGCAACACCTCCGCTGCCATTTCTGCTCAGTGCACATGATCCCATCTGTCAGCTCCGAAAACGCTGCTCCTGCTCCCTCTGGGTTCCTTGGTTTCTGCACCACAAGCACTGGAAATGAAATTATTGTAGTAACAATCGTGCTACAACAAAAAGGCTACCCCCAAAATTACATCCTTTGGAAGGAACAAGGGAGTTATAAACCCTGAAATGCCAACTGTGTTATAATTTGATGTTTGCACCAACTAAAGGACGCATCTCAGCAGCCCCTTTCAGCACCAATAACATCTCCCTGCCGGAGCAGCCCCAGGCCGGGGGACAGGCAGGGACCCTGCTGCCAACAAGGTTAAAACACCAACAAAAAAAGGATTCTGAACTACAAAAGAGAGAGAGTGGGACCAAAACAGGGGTTTACAGCTACTTTGTACCACTGCAAGTGGCTGCAGAAGGAGCAGAGCATTTCATGGGCACCAAGGTGCACCCAAAGAGAGGATGGTGCCTCTGTGAGATGGGGGCCTGGAGTTGGATCTTCTGTTCACATTTAATCAATCATTATTGAAACAAAGGGAACATCTTTCTGAAAGTCTCTTTCACTCCCATCTGCACTGCCAAGCTCCTCAGGGGGCACCTGTGACTGCAGAGGCAGCCCCAGCCCCCAGACCTGTGCTCAGACTGGGCAGTGCTGCAGCCATGGATGCTCGTCCAGCCAGCAGCCACCGGCCCCTGAGTCTCAGATTTCCATAAAGCCCAGTGGAAAAACCCTGGTGTGGGATGTGCTGGTGTCCCAAAGCCCCTGTCACACACAGCATCTGCTGATCCCCACCAGGACCTCCGGCCCGTGTGGCAGGGCCGGGAGGGCAGCGCTGACAGAGACCATGAATAAAACAATAGGTACCGCTCATCGCCCCGAGGGCTTCCTCATGCCGGGACCCGGCTTCCCTGGAAAACAAAGAACAATTCCCTGCATCGTGTACTGATGGATCTTGGGTTTGGTCCCCACTACAAACACACACACACATACAATTTCTTCTTTTACATTTTTGCCTGATGACTTGCATGACAAGCCTAATAAAAGCCGAGACAAATAACCCAAAACACACAAAAATGTGATACTGTTTCCTATTAACATCCAAAGCACTTCTGTGACCGTAGAGAGAAACTGCATTAAAACATCAGAAAAAAAAAGAAAATCAACCACATATGGAAAACATAGATATGTAAAAGGGGAGCATGCACATATATATGGGGAGGACAGTGGGGCACTGGCCAGCACTGCTCCATGTGGGCATCCCGTGGGCAGCTGCCAGATGCTGCAGCTTCAGCCCCAGCTGGCTCAGCACATCCAGGATCTATCCCTGCCTTTGAAACCACCACAGCAGGACCCTGGAAAGCCACTGGGTCCCCACCATGGGGTCGGGACATCCATCCCCATCCCGAGGTGCCCACAAGGCACTGGGCAGTGAGGGCAGCGTGGTGAGACGGGCCCTGGCACCACAGCCCCGCGCATCCCCCTGACCCCAGCGGCTCACCCCCTCCTGCCCCACAGCCCGGTGCTGTGCCCCACAGCCCGGTGCTGTGCCCCACAGCGGTCACTTTTGGGGAGCATCAGCCCAGCAAGAGGCACCAGGGAGCTCCCACAGCACCGAGCGGCAGCCTGGCCCCGTCCCCAACCCGGGGCCAGCCCTCGCTGAAAAATAACCCCCGTGCCGTGAGGGAGAGCGGCGTGAAAGCCACCCGGGCTCGGCAGCGCCGGGAGGACGCTCCGGAGAGGTTTTCCTTGGCAGGGGCCGATGGGGCTCTCGCTTCCTGCCCGGCGGGGGGACATCCCCCCCAGGGACCCCGGGGCTGCGGGGACGGCGCATCCCACTCGTGTCCTGCCTCCCGGCTGCAGAACAGGCTCTCCCCTCCAGCTGCGCTGGCCAAAAAACCAAGGAAAACCCAAAAACTACCAAAAAGCACCAACAGAACTTCTCTACTGTAGCAGGAACACGAGCAGCACACGCTGTAAACCGGGAGCGCTCTTCTCCCCTCTCAATACATCGATGATCTGGGTCTTGAAAGCTTTTTTGTCATCAAATGACCCCAGTGGCTGTGGGAAACAGGCATCAAAACTTAAAATTATGATTTCTACATGAACAGCTTTGTACAGAAACGGGAACAGCTCTTCCAGAAGCTGATAGCGGACTGAGAACAACCTTTTCTGACTCCGGTTGTGCCAAGCAGCTGCGAGAAAGAAACACCAGCAGGAACGGAAAAATGTTCCCGTGTATTTTCCTAGGCTGACTGCCACGGCAGGGCCGGGGGCGGGGGCACGGGGAGCCCCCCCAGCGCCTGCAGTGGCCAGGGGTGGATGTTTAGGGATCATCTTGCTGCGAGGAGCGGCCGCCGGCCGGGCCGGGCCAACGCGAGCCGGGCGAGTGGAAACTGGCCCCGCTCCGCGAGGCACAATCCGGGAGCTCAACTTGAAACCGCTTCCTCTACCTCCCAACAATGCACAGAGGAATTTCCACAAATCCCAAGGCTGCCCTGACTTCCATTTCTAAACTTGGAAAAAGAAATACCAGGACATTCCTTTGTTGTTCCAGCTCACTCGCTGTTTGATCTGGGGTTTTTGCTCCAGCTGAGCCAATTAAAGAATCCCAATTTCCCCTAGAAAAAAAAAGGCACAAACCAGTAACAAACAATGTGTTTGCTTCTTTGATTTTTAACTAATTGTTTTCAAGTTGAACCAAAACCTGCCACCTCATTTGGGCCCATGTGGTTTGATGCTTAAACAGCATTTTGGCCAGAAAGATGAGTGTGATAGAGGCATTTCCAACTGCATTCCTGCCCTCTGGAAGGAAACACTCCACTGCTGCATTTATGGGATGTGGCTATTTGGGATCACATAAGCAGCTTGAAATATAAACACCCCCAGCCCAAACCCACGGCCAGCACCCACCAGAGCCAGCAGAGTCTGACAGTGGCAGAAACTCCTGGGCACTCACTCACTCCCTGGAAACATTTCTGTTCTTATGCTCTATACGTTCGATCTACTTTGCTACATTTATAGGAACTTCTATTTCTTTTTTATTTTATTCACCTTAATTTTCAGTGGATTTGCCCTCTCCATGTGCTGTGTCACCCTATCCTGATCCCTGCTGCCTCAGTCCTCCCTTCCTGCCTCCCCCTAGAGAACGGCAAGGGAGTTTCAGCAGCACCGAGGGTCAGATCCAGGTGCCGAAGCTGAGCAGGAATGAACACCTAAAGTGCTCAAAAACCGCATGGACGTGGCACCTGGGGACAGGGGCAGTGGTGGCCTTGGCAGTGCTGGGGGAATGGTTGGACTTGATGATCTCAGAGGTTTCCAACCCAAGTGATTCCATGGCTTTGTCCTGCCTCACAGAGAGTGCAATTGCTAATCCCAAACCCTGCCACCAAAAACCATGCCACAGCCACCAAACCACGAACAAACCGCAAAGCTGGTGGCTGACTCTGGCCTCAAGAGCAAGGAAGCATCTCTTCTTCTGCCAGGAAGAACGAGACACCAACCTTGAACTTGAGGAGGAAGGAGCCGGTTCCTGTTGTTCAGCTGGAGCAATTAATCACTTGTGTAACGAGAGAGGCCGAGGTGGGAAACACACACAGGAGCTGGGCATGGAGAGGCAGCATGGAGCCAGGGACAGAGGCAGGGAGAGGCAGTGACTCCATCCCCTCACAGAGCTGGTGGCTGCAGACCACGGCCATGGCCCAAACCCCTCTGTGAGCCCAGTACAGCTGGGCTGAACCTCCAGAGGTGGATGCAGAGTGGACACAGACCACCATGTCCCCAGCAGCCCATAGGGGAGATGCTGCAGTGCAGCATCAAACTGGTGCTGGGCATCATTAGGGAAATTTTCTTCTCATGCTACAACAGAAGCAAAGCTCAGGCTTCTTTTGCCTTTTTTTTTTTTTTGGCAGTATCTTATCATCCAAGAGCTCATTAGCCAGGAATTCCTCACGCTGTTTATTTTCCATTTATCCATATGTTCCCCACAAGCTCGGCCTCGTCTCTGTTTTAAGTTTATACTTAGCAGCAGTAATTGGAAGGGATGAACAAAGGCACGAAGGAAGGCAACGCACACACAAACAAACTGCCCAGATGTTTTGGATTCCTGCATTTCCCCAAGAAGCAGGATCCTTAATGTTTTGATCATGTCATCACAGCACAGAGCTGCAGTCCAGAGTACCACTGGCTCCTCTCTCCTGACTCTTGGCCTCAGAGACAGGAATTGAAGCCACCACAAGCGACCCAAATCTGCTCATCCCACAAGCAAAAGTGAAAACCTGGGATGAGCCTGATCAGCACCAACGCCTGCAGTGGGCTTGTCCCAGGACAGATTCGACTTCAGACTGTGAAGGACCAAGCCAAACTCCTCAATTCACACCACCTGCCCCTAACGAGGATCAAGAGCTCACAAGTGCCTTCCAAAGCATTATTTGAGCTGTTTGTTATTTCAGTGGTGCTTTTTTTAAGTTTCATGCCAGTTAGAAATCAATTCAACTTAACCAAAAGAAATCGGTTTTATTAATGACAGGACAAAGGGGAATGGCCTCAAGCTGAGAGAAAAGAAGGCAGATCTATGTTAGGTGTTAGGAAGGAATTGTTCCCTGGGAGGGTGGGCAGGCCCTGGCACAGGGTGCCCAGAGCAGCTGTGGCTGCCCCTGGATCCCTGGCAGTGCCCAAGGCCAGGCTGGACACTGGGGCTTGGAGCAGCCTGGGACAGTGGGAGGTGTCCCTGCCCAGAGCAGGGGGTGCAATGGGATGAGTTTTAAGGTCCCTTCCAACCCAAACCAGTCTGGGATTCTACATAACACAAAACACAACTTTGCACTGGTTAAGTTAAAGTGGCCTATGCTTGCTTGCAAATAAGGCCTGGGTTTTCAACACAGCTATTGCAAAACCCTTGGGACAACACCGAGATACTCCACAGAGTGAGACAAATTAAAATAAGAAGTCCCAGGAGTTGTGCAGGGCCCCAAGGAGCCACGGACAGCCTTGATGTTCCCATTCTCCATCTTCCCTCCCATGCAGAACACAGAGTGAGAACAGGG
The DNA here is from genome assembly GCA_013397975.1 of Machaerirhynchus nigripectus. Lineage (NCBI taxonomy): Eukaryota > Metazoa > Chordata > Aves > Passeriformes > Dicruridae > Machaerirhynchus > Machaerirhynchus nigripectus. The sequence continues at coordinate 27,456 of VZRQ01005679.1, forward strand.
CAGAAGATTAATGAGAGGAAAAACTGTGACCACAGCAAATAGAGTGACTCATGCCCACTTCGTGGTCTTCATTTCTAATCTGGAATAGTAATTTACTGCAGGACCAGATTAAATGTGTTTCTCCTCCTGCTGAGCCTGTGGCCGCGGGGCTGCAGCAGCCCACACCGGGAGCACTGGCCACTGCCTGGATGAAGCCAGCCCCAAAACTGCCCCAGCTCTGCCTCAGCCACGCACCAGGAACACAGCCTGGGGATGAGGACAAGCAGCACACAGCAAAGAAACCCCTCCTGCTCCCCTTGGTTCCGAAAGGCAGCAGAGTCCTCCAAATGCCACCTCTGCAGGCTGGCAGGAATCAGCTGGATCCAGGGAACTAATAAAAGGGAGAGCACTAAAAGCAGACGAAAGGCTGGAAATCATGTTCTAAACTCACATTAGGATCGGAAGGGGAACTTCCCAATTTGATGGCAGAAAGCAATTTACTTCAATTAGCAGGGACATAACCGGAGCAGTTCCTTAATAGGAGTATTGCATCTCCTGAAAAAAGCAGCTCCCTTAATTGCATCCCTCGGAACTTTGGAGCTTCCACAGCCTGCTTTGGGTGAGGTGGGGTGAGAGAACCCCTTGGTTCTTTCCTTTTGAATCTCCTGCTGGGATTTGAGCCCTGTCCCAGTGCAGGGGGCACACTCTGGACCGAAGAGGAGATGGCCGAGGGGAAAGCAGCAGGAAGAGCCTTTCCCTGCCTCCTCCTCCCGGCACAGCCCTGCCTGCTCTCTCCTGCTGGCAGCTGGCTCAGGCTCTGCCAACGTATGGATGAGTCATTCCCAGCAGCTTCAGGAAGTTCGGGCCTGTAAAGTGCTTCTTCCTCTGTGTTTCCAGCTGGGAGGTTTGGGGTGATAGATCCGGGTCTGATCAAAGCCTGCCACAAAGCAGCAGCGCTGCAGCGCCGAGGACAAGGGGCACCCCTCACACCTGTCCCCACCTCCCAGCCCCAGGTTTATCCCAAGTGTTTCAGGGCCACTTTATGTCCTTTGAGACACAGATTGAGAGGGCTGTAAAATTCCTCCGAGAATTTACAAGCTTTTTTGCTCCAAACAGACTAAAACCAGCAAAAGACACTGACACTGAAATAAACACCCACACAACCCAGGAATTAAACACAAGGGACTCATCCAGAAGCTCCAGCACAGAGTTCTGCACCCCAGGCCACAGGAAACCACTCCGTAGGAGACATTTCAAACTGAAACACCCGCCCAGGCTGCCCCTGTGGGGCCAGGTAACCCCCTCTGGGACTGGGCAGCCCCCCTAGGGCTGGGTAAGCCCTGCCCAGCTCTCACTGCCCACCCACCAAACCCCCCTGGCACCAGGAAACAGCACCAGGAGCTTTGCTTCCCAACCCCAAATTTATTTCATCAGTGGCAAGATCCAAACCCTCTCTCCTCAGAGAACTGGAAGGGAATTTACCCTTCCAGGCTCTGTGGTCCCTCTGTGCCCAGGCCCAGGTCTAATCCTTAAGCCAAGGGTCACTCTGAGAGGGGACCTGTCCAGCTTCAAACACTTTCCCACCCAAAGGGATGGATCCCAGTGCTCCATGTCAGCAGGAGGACTTTGTGCTGCTCTCACTTACCTCGGTGAGCTGGGAATCCAAGCAGTAACTCAGGCAATTCCCTGCACAGACCAGGAGCGCACCCCACGGCAAAAGATGATGCTGGCACAGGTTTCAGCTTATTTGGGGTCCCAGAACAGGGCTGGGGTGCAGTAGAGAGAGGGCTTTCCCCCAGAGAAAGCTCCCACGACCTGCTGCAAGCACAGGAGCCCCAGAACAAGTAACATCCCCCAGGGCTGGGGCTTTGGGGCACCACCAACCGCTCACAGCTGTGAGAGGGAGTGGGCAGTGATTGCAAACGCATCACAGCTGGGAGCACCGAGGGCTCAGGTGGGGTGGCTGCAGCTGCTCCCTTCTCCCCATCCCTGGAAGTGCCCAAGGCCAGGTTGAACAGGGCTTGGAGCACCCTGGGACAGAGGAAGGTGTCCTGTGGCAGGACGTGGAATGAGATGAGCTTTAAGGCCCCTCCCAAACCAGATCATTCTGGGATTCTGTGATTTCTTGGCTGCTCTGTGCTCCTGCTGGAAGTGGCAGAGCCAGTGGCAGGAGTCCCACCTGCCGTGGCAGCGCTGCCCAGGAGCCCCCAGCACCACCCCGGGCTCCTTTGGGCACCGGAGTCCCGCTCAGAGAGGCAGCAGCAGGGCGGCCTCAGCTCCTTCATCCCGGGACACCCGCAGCAGGATGGGCTGTTTCGGGACAGGACGATGCTGCACAGGGGAGCCACATGTCACCACCTCGCTCCCAGCCCAGAGCTGTGTCTCCATCCCATGCAGGAGAATTTGGCAAACGTGGCAACATCGGGCCAGACCCGACTCCCATCCGAATGAAACCCAGAGCACGGTAACACACCCAGATCCCTTTAAACAAGCTTCTGCAGTGGTGTGCGGGGGCTGGCGGAGAGAGGAGCAGGAACAAAGCAGGAACAAAAATATTAAAATGACCCAATCTACGGGCAAAAGTCACCGGAGGCGTCGCGGTGAGGACAGGCAGGGATGGCCGGCCCCACGTTCCCGCTGCATCCCGGCCCCGCCGAGCTTGGCCTTTGCACATCTGCAACCCCTTTGCTTTCCTTTTTTCTTCTTTTTTTTTTTTTTCTTCCTCCCAGATCACTTTAAAGGTCCAGCTTAGGGCATAATTAGCAAAGCAGTTAAAGTGGGGACCTGGCGAGGGCAGTGACCTTCGGCGGTGGCAGGAAGCGGCAGCCGTGGGTGGGCTGGGGGGACAACACCCGCCGGGCGCCCAGGAATCAGCACCGGCTTGTAAAATAATTACTCCTCCTCCACCNTTCATCTGCCCAGAGAAAATGGGCATTTTGGTGACACTGTGACGCTGAGCTCCCGTCCCGTGGGCTGCCCTGGCACCGCTCGCTCACCCACGCGATGCCCCATCCTTGCTCCGTCCCACAGCCCCAGGGACAACCCATCGCCCGTGGCCGAGGGCTTCCCCAGCCTCACCCAGCCCCCAGCACCCACCCATGGCCATGGCACTGTCCCATTTTGGGGGGACACCGTGGGGTGGGTGGGCACAGGGCCACGTTTCCACGCAGGGCCGCCTGAGCTCCCTTATCAGCACCACGACCTTTGCTGGTCACAGATTAGGGGCTGGAGCCGTTTGGATTTGTTTGATTTCTGTTGATGGTTATTAGGCAGAGGAAGTGCCAGAAGGGATTTTGACCTCGAGTTTAAACCTACTCCAATTAGAGCCACTGAGCCTTTAATTACCGCGCTCCGGCCACTTTGGTTAAAGCAACAACAAAAACAAACACAGAATCTGGTCGAAGATGAGCTTTTCTTCTCGTGGTTCCTCTGATCTGCACCTACTTTGTCCCTGTGCTGTGTGACCGTGGCACGGGGCATTCTGGCCCACCAAGCCCCTCGTGCTGCCTCCAGACCCAGAGGTGACGCTGCTCTGAGGTGACTCCCACAGGCAGGGGACACCCTGCCCTCACCCACCGCCCCTCATGCCACCCATCAGTGCCCCAAGGATGCTCCAGTTCTTTTCCCTGGGGTTCCCACCAGAGCAGGCAGAAGAGCACGGACAGGCCCCACTTCTCTCCTCTGTGGTGCCACATCCTTCTCCACAGGCAGATCTGGTTTCTTCCAGCACTTGCTGTTCTTCCTTCAGCTGAGCCTTCTCCCCTCAGGTTGCTTTTCCTTCTTTCATGGAAACCTGAAATCAGATCTCAAGATGCACTTCCTACCAGTTTGGGTAGGAAGGGACCCTAAAGTCCATCCAGTGCCACCCCTGCCATGGGCAGGGACACCTCCCACTGTCCCAGGCTGCTCCCAGCCCCATCCAGCCTGGCCTTGGGCACTGCCAGGGATCCAGGGGCAGCCACAGCTGCTCTGGGCACCCTGTGCCAGGGCCTGCCCACCCTCACAGGGAACAATTCCTTCCCAATATCCCAACGATCCCTGCCCCCTGGCAGTGGGAAGCCATTCCCCCTATCCCATCACTCCATGCCCTTGTCACTGGTCCTGGGGAGTCTGAGCTCTCTCCCCACCAGGGCACAGCAGCTCCACAGTCGTGTCTGCCCTCCACAGCACCCAGAGTCTCCATCCCCAGCCCGGCTGGAGGGAAGGCCAGAGGTGTTTATTTGGTCACTGCAGGTGACCACAGCCCTGCCACTTACGTGGTGTGAAGTGGCCGAGCTGTCACAGACCCAAAACAAGTATTTGAGGCTGGAGTCGCTGAGAACCCACACCAAACACAGCGTGGGTTCCCCGGACCCCGGCACCCACCCGTCCCTCCCCGCGCTCCCAGAGCCTCTGTCTGGGCAGGGGCACGGAGCTGGGGGTGTCTGCAGCTTCAGGCCACCGCAGGGGGAGGAACAGGAATGCCAAATATTCCATTTCTCTGGATGTCCAAGCCCAAATAAGGCCCAGACACCAGGAGAGCAAACACGAGGCTGATCGACCAAGTTTGGGCAAATGTGATTCAGAGTTCCCCAATGCTGCAGATTTTGCCTTGTAGGATAAAATTCCTAATTCTTTGTTCACTTATTCCTGTTCAAAGAGGAATTTGTGGAACCTCTATCCATCTCTGTCAGCCCCAGGGGCTTGTTTGTGGGGACGGTACATTTGAGAAATTCAGCTGTGAATCAAAACCAGTTTCATGGGTCAGGTTAAGTCATGAAATTACCAAAAAAAATCCAACAAAACCCCCAAAATGGAATCCCAATTTCCTGACATTGCTTGGTTACAAAAATGATGGGACGCCCTGGAGATTTGTGTTACACCTTCCATGGAAAGTGATGGAATTCCCCCGGATAATCTGTGTTTGTCATCGATAACCAGGTGCAATAACACATCAAAACTCAATCAAACATTGTCCTACTGCAACAATTGCTACAGAAGTGACATTTATTGACATTCTGCTGTATTTACAGGTTGAACATAGTAAAACTCCAAAGTGAATGACCACTTGGCAGAAAGCACAGGAGTGCACATTAAATCTACATTTCCAACGCATCAGAGTCTCCGCTAACACAAATTATAAAAGCAAGAATTACAGGTATGTTAGGAATTGTCTCAAAAGTCCCAAGCCAAAAAAAAAACCCAAAAAAAGGCCTTTGTTTTGCAAGATGATTTTTGTACAAAGTTGCAATGTGATCTTTTCGTTTTACACTGCGGACTTGTTCCGTGAAAACCCCTGGAGAGCCCAAAAAGTTGGTGGTGCAAAAGGAAAGGCTACTACAACACCGAGAATACAGACTGCTAAAAATGCATACTTGTGCCACCTCTAAGTTCCCAATGACACCTCGGAGCCTGGACTGCAGCGACCCCTCTTCCTCCACAGGCCCCCGGGTGCGGGGGCATCGCAGGAGCGCAGCCACCCCGTGCTGTCACCTCGGCTCCCGAGTCACCCCTGCGCTGCCGGCGCGCGCCTGGGCTGGACACGGACAGGGATGGACAGGACAGGGAGCACAGGGGATGGACAGGACAGGACAGGGAGTACAGGGGATGGACAGGACTGGACACAGAGCATGGGGAGTACAGGGGATGGACAGAACAGGACATGGAGTACAGGGGATGGACAGGACAGGACATGGAGCATGGGGAGTACAGGGGGTGGACAGAACAGGACATGGAGTACAGGGGGTGGACTGGACACGGAGTACAAGGGATGGACAAGACATGGAGTACAAGGGCACGGGGGATGGACAGGACAGGACATGGAGTGCACAGGGTGGACAGGACAGGACACGGAGTATCGGGGGTACAGGGGATGGACGGGACACGGAGTACATGGAATACATGGAATGCCTGGAATACACAGGATGGACAGGACACAGAGTACATGGAATACCTGGAATGCCTGGGATACACAGGATGGACAGGACACAGAGTACATGGAATGCCTGGAATACACAGGATGCACAGGACACGGAGTACATGGAATACATGGAATACCTGGAATACACAGGATGGATGGGACACGGAGTACAGGGGTTACTCGGGTTGTACAGGACACGATGCACACAGGATGTACAGGATGTGGCACATGTGGACTGTACAGGACACGTTGTTACATGGGCTGGACAGGACACAGAGCACACTCTGCACAGCACAGGGTGTCACACACGCTGCACAGGGTGTCACACACAGCACAGGGCGTCACACACAGCACAGGGTGTCACACACGCTGCACAGGGTGTCACACACAGCACAGGGCGTCACACACAGCACAGGGTGTCACACACGCTGCACAGGGTGTCACACACAGCACAGGGCGTCACACACAGCACAGGGTGTCACACACGCTGCACAGGGTGTCACACACAGCACAGGGCGTCACACACAGCACAGGGTGTCACACACGCTGCACAGGGTGTCACACACAGCACAGGGCGTCACACACAGCACAGGGTGTCACACACGCTGCACAGGGTGTCACACACAGCACAGGGCGTCACACACAGCACAGGGTGTCACACACGCTGCACAGGGTGTCACACACAGCACAGGGCGTCACACACAGCACAGGGTGTCACACACGCTGCACAGGGTGTCACACACAGCACAGGGCGTCACACACAGCACAGGGTGTCACACACGCTGCACAGGGTGTCACACACAGCACAGGGCGTCACACACAGCACAGGGTGTCACACACGCTGCACAGGGTGTCACACACAGCACAGGGCGTCACACACAGCACAGGGTGTCACACACGCTGCACAGGGTGTCACACACAGCACAGGGCGTCACACACAGCACAGGGTGTCACACACGCTGCACAGGGTGTCACACACAGCACAGGGTGTCACACACCCTGTGCAGCACAGGCAGAGCCCGGGCAGCTCCCAGGCTGGAGGAGGAACTAAAGCAAGCCTGGCCCCTGCTGGCCCCGGGACGGCTCCTGCTGCCCAAACCCCCCAGACCCCGGCTGCAGGCTCCCTCAGCATGTCACAGACTCACTGCCCGAGCTGCTTCCAACATTAGCCACTAATGAGTCAACAAGTACAGAATTCTGCGTTAATTATTAAAATTTTACACCTAAAAACAAATAGAAAGAAATGCTTCTCCTTTTTTTTTTCCTTTTTCCAACAGTACTTTTATTTATTTATTTTAAAGCAGGTGATTATTTTTTCTTCTGCTCCAGAGCCTTGATTCACTTCCTGCAGGTGTCCTGCTGCTTCTTGGGGGGGATTTCACTAACGCAGGAAGACATTTGCCAGAAAACATCTGTTGGAGAAGGATATTGAACACCGAGACTGCAGTCAGAGGGTTATTTTGGATAACAGGAGGATGTCGTTCACACAGCACAGGATGTCTAAGGGCTTATGAAGTGTCTCAGCACACAATGATGTGACTCCAGCAAAATGCTCAGCAATCTGTGAGTGTTTTACGGGATGATGGCGGGATTGTGCCCACTCCTGCACACCCAGCTGGAACAGTGAGCTCCAGCTTTCCACCCGATTCATTTCACCACGTTGTATTTTCTGGTTTGCACTCGTTATTCCCCTCCTAATTTTCTAAAAATGATCCCTGCTCTCAAATAAAAATAACCCCTCACTGTGCCCTTTTTCATCATGCCCTGAAGAGGAAATCTCATCTTAAGGACAATAATACACTAAAAATCCAAGTCTTTTGTGGTTTCCTCACTCAGAATTCAGGATTAAAGATTTATTTTCAGGTGAAGTGTCCAGGTTGTAATATTTATGAATTACTCTGGACATTTATGTCAGCATATCTAAAAGAGAAAGTGCTTTTCGAAAATGCTCTAAAATGACACATAAATAAGAATTTAAACACTCTACACCTCCACAAGCAAGGAGTGAAGCCAGGTCTCTAAAACTGTAATTTCAAATTTCAAACATGGGAAAGGTCTGTGCAAAAAGAAACCACAGAGTTCCTTTAAGAAACAAAAAATAAAGTTTTGGTAAAGACGCAGAATTTAAAAAGCAAATTGTTCAGTCAGGCAAAATACAGAGATAAAGCTGATTTTAAATGCTCACATTATGTGACCATAAACGGGGAAATCAACCCTCTGGTGACTCAGCAGGAATCTGGGAGGATATTACAGATCCTGGAGGAGGTCACAAACCAGAACTTTGTTAAACAGAACCGAAACATGCAAAGAAATTGGCTGAACTATTTTTACACACTATCACCAGAGGAAAACACTGCACAAAGGCTGTTCTGTGCTGCAGGTTCTCCTCACAGGCTGGAAACGAAGCAGAATCGTGGGCAATTTGCAGTTTCTAATAAAAGGGAAGTGCATTTGGAAACCCAAGGCTCGGTTTTCAAATCTCAACAATTTAATGACCCCCAATTTAAAGCTGGGGTTGCTTTGGTTTCTTTGACTGTCCCAGCTGCAATTGCCTCTGTCTGGGGAAATGGAGTGTTATTATGATATTTCTAAAGGGAGCCTCATGTTGCATTCCCCAGCTGGGAAGCAACCTATTCCAGGATTTCCTTCCCCCCGGGGAGGGACAGTTAATGCCAGGCCATTATCTGCTGTGAGCAGGAAATTATGCTGCAAGGCTTCAGCTACTTAAGCCTCCTCCTTTGAAGCCCCATTAAGGCAGCCAGGCTGAGGTTCAGCACTAAAGCAAAAGACTCCCAGGCACTCAGGTTTTTGCAAGATGCTCAGGCAGGGCAGCTCAGGTGTGTGGGAGAGGTCTGAGGAGAGCAAAGGTGTGCAGGGGTGTCGTTTCTTCAGGAACCTGGCAGCAATTTCAAACAGCAGAACTCAGACAAATTGCTCCTTCTGGGACAAAAGCCAAAGGCACTGGTACGTCCCTCTGACAACATTTTGTGACCTCTCCTCAGGTTTGGGGCACACCACGTGCTTCAGGCATGTGATTTATTCTGAAAGACACTTGCCAAATACACAGCAGTACCAAGGGGCAAAGGTTTTGTTCTCACAGTATCTAGTCATGGAATCAAATGAATATCCAACTCCTCACAGCAAAAACTCTGGGAGAAATGCCCAGTGTTCCTCTGCCTCCCACCAGGTCAGGCTGGGCTCTGCAGACTCAGGAGCTGGGCAGGGCATACCAAGAAGCAACTGTTCCCTGTTGCCTTGAGATCTAAAAACGTCCAAGCAATGGGAAGTGTAGCCTAGAAAAGTCACTAAATAGAGTTAAATTCGAAGCAGAACAGATTCAGGAAAGCAGAAAATTTACCTTTTAGTAAATAAAGAGAACTCTGGTTCTGGGGAGAGTGGAAAACGTATCTGGCATCTTCCTAACCTTTGCGTAATTGATAAATCCTCTGAGAAAAAGCAGAAAACCTGGAGGGGAGAGACACATTTGTCCAGTTAACACAGGTGTTGCTTCTTCAGTGAGAGGGAGCAGCTGAACTGCCTGCCACCACTGCAGAGGGACCCCCTCACTGGGATGCACAGCAGCTGATCACACACAGTCATCACTTTTGGTAGCAGTAACACCTCATCTTTCCACTTCAGGCAACTTCAAAAACAAACATTCCTTCGAAATTCACAGAACTTTTGACTCCAAACAAGATCCAGTCACTGCCAAAGCAGGACAAAGAAAATAAAAGGAGGAAGACAACAACCCACTCTTCCATTTAAGATGCAAGAGCAGACACAGCATCAGTTACAAGCGTTCTCTTGTTAACTTCTGGATGATTCCAGGATGCTGCCACCAAGAACTGGCAACAGAAGGACAATGTTTACATGTGCCTTTAAAACCTGAGTGTGTTCAGTCCGAGCTGTATGAGGGTCACATTTCATTTGTTCATCTGCACACACATATTTAACAGCCAGGAATGCTCACCAAACCCTAACTGCACTTTACAGAGTCTGTAAGCATCTCTCCTCCCCCCAAGCACTCACCTAGTACAAGGAAGACCCACCAAAGCCAGTACTGGCCATCGAAGTAACCGGGGAAATAGGTGGAGAACTGAAAAACAGCCAAAAAAATACACAGCTTAGAGCACGTGGAAGTTTGTGAACCCAAGTCTATTCCCACCAATTTCAGCAGGAACCAGGTGAAGCCTGCACACAAGAGATCTCATGGAATGCTGCATTTCACCAGCTGCAGGAACAGGTTACCTCCACAAACTGTTATTTATGGGTTTTCTGCACCCGCTCTGACAAGGGGAACAGGACAGATTCAACAGCCAGCTAGGAACTCTGGCAATCAGTGGGGCACAAGGACACTACTGGGAAAATATTCCTGTTTTAAATTGTGTCCTGGATGCTTCTGAAGCACAGCTGCAGTTTCTGAAAGGGCAGAGCAGGCTTGCAGCAGCGCAGCACATTGACTACACTGTCAGGCTGGATGGTGTAACAGGTGGGAAAGAAATCCCAGATCCGTGGAACCCACTGACAAGATTCCCAACTGGCAAAATTACTGCCATAAAACGAAAGGTACCGACACTATCAGAGCACTGAAGGTCACAATTTCAGTATAAATACAGTATTGTTCCTTTGGGTTTGTTCTATTCAAGCTTAAAAACCTAACAAAAGATAAACGTGTTGTGAAAGTTTAAATCAAATCCACAGTTCATGTCACCTCTTTCTGTCACACCTCTTAATCCAGAAAATAGTTCTTAACACCTCTGTACCAAGGTGACCACAAGAACTGTCTACAGAAAAGTGAAGAGACACTGTATTTACAAATTAGAATTCCCAGCCCCAAAAGACAGGGTAGGAAGTGACAGCTCTGACATTAATGCTCTCTACTTCTACTTAGCCAGTGAGCTGCTTTGCTTGAAATTCAACTTTCAGCCTGGCATGTCTGTGTGCCATCATTTCACGGGCTCCAAATAAAGATTTCCTAGTGGAAATATTTTCTCCCAATCCCTCCAAAAAACGTAAGAGCCAAAAGCCCCAGAGCAGGACGGCAGCTTGCTCCTGGTCCCTGCTCCTGTGCCGCAGGGAGGCTGCACCAGAGGGCACCCACGGCCTTCTCCCTCTGCTGCTCCAAACCTGGCTCCTCCCCACGTCCCTATTTCCCTCTCCTCATCAGCTATCCCGCATTTCAGAGAATTTCCTTATTTCCAGAGGACAGCCTAAGGCACAGCAGGCTGCAGAGGCTGAAGGCAGGGCTGCCTTGCCTGGGGTAATGTTTTCCCAGGGTCAGAGCATTGCTGCTGCTCAGCACAAACCACGCTCTGACCCAGGACAGTGGCTCTGTCAGACAGGCTCAGAATGAATCCCAGAATCCCAGAGTGGGCTGGCTTGGAAAGGATCCTACAGCTGCTCTCTTTTGCCACAGACAGGGACACCTTCCACTATCCCAGGAATGCCTGTCCAGCCTGGCCTTGGACACTTCCAGGGATGGAGCATCCACAACACATACCTGGGTGTGAAATCCTTATTTTCTTTTACTACAGTAATAATTCCAGCATATAAACAGGATATGATTATGAAAAAGCTCTGTTCTTAGTGAATAAATGGCTCAAAAATTATTTCATTATTAAAAAAACCCCTAAATTTATCATTAACTTCAGTATGAGAAAAAAATCTACTGGGGAAAAAGAGTATCAGTGTCTGTGTACATGGTTTTGCACCACACAACTCACCCTGACAATCAGGATCCACTTAATAAGAGACAGACCAAACCCAGAAATGGCCCCATATCGTCCTGCAGCTGAAGTAGTCAGACAGAAAGACAGGAAAAATCCAATCCAGTTGAAGAGGAATGCCACTGAGAAAGCAGGAGAAAAGCAGCAGGTCAAAACACCTTTATATTCCAAGGAAAAAAACCATAAACCCATTGCACACAGGTTTTTCCCAGTGCTAGAGAAACATAAATGTGACCCAAACTATTTTAGGTCACTGATGGAAAAGAAAGTTCATTCCATCAGGTACTTACTGAAGAAAGTCAGCATGAAAATGCCATCGTTTCCTATCCTCAGCTGGTCAGTGTCATCAAAGTCATCTCGTGTCACAAAGTCATCATCCTGCAAAGCAGAGGGAGGCAGCACATGGGGGATTTAGGTCAGTCTGGTCTGTACAGCAACCCCAGTTCTGGGTGTGACTCTTCAACAAAGGGCTGTAATCCTAAATCTCAAAAGGCTACAAATGCAAGCACAAAAAAATTCCTGTTTCTCATCCTGAAATGAAACGTTATCTATATAATAGGAAATGTATCTTTATTTTTAACATAGCCAAGATCCAGCATGTTCTTGTTCTCACTGTGAAGAATTCTTCTACTCATCAAAAAAATTATCATCTCAGCAAGGAATTTGGCTTCTGTGAAGAAGTGTAATGAGCAGTGGACTTCTGATGCTAGCAGGGGTGGAGGGAGTGGCTGAACAAGAGATAATGTCAAAGAAACAAAAAGAAATAATTCTGACAGAATGGTTTTATCATCCTTGTATCAGCTACACTGACCTCCAGAAAAGTCAACTAAGTAAGCAGCAGGAGTATCAAGGGTAGATATGCCAGACAGCTGAAGAATTAATCCTAAATCTTTTTTAAAAATGAAAAAAACCCCAACAAAAACCCCAGTGTCAGTGCACAGGGACACAGTACAGGCCCTCTGTCAGCCTGCCAAGCTAATCTGGCTAGCACATGCTGGCATTACTGAGATGTCTGACATCATCACAGTGCTCAGAGGAAAATTAAAAAGAAAAAAAAACTAGCCACAGGACTCTGAGGAGTGTGGAATATCACCACCCAGGAAAGCTTCAGAAACACAAAAAACCCAACACAAACTTTAAAAGTCACGGCACACGATGGGCAGGAGCTAAAGCTGCAATTGCACCCAGCAGAGCAGGGACAGCCAGGCAGGCAGGGACACTCACCCTGCCAGGAACCAAGGGGATGGTGGCCTCAGCCTTGGTCCTCTCGGCCTCATCGTAGCTGGGCAGAGTGGTGGCCACGTTGTAGGACGGCGGCTTCGGGAACCCCGACTCATCCTTGTAGTCAAAATAAGCTGCACAGAAACAGTTCCAGGGCAGGTAACTCAGCACTGCCTTAAGAACACCGGGCTGGCAAGGAGCAGAGCTCCAGCTGGCTTCCAGTGAGCCCCATTCCCCAGGCTGTTGAAGGCTGTCCCCTCCCCACCCTTCCATCCATTCCAGCCTCCTGCCATCCCAAAGCACGAAGTGAAAAGCACAGCAGCACCACCTCTGACAGCCAGCAATCCACAGAACACTCACTGAACATGCCTGGCTGTACTTCTGCTTAAAGCAACCCCACATGCTGTGCCTCTGCTGACTTGGATACTCAGACACAGTCACGTTTCCAGATCCAAGTGGTTATTAAAGTTATTAGTGACAGGACAGGAGGACAATTCAAAGTCCCATCCTTATGATCAAGTGCTTAGTTATTGAAAAGTGCAGGAAAAGTGAATTCTTTAAACCCTTTTAAGTAACAAATCCTTTAGGGAAGGGGCACAGCATCATCCAAATGCCAAATAATGAGAGGGGAACCACAAATCCTCACGACACTTTGATTTTTAACGGTCCTCAATTTACTGAGAACACCGTGAACTGTAACCTGAACACCCGGTGATGGCATGACATCAGAGGAGCGCAGCCAAACTGCATCTCCTAAACCACAAGCACCAGCAGGCTGTGCGGATCAATGCTGCTCCCTGCCTCGGGAAGGTGCTGCAGAGGCAGCCGTGGATGAGGGGAGCAGTGAGCAGTGAGCAGTGAGCGCACACAGCAATGCCAGCCCTCCCCCCGGGTGACAGTACCTGTGCTCTCGGCAGAAATGCTGCTGTAGGGCGGTGGGGCGTCGGTCACCGCCGGCACGGCCTCGCCCGGCTCCTCTTCGTTCTGCAGCTGAACAGACGCACAGAGCCCGGGTTAGGAGGGTTTCTCAGGGCCCTGACACCGCCCCTGCAGCTTTAATGGCACACAACGGGCTCTTCTGGAAGGAGACTGCTCTGCAGCACCACGGGACGCGGAGCAGCTGCTCAGCCCCCCTCCGAAGCATTCCCACTCGAAATGATCCATCTTCCATCGCAGCTTTAATGCTGTTTTCAAATCCTCTCCTCACACACCTGGACTCCAGCAAAGCACAGCACACAGCTTTCCAGTGCCTCTCCATCTCCCTGGCACTTCCTCAGCTCACATTGCTTAGGGGCAGCACTTGCATCTGTTTTAGTCAAAGAAATGCAGTGAGATGCCCAACAAAAGGCTCCATTGCTGCCTGTGGCTTTGCTAAGGAAGGGTTTTTTCCATGGATACGTTACATAATGATGCACAGAAGTATGAATGTTGCCATTTCCCTTCAACCTTTCACACTGCATGACTGAAAAGGAGCCGGTTTATTTTGTGCACTGTGCTTCCCACAGGCTCTGTATAAATAACCAGGAGCTATCACAGATCCAGCTTCACTCGCACGAGGCAGGTGTGCCACGGCAGCTTTGATCAGGGAAGCAGCAGTACCAGGCCAGAAAGGAGGTTACAGCTGCCATCTCATTTTTCCCTTCCTTCCATTTCTCATCATCTCAGCAGCAAAGGCACTGAGGTTTTCTGCAGAACAACTCACCTCAAACAAGCACCTTGGGACTGAAGCACTGGGCTGAGCAGGAGGCACTGCCCTCCCTTGAAATCACCACTAACCAATGTCTCCTCCAGCTTTCCCTCCTGCAATCTCACACATTTGCTCCTGAAGCCATCCAGGATATTTTGTTTTCTTTTCTTTGGAGAGACATGTTGCCATTCTCCTTGAGCATTTAACACAGGGGGTGGGGGCGTAGGGGGACGTTCTTATCTTATTGTATGTCTTATCAGGGGAAGATAAATCAGCTCACACTTCTAAACGCAGATCTTGGATATCCAGCTGTTCTGTGGTTTGGAGTTTTATTCCTTTTGCTGCTAAAGATCACAGATCACAGAATCCCAGGATAGTTTGGGTTGGAAGGACCTTAAAGCCCATCCCTGCCATGGGCAGGGACGCCCCCCACTATCCCAGGTTGTTCCAAGCCCCATCCAGCCTGGCCTTGGACACCTCCAGGGATGGGGCAGCCACAGCTTCTCCACGCCAGTGGAAGTCTATAATCTATAGTCTGTTCCAGATCAGACTGTACCCACGGCCTCTGTGGAAGTCTTGACGGGGCTTAGCAGATGACAACATGAGTGGTTCTGCTGGCAGCTCCAAGGGGTCAGCCGAGAGGGGCAAAAGGGAGGAAGTGACACTGGGAAGCACCAGGAAAAAATCAGGAGCACTGTCTGCCAGTCCAGCTGCAGCAAAACAGCAGAGCACCACAGTCCTGTGCTCCAGTTCCCCATCAGCTGAAACCCACCCTGCTCCCCAGGAACATTTTCCAAACAGAATAGGTGGGGGGAAGAAGAAAAAAAGGCGCTGGTCAGCCCCAAGCTTTGTGGGTAAGAAGTCCTCACATGACAACGCCGAGCCATTTCCTTGAAGAAGGGGAAATCAGTGATCCGGATGAAAATTTAATCCGTGTTCTGGCAGGAGCAGCTCCCAGCACAGCTGTCAGCGGGACACATCCCCAGTGCTGGTGCCTGGCCAGATGTGAAGCAGAGCAAACAATCCCAGGGAGCGAGGCCCTGGGGTGGACGTGGCAGGACCTGCATCACCTGCAGCTTTCCTGAGCCCCAGGGCACTGAGCAGGGACAGGAGGAGCTGCAGCAGCTCCCACCACAGCGAGGCACCTTCGCCTTCTCAAAGCCTTTCCAAGAAACAAAACCACCTCATTTTATAAACCCCATGGAGCTCGGCATTAGAAGTAAATGCAAACTGACTTGAGAAGTAATCGCCTATTAAAATATGCTTTTAACAATTAAAAAAAAAAGAGACAGCGTTACTCCAGAAATCCCAAACCACCCTGCACAGAGCACGAGGGGCAATGAAGGGACAGAGAAACACAGAGCCCAACTGCTTGATTCAGTCTCTGCCCAGAGCAGCTGTGGCTACCCCATCCCTGCAAGTGTCCAAGGCCAGGCTGGATGGGACTCGGAGCAACCTGGGATAGTGGAAGGTGTCCTTGCACATGGCAGGGGGTGAAATGAGATGATCTTTAGGGTCATCCCAACCCTAACCAATGAGATGATCTTCAGGGTCATCCCAACCCTAACCATTCTGCGGTTCCATGATTCTCCCAGCTGCGTAGTTTTTAAATTCTCAGAAAATGCTCCACCACGCCTCTTGTCAGTCTATCCATGAAAATTCAGTGCTTCTTTTCTCCCTCCGCCTGTGCAGGACCTGGTCTATTAAAAGGGGGAAAGGCTCTGGCACACCTGGGGCACTCTGGGTTCCACATGCCCTCCAGGTGAGGGGGTGGCAGAAATTCAACCCCTCGAGCCTGTAAGACAGAAGGCAAGTACAGCCTGAGAGCACAGTCACCAGGGAGGGGGGAGGAAAGCACCACATGTGACAACACTGGAAGAGATGAAACAAAAGAGGACACAGATATCGAGTGGAATATTAACTCCTACCACTGATTCTTCTTCCAACAGTTAAAAGAAATACATGTTCTTCCACCAATGTCATGTGGGAGAAAGCAGCTGAATCCACTGCTGCCTTCAAACATCACAGTTCAGGTAATGGATAATGACACAAAAAATGCAGCTACTTTCTGAAGTTGAGCTCGAGGCTGTAGGAGGTTACAGCTATAGAAAACATATTTTTCTTCTAATGGACAAGGTACACAAATGCCTTCCAGCCTTTTTAATGATTCCAGGCATCTAAAATTCAACTAAGTGCCTATTAGCAGAGCAGGGAGGGTTCTTGTGACAGGAAGAATGACTCATCAGGCCTCGCAGGGCACTGCTGCCCGGCCTGGCCCCGGCTCCCACCTGCCCTGCACAGCTCCAGGTATGGACTCGGCTCCAGAGAATTCCCCGAGGCTCCAGAACGCAGAGATCCTGGGTAAAGCAGTGTCTGACTTCAGGCTGTTCTGCTGAGGCTGTGGGGTAATTCTTTCCTAGATTCACTGATGGATTTTAGCTTTTCAGGCAAGGTTCTGGTATTTGTGGCATTAAAAAATAAGACAGTCTTTACAGCCATGCATATAGTTATTAAAACAACAGCTTGGCTGGGATTTTTTCACCAGACTGCTAAACCAACAGAAAGTTGACTGATAAATAACACACCCACAGATATGGATTTTCAAAAAAAAAACCAAAAAAAACCAGCATGAGAAGCCTGGCACTGAGCAGGACATCACCTCTGGCTACCACTTGCCCTGACTGAGACCTGTCCCTTGTAAATACATAGCACAGCAACATAAAAGTTGAAATCTTACAAGCTGTTTGGAAATGTTTCCATGTAAACTTTGAAGAAAGCATTTCCAATAAATACATTGGTTAATTCTTCCAAATTTCCTAAACTGGCATATGGGCTGCTAACATAGTTTTGACTCTTAATTTTTTAACTCTCCTTTGCTAAGCTCTGAGGCTGCATGTAAATATTCTTTACACTAAAGCAGCATCACTACACTAAATCAGCATTACTACAAGCTTGGCCTTAGCAATAGATCACATATCATTCCATATCTTCAGCCTTCTGGAATTAAATTAAAATCACTGCCAACTCTGAAAAGGAGGGTTATTTTTACTGACTTATGTTGTGCTTAATTAAACACACCCTGATTTAAAATCCTGACTTTTGCCCGATGTTGTTGCTAATTCCTATAACTTAATATCAGCTTATTAATCAGCAGGAATAATGATAAGCTACCAGACAAGCCAACCCACACCCTGCAGCCCTCTCCCTGATGAGCAAATAACTGTTTTCTCCCGTAGGCTCCTCCAGCCCATTTCCCCCGAGAAGTGAGAGCCCCGAGCGCCCGGCCCAGCTCCTGCAGCTGGTACAGGTGTGCCGAGCGCCTCTCAGGTGGCACACGTGGCACCTGTGCCAAGCCAACCCTCCCTGGGGAGATGCTGATGCTCCTGGCCGAGCCTCGCGCTGGGGAACCAGCCCTGAGCAGAGCCCAGCTGCAGGGAGCAGCCTCCCTACACTGCCAGCCCGACAATCTCCTCGTGGGAAGGGTGCTCAGGCCTTGGCAGGGCTGCCCAGGGGGTTTGGAGTGCCCATCCCTGGAAGGTCTGGAGGTGGCACTCAGCGCTCTGGGCTGGGGCACAGCTTGGACTCGACGGGCTGGGAGGGCTTTTCCAAACGGAGCGACTCTGAGATGTGAGATACTCCTCCCTTTTAACAAAGGACTGAGAACTGTGCCCCCACTCTCCCTCTCAAAAACCCACCTGGTTTTCCCCAGCTGCAGCAGCTCCCTGGCACCCCATGAGCACACACGGAGCAGGAACCAGCAGCATCCAGCTGAGGGGACGATGGCAACGACCCCAGGAGCCACCAAGGCAAAACCACAAATCAAAGCCTATTTCATGTCCATAAAATACAACCTGTGCTCACGAGGGTGTTGTTCTCTGACTCACTGCAGCCAAGGGCCTGACAACACAGAAATGCTCCTCAATCCTGGGAAACAAGCTGCTCCAATTCCCTCATTTCTGTTCACACAGGGAGTTAAGACTGGTCTGGACAGACTGGAAACGAGCACTTGGGCCAGCACAAACCTGTGCCCAAAACTGCCCTTAGACTTGAGAGATCAAGGTCTTAATACGGAAAAAGTAGGTTTTAATCTTCGATAGCTGTAATTAAATTTCCCACACTTAAAGCATAAGGCCTTCTTATAATATTTAGAATCAGATTAATATTTTTCTGGACATTAGGGCATCACAGAAAGAATTCTAAACATTTTAAAATATCACATTTTTTGAACTGTCATAAGAAGAAGGTTAAGTTCATCTTCAATGGAAAAAAATCCCATTGTGCCATCATATATCAAATTTGGATATTTCACAACAGGCAGGAACAGAATGATTGGATACCCCTTATTACTGAATTTTTCTCACTCGTCCCAATGACAAAGGATCAGAATTCACACACACACAGAGAACTTTTGCTCCTTGCTTTCTGTACGGTTACTTCTGAGTCATAATGCCAAACCCACAGAAAAAGGTTCCTCATCTCCTGGGAGCACTTAATAATCCCAAAGACCTCGGGGATTGTTCAGGGATTACTGATCCCCACTGAATTTTAGTGATGAGAGAAAAGTTACCAAAAAAGCCCAATTCAGAGTCCAACATCATCCTGATGCAATTTAAAGGTTTGCATGCGAAGCTATTTTCTCCTGCTACCCAAGCTGTGAGATGACACTGGCCTGCTGCTGTTTCCCTGCCTTTCCCACATCCTTTGAGTTTTAGGGACAGGATGTATTTAAATTCTATAATTCCTTTTTCACACAGAACCACTAAACCCTTGCAAACTCACCTGACAGGTACTGGTGCCTACAGAGGTGGGTGTTTCAGAGGAAAATAACCAGATTTTAGTCACCTGAGCACAGCCCAGGCTGGACACAGGGCAGCTTCAGCACAGCTTCAGAGCAGAGGCTGCACAAACAATTTTACTCTGCCATTTTTCTCATCGTTACTGCGTTTATGTCAATGACACCTCCTATTCTACTTATAAATAAAATAAAATACATAAATAAATGTGCAAACAGCCTACCCTGCAACTTTTCTTACCATTCTTGTCTTTAGCCAGCACATCTTGCACACTGCAAAGACCTCACAGAGGAAACAGTCACTGACATTCTAAATGCTGACACGAAAAGATTTGGGATGTTCTCAGTTTTTAGTTTCAAGCTGTGTGCCCATTTCAGCTGAAAAATTAAATACAAGCTTAAGGTACACACAAGGCAGCAGCTGATATCTGCTTCCCTGTTCCATTCCAGCCTCCCCAGATATTAAAGAAGCATTGAGGTCCTCCATGGATTTAAATTCTATTCCCATTCTATCTCCAGCAATGTATTTCTTCTACCGTTTCCACAGAACGAAAAACAAACAAAAGGAAAAATCTTTCTTCCTTGTTTTTCCCATCGACACCTCCCTTTATGGAATGATTCATGATCCATGTAAACCTTCCAACAAGTGGAACAGGAAGAAATAGCACTTAAAAAGGAATATGTCTTCATTATTTAACACTCCCACCATTTCCTAGGTGGGTTTACATTACTCATACACCTCACATATATTTTCGAATGCTCCGAGTGCAAAGCATGCCTGGAAAACACAGAGTGTAAATAAACCTGTTAAAGCTGGGCTATTTTTTCCAGGATGGAGGGTAATTTCTATTCCAAGGATGAAATACAGTTCTGCCACCTGAACTCTCAATCCAGGGTTATGCTGGAAAGGCTTTAAGCCCCCTAATCCCAATAACATCCCTGTATAACTTTCCCAAAGGCAGACTGAAATGACAACAGTGTCCCTTTTGGGGACACAGCGCTGCCTGGAATAACAGTACCAGGGTGGGCTGCAGCTCTCCTTCTTCCAAACCTCTCCATTCCCACCTCCACAAGCACAGCCTCAGCACCTGGCCTGCAGAGGAGGATCCAAACCCAGCAGTCTGACCCTGTCCCAGCCCTGCTCCCCATGGAAGAGACTGGGAAAGGTGAAGTCCCTTCTCCAGAGTTTTAGTTTCATTTTACGTGGAGCTGCACTTCCTCAGTACGTGAGCTCAGACCCACATCACCCAAAGGCATCACTGCAGGCTGGTTTTTATCACATTATCTAATGCCTGAACAAAGCCATGGGCTAGGAAGTTGGCTCTGGAAAATACATCAGTGCACGCCCCTTGCACACTGCCAGCGTTGGTGAACGGACACGGGCAGGGAGTTTGCAGGGAGTAAAGAGGCTGCTGAGGGAGCACAGCCCCCATTCCCACATCCCACCTTCCCACATCCCACCCACAGGGCTGAGGAAGGGGTGGGAGAGGAAACACACAGGTTTCAAACTCAGGTATCCAGTTCTGCTGTGCTCAGATCATGGTCATTAACTCTCACCTTCTTTTTCTGAAAATACAGGCACTCGAGGAATCCTACAAATATTGTACAGGTTCCATAGTGCCCCCACCTCACCAGTGCTGCTCCCACATACACATGGATACATCAGGAACCCTTCCCAAAGTGAGGGTTACACATCCCTGGCATGCTTGGACAGTCAATCACATTTACCAGTACAGGAACCACCTACCTACATAACCAATTCCATTAATGCACACCCCCACCACCCAAAAAAATCAAGCTTTAAAAATTCCTCCACTGCATCCAATAATTTAAAGGATTAAATGAGCTTGTGGTGAATTTCTCCAGGCTACCTCCACTGACTGGGTGCTGTATTCACCTCTAGCCCTTCCAGTTATCACTTTGCTATCAGTCTCTCTTCCCTGGCACACGGCACATTCATTATTGCACATTCACACACACAGTAAGTTTCAAAATATGGGAAAAAAAATGACACATTCAATGCTACAGGGACTCTCCCACTCTCTCATCCTCTCTTTATCTAAATCCCAACTGCATCTCCACAGCTTGCAGGGGTTTTGAAGCAGAACAAGCATCAGGAGCCAGCCCAGTGACAACACACTTCACAACAGGAATACCTGGGTTCTGGCAGAGGGTGAGGAAAGAGAATCAAGAACAGCTGCACGAAAGTAAATACATTTACGTGTGAGAATCAGCCTCTCACTCCAGTTACACCAGTGGCTCCACAGGCTTCCATTATGTGCTTGTCTTTAGCAGTGCAAATCCTCTGGCACAGCCTGGCTCCCTAATCTCCACAGGGCTCTGCAGATGAGTCTGCCCTGGCTCTGCCCGAGGTGTGAGCAGACACAACACTGAGCTGGCAAACAACAGCTTTACACACCCCTCTCTGAGGAAACCAGGAGCGTGTGCATCAGCCAGGTAACCCCACGGCAATGGGGTCCTTCAGCGGTTCTGTCACCCATCCCCACGGCTCCGGGCGACGGGACACGCTGCAGATCCCTCGGGAAAAGGCATTTGTGAAGACACTTGGTGGGGTCAACACCACCAGCAGGACTCTGCCAGGAAAGGCGATTAGTGCACAGACCTGGTTATCTGTCCCTAGCAGTTCCCTGGACAACACAAAGAGATCTGTCATTGTAAGCGAGCACATCTGTTTTGCACTGAACAAAAAAAAAAAAAAAAAAAAAAAGCCTAAGTTTCACTTAACTTGCACATTTCCAGTATGTAAAAACACGGAGACCTGCAGCTGACAGATGAGACAAGTATTCCATCCCATGGGAGGGTGTATCTCGAACTCTGCCGAGCGCGAGCCTACCCACGCTGGGAATGCTACCCAGGAAAAGTCACAACACAGCGATTTCTTGGGAGAACCTCGGTTCAGCAGGAGCGAGCTGTCTGCTGTTTTGAGGGATTTCTCCATTAGTTTAAGTAAAGAATTCTCCGTGTCTGATGTCAGAAAGGCGCCTGCCAGAACTGGGTCACGCCGGGGGGCCCGGCCGAAACCCGGCCCTTCCGTGGGGCCGGTACTGCAGACAAACGGGAGGCTGGGAGAGAAGAGCGACCCGAATTCCCGAGGGAGCTCTTTAGGCCAGCCCCCGGCCTAGGGGGGTTTCAGAGGAGTCCACACGTAAAAGATGGAATAAAACTAACGGTGATCTCGGAGCGATGCGGAGACCGTTCCCTGGGGGGGGGTCGGTGGCCTTGGGGGGGAAATGACCGGCGGGGTCAGCGCCTTGCGCCAAGGTCGCCCCGGGACCGGGCAAACACCGGCCCCGGACACACCCGGCCCCGGGACTAGGCAAACACCCGGCCGCAGGACAGAGCAAACACCAGCTCCGAGACTGGGCAAACGCCGGCCCCGGGCACAG
>VZRQ01005679.1:56529-68362 GCA_013397975.1 Machaerirhynchus nigripectus
AGTACATCCGCAACCGCATCGTGCAGTTCGGGCCCGGCCCCGGGCGCTTCTTCACGCTGGGGCTGCCCACAGGTGGGTGCCGGGGGGCGGGCGCGGGGCCGGGGCCGAGCGCGGGCCCTGCCCCGGCTGAGGCGGCCGCTCCCCGCAGGCAGCACCCCGCTGGGCTGCTACAGCAAACTGGTGGAGTATTACCGCAACGGGGACCTCTCCTTCAAGTACGTGAAGACCTTCAACATGGACGAGTACGTGGGTGAGTGCCGCAGCCGCCTGTCCTGTCGCCTTTGTCCCTGCCCGGGAGCTGCCGGGCCCTTACCCCCGGCAGAGCCCGGCGGTGCCCGAAATCCACCTGTACCAGGTAAGACGGACACCTCACAGAGTCACGGCATCGGTTGGGATGGAAAAGACCTCTGAGATCATCGAGTCCGGCCTATGACCCCACACCACCGTGTCAGCTAAACCGTGGCACTGAGTGCCACGTCCAGTCTTTCCTTAAACGCCTCCAGGGAATTAGCGAAGGGAATGATGGGGACAATTTGAAAACCCATGGAAGAAATTTGAAATTTTTCCATAGCTTTGAAAACATGTGGAAAAACCTCGATAGTGGGTGTTGCCCAGTATTGCACACACTGTTACAGACACTGCTGTATTTTACCTGCACTCAGGTACTGACCACGTAAGGAGCAGCTTATCACTGCAGGCTCCGTGTGCAGCACTAACTTCCACCTTTGCTCTGGGATTATAAAGGTCCCTTACAAGGTCCACTGTGTTCCCTGAGTGCCCTCTGGCATCTCCTGCTGAGATAGCAGGGGACTGTTTCCTTTCTGAAGCCATGGTGAAACAGTCTCCTCAGAAGAAAAAGATCCAAAGGTGAAAAACCTACAGGGTAAATATTTGCTAATGCTAATTTACCCTGGTCGAGAGGGTTTTTTCTGTGAATAACCCCAACCAAGCAGCATTAGGGAATAAGCAATCTAGTGTGGTTTTATAGCATTCAGTGGGGAAAAATATGCAATAATTATATAATAATTATTATTTCCCAGGCTTCTACACAGTTTTTTAATCATTCACACTACTATGTACTGAGAGGAAGGCTGAAAAGGTGCTGACAGATGAGACAGCACACACCTGCTTTTTGAACATCTGTTGTATGTTAAAATGGGCACATATCTTACAGGAGCTGCTTTTAATTCTGGTATTTAGGGAAATAAAAACAACTCTGAAAGCTGAGGGCATGACCGAGGACAGAGAGAGCAGTGCTGTGTCACCAAAGCCACTGCAAGGGTATGGAAGTGCTTTATGTTACAGGTGATACTGTTCCAGCTGGCCTCAGGCTGCGTGTTCTGTTACCAGGTCTCCCGAGGGATCACCCAGAGAGTTACCACTCCTTCATGTGGAATAACTTCTTCAAGCACGTTGACATCTCACCAGAAAACGTCCACATCTTGGATGGAAATGCCCCTGATCTCCAGGCAGAGTGTGATGCATTTGAGGAGAAAATCAAAGCAGCAGGAGGCATCGAGCTCTTTGTTGGAGGTGAGAACCCGAGAGCAGCAGCCTCTAAACCTTGTCCCAAAGCCGTGCCTGTCCTCCCCAGCTCTCATTTACTGTCAGGATTGTTCATTCTCAGTGGGTTTGCAGTGAAAGCCACCCCACATGGCCCTGGGCACTGCTGTGTCCTGGCAGCCTTATCTCCCAGCATACCACTCCCAGCTTTAGGTCTTTGAGTGTAGTCAGTGAATTGTTCAGGAAATGTTAGCAGGAGAACTGGGAAGGGCTAGAACTGTACAAACTTGAAGTGTTCTCAATTGGCAGTGCCGACAGGAAACTGCTGGGAGCAGCTTTTCCCACACAAGCTCTTCCCATCAGTTTGCCATAAGGTTCTGCCACCTACTTTGCTTTATTGTTGTCCCAGCACAAGCAGGGAATTGTCTGGTGGCTTCTGAGGGGGCTCTTGCTGTGGTTCCTACCAGACACAAATCCGAGTTGGAGCAGAGGGATTGCAGGGGTTTTTCTCGGCTCTGTGTTCCCGGGAGCACTGCCTGTCCTTCTCCTGGGAGAGCTGCTGGCTCTGCTCCCACAGCTGAGCCTCTGCTCACCCTGTCCCTTCCCAGGTATCGGCCCCGACGGTCACATCGCCTTCAACGAGCCGGGATCCAGTTTGGTGTCCAGGACACGAGTGAAGACCTTGGCCATGGACACCATACTGGCCAATGCCAGGTTCTTTGATGGTGACCTCTCCAAAGTGCCCACCATGGCTCTGACAGTCGGAGTAGGCACTGTCATGGATGCCAGAGAGGTGAGTTAAAAAGCAGTGGCTTCGTGCAGTCCCTCTGGAGCAGCCAAAGGTTATCCTGTTATGGAGCAGCCACGTGTCCTCTGGTGTAGGGTATTCCTGCCCCAGAATGCCTGATCCTCCTGTCCTCTTGCATCCTGCAACACCATGGAAAGGCTCTCACTTTTTTCTCACTGGAAAGTGCCAGTGTCTCTGCTGGCACTTGTGTTTGTGTAACCCTGCAGCAGGTGTTCCCCACAGGGAGCCAGGAAGGTTTGGGAGAGTGTCCTTGGTTAGGAATCTCACCTGGAGGGTAACTGCAGGAATCAGGTTGAGTTGATGTCACACCAGCAGGTCATGAAAACTGTGTGGGACCACTTTTACTGGAGTCCATTCCTTGGTCTGCACTTGTTAAATTTCAGTGTAGAGGTGCCCAAAGGATCCTTCCAGTGACCCACCAGGCAGTGATTTCACCGAGAGCTGAAGCAGCCAGAGCAGCAGCACACAGAAGTGGCTGTGAGGAGGGTGACAGGGGTGTCCCCATTCGCAGCTTGGCAGGGCGTGGTCGGGCTCTCCCTGACCCCCTGTGCCAGGCCCTGACTGCCCCTCTCTGTCTGGGGGTGCAGGTGATGATCCTGATCACGGGAGCCCACAAAGCCTTTGCTTTGTACAAAGCCATCGAGGACGGTGTGAACCACATGTGGACGGTGTCGGCCTTCCAGCAGCACCCCAACACCGTCTTCGTGTGCGACGAGGATGCCACGCTGGAGCTCAAAGTCAAGACTGTGAAATACTTCAAAGGTGAATGTTTGATCAGGCCAGGCAGCTGGTTTGTTACATTTTTAGGAGCCACGAGCCATGCTTTGCAGAGATGTTGCTGTATAATCAACTCCCAAAGGAGTTTATTCCTCAAATACACCACAGTGGTACAAGTGTGAAGGTAAATGCTTAATGCTTGGTGTGGCAGCAAAGGCACAAGGACACCAGTAACATCTAATTCCATTAGCATCCAATGAATAAGAATTTTCCTTTATTATGTCTACTTAAATTTATTTAAATTGTCTTTTGACTCTCTCTGTCAGGCTTAATGCTGGTTCACAACAAGCTTGTGGAGCCCTTGTACAGCATGAAGGAGATGGGAGCAGAGAAGAGCCAGTCCAAGAAGCCATACAGCGATTAATGTGCTGGGGCAGTGCTGAACCAGCTGCTGAAAGCAGCTGGGAGAAAAGGGAACTGCTGCAGAAACTGATCTCATATTTGTTCTTAAATTAGCAGAATGATCATATGGTTCCTTCTCTCCATTAAAGAGACAGATGCCAAACACCTGCCTTAATTAACCAGAGGAGGATGGGATCCAGCATTCTGTGTTCCACAAACTTCTGCCACCAACTCATTCTCTGAAGGAAATGAAGAATGAGCTGTTTGATCTGTGAACTGCCTGTAATCATGGACTGAAGGCTGCAGAACTGAAATGTGAGGATAAATGAAAGTTGCAGAAACAAGTGGGTGGTCACTGTGGGGTGTATTCCTTGCAATTAGGACAAGTACCTCATGTCATTCCTCCTCCATGAAACACTCTTACATTAGAATCCTGGAAAATAGGATTGTCCAGCTGGAGAAGGGAAAGCTCAGAGCAGCACCCACAGCAACAAGAGGTCAGCGAGAAGATGGAACTGGGGGAAGATGAGAAGGGACAGCGGGGCCTGAGCAGAGATGTGATGCTCACACTGGAGAAGATAAAAGCCCACTGTGGGAACAGCCAAGCAGTGGGACAGGATCCCCAGGGCTGTGCAGGCTCTGTCCTTAGGAGGCTGCCAAGACCTGACTGGATAAAGCCCTGGCTGAGCCCCCTGTGAGCCACATGTTGGACTTGAGACCCTTCAGCAGCAGAGGCTCCAGCAGCATCCCCCACACGGAGTCCATGGTGCAGCTCAGGCACCTGAGGATGTCACTGTTGTCACACACAAAGCCCTTGTTCATGTTCAGGCCTAGGTATGATTTTCTATGCCTGGTGCTCTCTCTACTCCAGAATTTTCCATTTCTCTGAGGAAATGCCAAACCAGCCCCAAAGGAAAACACTCTGCTCCTACTGGCTTCAGCCTCTCTTTAATGACAGACACCCTACACAGGTGGACAACAGCCAAGACCCACCAATTCTGAAATGTGATCCCTGGGATTTCTGTCCAATGCTGTCACATGAGGGGCAAGAAAACTGGGCAACCTTTATTTTCTTCATACAGAAATTTTGTAAACTGTTGATCTGTAATGTAACTTTCTACACTAAACATCTTTAATTTTTTTAAGTGGTGACACTGACTGTACCTGGTGTTGGTCTCACTGTGCTCATGGTACCAAAGCTGTCCTGTTTGGTGGGAAGAGCTCCTGCTGCTCCCCCCTTCCTGGCCCAGTGGTTGCTGGCAGGTTTTGCTCTGAGGGAGAAGCAGGGCCCTCGGGGTGGGAGGGCATTTGCATCCATGAAATCCCATGAGCAGAACACATCCCCTGCCAGCTCCAGGTGGGAGCTCCAGGTGGGAGCTCTGGGCTGTCCCATTCCCAGGAGCACCTGGACACACCTGTGCTGCCAAGTCCCTGCCACAAGGAAGACAAACAGGGACACAGCTGTGTTTACCATCTTAAAGTGAATTTAGTGCATGTGAAAGGTGCAGGAAATACAACTCAAACCATACACAACATACACTTTTCCTACACACTGACCTAGAGCTTAAACTGAGGTGAGATTGCTCTTCCTTTCATGTTTTTCATCTCTGCCAGTCCCAACAGGGCAGACTCCTCCTCTGCAGAAGGAGCTGAAGCATCACTCACTGGCCACACATCCCAGGATAAATTTATTAACTGTCAGTCAGAGCTGAGTGAGCTGTGGTCATGCTGAGTTCCTGAGGAGTCTCAGCTCCAGAGCTTCCCATCCAGGCCCTTCTGCTTTTGAACACAGCACATGCAGCTTTAGTTTCCAAATAAACTTTTAGACTGTTCTGCAAGTGGAAAAACTTGTAAAAAATCAGTGGTTCCTTCCAGTAATCACCTTCATACTTCATACAAAACCACTTGCTGAGAATTTAGGGGAAACAGTTTGGTTTCTGAAGTAACTTGAAGTGCAAAACCATTGGAATTAAAGGATCTAGTCCAGAAGCATAGGTATCAACACTCAAATTTCTTATATGAAGAGTTAGTAAAAAATAAATTACTTCATCTGAGAACACAAGGTAATTGTCAGTATCTTGAAGAATTCAAGTTCATCTCTTCCTGATACTTTTCACCCTCTCACTGGTCACATCCTCAGCTCACTGCCTTGGCACTCATCCCTGCCAAAACAAGGACAGGCATCGTGAGGGAATCCAACTGCAACACTGGGAGTCACCAACCTCTCAGAAATCCCTGGAAATGGCTGTTGGTCATTTTCTGCCCCAGCTCTCAGGGATGCAAAGGCTCAGGCACAGCAGCCAGCAAGAAGGGTTGGGGATAATCAGCTTTAATGTCATTAGAAAGTACCAGAGACAGAGCCAGGAGCTGCTTTTCAGAGATGCACATCAGGAAATTCAGAAAAGCAACGAACTTTGTTGCTGAATACAGAAGAAATTTCCTGTATTGTATCAGAAAACTCCCCCAGTCCAAGCAGCTCCAGAGGGAGCACTGCAGCTCCACCAAACCACCCCAAACCCTGCAATATTCATGATCCAAGGGTCTCCAAGCATCAGTCTCCCTAAAAGCAACCCCCAAATATTTCCAGGATTTGAGGCTTCAGTTTTGTCTGTTGGCTTTTAAAAAAGGGGCACCTCTTGGGATGTATTTTTCCAATGGTTTTCCAATTTCTGACTTCTTTAATAATGGGCATGTTTGTTTGGACAGTCCATGATGCTCCTGATCCCAGGATGGGGAAAAGTCTCCTTTGGTTTTGGCAACAGGCTCTGAGGTGGGAGTGTCCTGCAGTGCAGGGCCGTTACCACTCTTGTATCACACAATGGAAGTGAAAAGCAAACAAAGGACACACAAAAAGCATCTGTCTCTGGTTTGTTCACCTTTGGCTGCTGGAGGAAGCTACTGATCATCATCTTCCACTTCCCAGAACTCCCCATCGTCGATGTGCATGGCTTGAAACAATCTGCAAGACAGAAAATCAGCGATATCAGGGCATAAAAAAGTCAAATATGTTTAAAAAGTATCACTCTAAATGCAGCAACAGTACAAAAGCAGCAAGTCCCCCTGGTTTTTCCAGGATCACAAAGCACCATCTGTGCCCTGTGGAATACACAAGGCTGAGAGGCTGCCACTGCCACCCTGCTGTGACCTGCCTGTCACCTGTCCCACAGCAGCACCTCTGTCCCTTGGCTCTTCCCCAAGGGAATGTGAGGCAAATCTGCAGCTCCTTAAAGCAGCTCTTCCCCAAACCCTCGAGCTGCACCTGAACATTGGCAGGGAAACACTCCCCTGCAGGCCGTGGCAGCACAGAAAGGGTGGGGTCATGACCTGACCAAAAAAATCAGGAATAGGCTCAGAAGACTCCTCCAGAATTTTAAAACCAAAGTTCTTAAAAAGCAAACCCATATCCTGAACCACGCCTGATTTCTACTGTTAGTGCAAATATTTGAGAGGAGAAACTGTGTCTAAAACTGTAGGTACAAATTGCAGGTAAGGATCTGGGAGAGCCTGTGAGGCAGAGCAGACAAGAGGTGTCCAGCAGCAGAGGAGTCCCTGGAGCACCGACCTGTTGAAGCAGGGGGAGGAGGGGTCGTTGAAGTGCCGGTAGGGGTTGGCCCGGGACAGGGAGCCCATGCAGAGCCAGCAGAAGTACTGCATGCACCCTGTGCAGGTCATCTTGTTACAGCCATCCAGTTTCTGGGGGAAAAACCAAGAAATGGTGAGAACAGAACCCTGCTGTGGCAGGCTGCAGCCCCTCTCTGCCAACAGCCCTCAGAACCACAGCACTCAGTGAACACATCCCCCCCGGCTCCACCACACTCTGATGTTCTCACTGGGAGCTGGAATCCCAGCACTGGAAATTGGTTAGAATACTAAAAATACTGGAAATCAGTATTTTTCTGAAGCTGGATTTATCTCCTGGCTCTAGTGTGAACCAGCAGTAGCCTGCAACACCTGGAAAACAAAAGGATTCACAGAGATCTGCAGTCAGTCTGTTCAGGGTGGGAGCCTGACCACCAGTCACTGTTCGTACTCCGGTCCCCGGGATCCACAAACATCACCTCACCTCCTTTTCCACGTCCCACAGACAGAAATGGAAAGTTGTCTTAGTATTTCCTGGAGATTTCCCCTCCCTGGTGAACTTGGAGGCTCCAACACACCCAGAACTGCCTCCCTGGGGGTTATTCTCTGTCCCACGATTGCCCAGCCTTTCCCACCACACTCACCTCGATGTGGGTCCCACAGCAAGGACAAGACTTGGAGTTCTTTTCCAGCCATTCCTTACTCTCCATCTCCTCCAGGGCTTTCTGAATCACTCTCTTGCCATAGCGTTGTTCCAAAAATCTTTTATTTGTCTCATCTGCTTCTAAATACTCGTTTCTCAAATCCATTAATTTCTCTGTGGGGCAAAATCCAACCAAACCAGACAACTTTGGTAAGATACTAGATATAGAAGTCCAGCTAATTACAGCATAAAGACTCTCAAAGAAAACTAACATCATTAATTAAAAAGCAAGAAAATATTAAAATACGTAAGATGATAATATTAAAACCACTCTGCCCCAAAATTCAGCAGTTTTACACTGCTTTATTATAAAAGAGATCTGTTGATGGAGTTAGAAGAATGTAAAATAAACCAAAAATGGAAATATTTTTTTCTGAGTATATATTTAATGAAATTCTGTCACAGGATTTTGAGGCCAGACACAGAGAGAAGCCTCCACCTGATTCCAGCATTAACTCTGGCAATACAAAGTAGTGAAAATATAAAGTAATTCTTCCCCTGCTAAAAAGCAAAGCCTCTCAGCATTTGACAGGCCGCAGTTTAAGCAGCTCCTGAGCTGAGGAGTGCCACCAAAGGAATCTTTAATTGCCAGCAACAGCCCTCCTCCAAATGAATGTTCCTTTCAGGGAGCTCAGGGTGAGGAGTTCCCTTGCTCAGCTCCGCACCCAAGACTGAGCTGTGTCTGTGTGTGACCCTGGAGCCCAGGGCGGGTGACTGACCTGCAGTGACCTTGCAGGGGGACACCCCGTGGTAGGTCATCTTGCAGAGGGTGCAGAAGGCGTAGTTGCAGCGGGAGCAGATGCCCATGGTGCAGCCGGGCTCCTGCATCACGGGGGTCTGGCAGCCGGGCCGGGGGCAATAAACCACGTCAGCCATCAGGTCCAGGCTGGACTGCAGCAGCAGGCGGTCATAGCGGGCAAACAGCTCCTCCCCAACCAGCTCCTTCACCTGCAAACACAGCCACATGCAGGGAACAAATCCTTTACCCACACGTACTGAGGCCCTGGCACAGGGTGCCCAGAGGGGCTGTGGCTGCCCCTGGATGCCTGGAAGTGTCCAAGGCCAGGCTGGACGGGGCTTGGAGCAGCCTGGGACAGTGGGAGGTGTCCCTGCCTGTGGCAGGGGTGAGACTGGATGAGCTTTAGGGTCCCTTCCAACCCACACCAGTCTGGGATTCTCTGATTCCTTGCATCTGTAATTCTGAGCCTGCTGCAGCAAAAAATAGCAAGTCAGTGAAAAGGTACCCACAGCTGGGGTGAATCCACTTCAGATTCTCCAACAGCTCACGGGGTGTCAGGATCTGCTCCCAGGGAACAGGGACAGGAGGAGAGGGAACGGCCTCAGGCTGGGCCAGGGGAGGTTCAGGCTGGACACCAGCAGGAATTTCTGCATGGAAAGGGTGCTCAGGCCTTGGCAGGGGCTGCCCAGGGAGGTTTGGAGTGCCCATCCCTGGAGGTGTCCCAGGATGTGGCACTTCATGACATGGGTTAGTGGCATGGTGGGGTTGGGTCAAAGGCTGGATTGGTGATCCTGGAGACCTTTTCTGACCTAAATGACTCTGTGCCTGCCAGTGCCCTCCCTGCAGAGCCACAGCCTGGCCCTGAACTCAGGGTAGGTGATGGAGCTCCACAGCCCCCAGCGCAGGAATTACCTGGCCTGGAGTGGCAACAGAAGAACACTTGGGCTCGGGGCAGTTGAGGCAGTGCACCTGTCCGTCCCTGATCTGGATTTCGAAGTAGTCCTTCAGGCAGGCTTTGCAGTACACGTGGCTGCACTCGGTGAAGTGCATGCACTCGCTGCCCAGCTTCTCACAGAAGCAGATACTGCACGAGTACATCTTACTGTTAAAGCACTTCCTCCTCTGGGCCTGGTCGAAGTCCAAGATTTCCCTGATCAGACTGGACAAGGACTCCACGTCCTGCACAGCCCTGGCATCCATGATTTCCTCCTCAGCTGTGGCACCCCCACAGTCCTTCCCGGCCTCCAGGGGCCCCACTGGTGTCCAGCTCTGCCCCTTCCCCTGAGGGCACATTTTCAGCTCATATGGCGATGAAATATTCAGGTAATTCAGTGTCTCTTCCTTCAGAAACTGCATCCAGGCAAACAGGACCACACAGCCTCGGTTCTCTTCCCACACATTGTCCAAGTGTTTGCAAAGAGCGCTGAGCTGGGAAAGAAGAAAGAATTCCCGATTTTGGAAGTTTGGACAACTCCTTACTGGGCTCCTCCCCCTCCCACAATCCTTAGTGCAAACTCTGGTTTCAGATTTAGCAGGTTTTAATCCATAAAATACACATTAAATAGTTCTCACAGACGCAAGTTTTCCTTCCTCAAAATAGTGACCAAATGAAAATCAGCAAGAGACAAAAGAAGAGCCAACTGAGGAGCAACATCATTATTTTTTACTTTGCTTAACTGTTAATTATTAACTTACTCAGCTGTCAAAACATTAAAAACCTTCTGCAAACCTGGGCCTGGGAGAGCCATTTCCCACTGAGGGTGAACACGGGCGGGGAGGTCGATGGGTAGTCGGGTGGGAGCTCGAAATTCAGCACAAGGGGAGGCAGGAAGCACACGGAATACTCGAACCCGCTGCTCTGGAGGCTCTCTGTGGAACTGCCTGAGCCAGGGCCCGCAGAGGCAGGGGGAGAAATAACAGGAAAATTAAAAGTAACAAACTATTGCTGTTTCTGACAGCACCCAATGTCTGTTAATTTGATACGTTTCCGGGGTTAAAATTATTTGTTCGACCCTAAATTGCAAAACTCTCAGTGCAGTAAAATGTCACGGGGTTGGAGCTCTGTGATTAAAGCAGCTAAACAGCAGCACTGAGAAATGCCAGATCCTGCACAAACCAGGAGCCTGGAAACACATCCTCAGGGGAACAAAAACCCAATAAATGAACTTAATTGTTCTGAAGAAGTGCTATTACTCATCTGTGATTTTAAAGTTTACTGAAGAAGTTCTGTGTACGAGGATTAAACTGCTCAAACACAATCCCCAACAAGCACAGCACAGGCTGAGCCACGGCTTTGTCCCCTCAGGTCACACCTGAGCTTGGTAAAGCCTCCCTTGGGATAACACAAAACATCTCAACTCACCCCTCACAAAAATTTTGAAGTCTTGAGGCAACTCCAGACAAATTCTCGTTTCTCCTCCTTGGGCAGACTCTGCTCTCTTAAATTCATCCTCATCGTAGATGCTGGCCAGAGCCAGCAGCTCGTCCTCCTGAGCCTCCTTGTCCTCTGAAGACATTTAACTTTTCTGGGGAGTTACCACCGCTCTGCAACATCAACCAAGCTGATGCATCCAACTCAAATTATCAATTTGAGGCATCTATTTTAAAGCATAGCAAGTTTTAGAAAAAGCCAAGTAACCAATCTGAAACAATGTGAAATATAATTAAGGTATTTTACAGGTTGAATAAAATATTGGTAGCTTTATAAAATAAAAAAACCCCAACAGAATATTGAAAAGTCAGGATGCAAACTGTGTGTTAGTAGGTAAAGACAGCTGTAAGGGGGGAAAATAATGAAATATGGAGATGGCACAAGTGACACAGGGACATTTCACTGATGTTTGAAAGAAAACACACTCCCCAAAAAACACAGGAGAAATGAATTAAATCTTACCAGTGTTCTAACGCCAAGAGGGAAACAGTCCCATTTGTGATTGAAAATATCAGGAAAAGGTTCGAATCCTGCACAGGCAACTTGTAGATGCGCTCGTGAAGCATCTCAGCTCTACATTTGGGGAAATAAAGGCAGTTTGATGAGTTACCTTTGGAGTCAGAGCAGCGCACAGGCAGAGCCGAGGAGCCGCTCCCCGACCATCCCCCCGGGGCCGGACCCTTCTCCTCCCTCACGGACACGGCGCTGCTGAGGGGAGGCACCCGCGGCGCTGGCACGGCCTGGGGCCGCTGCGGACAAACAACAACAACACCACGGGCTCGGGGTTAAAGTCCCCTCGGCGCTCCCGTGCCCGACAGCTCGCTCAGGGCTTGGGGCTCGTTTCCAGCAGCGGCAGCAGTGACAGAGCTGCGGGGCCGCGCTGGGCCGGGGCCCCCGGGCGGGCCGGGCCCGACCCCGCGGCGATGGGTCCGGAACGACCCCGGGCTCCAG
>VZRQ01005679.1:68414-99413 GCA_013397975.1 Machaerirhynchus nigripectus
CGGGCGGAGGAGACGCCGGCCCGGCCCCGCAGCTCCCCCAGCGGCCGGATGGGCCGGGCCGGCGCAGCCCGCGGTGCTCAGTGCCCGCTCCGGGCCCCGCCCCCGGTAGGGACCGAGGGATCACAGAGAGCCCGCCTCCAGCAGCGGTGCTGGGGCACGGAACAGGCGCCCCAGGGAAGGGGCAGCGTGGGAGTGCGGGGGTGTCTGTGCAGGGAAAGCAGTTGGACTCCCTGATCCCTGTGGGTCCCTTCTAACGCAGGGCATTCTATGGTTGTGATTCACTACAGGGGAGCTTGAGCTCACACCCACCCACACGCCCTGGGCACGGCAGCCGCAAAGCCCCGGGGCAGCCCGGCACAGCTCCCCGCACACCCCAAGAACCAGGGACACAGCCCTTCCCTCCACCCCGACACCACTCGCTCTGCATTGGAATCAACAGCTGCAGCAGGTGATCCAGTAGAATCCAGTGCATTTATTTCTTCCAATATCTGAATGGGTGTTTTTCAGCTTTGGATTTTAACACATACAAATTAATTTTTGCAAGTTTAATGACAATCAGTACTAGAAGCAAATCATTGTATAAAGCTCATAGAAAAAAAAAACAAAACAACAAAACAAACCAACATATCCGTCAGTTCTTGGTTTTCCTGGAAAAAAAGAAACCAAAACAAAAAACCAAGCATTCCAAATGAAGGCCTCGTGGAAGCAAGCATACCCCTGCCCGAAAAAAGTTAGGAACAAGTCAGAATCAACTATCAGCATAGGCAGCTGAAATACAAGTATTCACTCTTTCTACAAGCAGCTAATTTAACTAGAGACAAGGAGTTTACAGGGCCTAATTAGCTGGGGAGTTTGTGAGAAACCCACTCCCATGACCAGGAGCACATTCTGAGTCTGATCTGCAGTCTGGGCTAAGGAATAAAGGTGCTGATGAACCACCCCCTGCTCTGCAAACCTCCTGTAACCATCAACTGTTCCAGTGCAAATCAGAGTGAGTCCAGAGCAGGCATTAACACTAAACCAAGGGCAATGGAAGACTCTGCCTTGGCTCTCCCCTGCCCTCCCTGCAGTGCCAGTGCCGCAATCCGCAGGGAAAGGGAAGAGCAGGGTGCACATCAGACTTCAGATGTTGCTGTCTCCCTCCTTCAAGGGAGGATTGACTCAGCCTGGACATTAAAAATGGAGAAGCAGCTTATGGCTGTTCCTAGAGGTCTAGAGACTACCAAAATTCTAAATACAATCAATAAAGGCAAACACTGCTGAGCTGAGCGAGTCCTTCGCCACCTCCGTGTTCTGACCTGCTGCCCTGCCCAAACCTCTCCAAGAGTTACCAAGAGCGCTGTGGGATTCACTTGCTTCAGTTTGTATTCAGAACATACAAAGTTGACAACTTAAAGCTTTATTGTAGTTTGCAATAATATAAACAAGTGCTGAAATTCAGTCAATGTCCATTTCTGGAAGCTTCTTGTCGGTGGCCGTGGGGGCAGAGCCCTGCTCGGGGGGCTGGGTCCCGCTCCCGGCGTCTCCCTGCCCATCCAATGGTCCGTTGGGTTCCGTCGGCTTCTGCTCCTCCTTCGGCAGCTCCACCTTGGGTTTGGGTTTGTTCACTATGGGATTACAAACACTTGCCAATTCCTAGAAAACACAGAAAGAACACATCCTTAGAAATGGTTTTATCTCCCACAGCTGAACTTCAGCCTTTGAAACCACCGCTGGGAATTCTCAGTTTGAGGGCTGACGTTCCCTGGTGCTTTTGAGATTTCTCACCTCAGAGTTTTCTGATAGAGCAATAAACACAAAAATTCACAGAAATACAGTGAGTTATGTAGAAAAACTTACTTTAGCTTTAGCCTGTATGTCTTTTGCTTTTATAACTGGGTCCAAAGTAAGACTCCTCTTGTTCTGAAGGTTGAGGTTGTTGTTCATCCACTCCATGGCTTCATTGGCGCTCTTCTCCACCTTTGCCACGTCTGCTTCATCGAGATGCTCATACAGTTCATCCTGCAGCACCCAAACAGGAGCAGCTGTGTCAGTGGTTGAGCACAATCTGCACACTGATTTCCTCAAAACTTAGCTGCCTAAAGATGATTTAGCCAAGAGCGGTTGATCACCCACAGCTCGGTAACCAGAGACCTGAAGTCCTCCAGCTGCTGGCATTTTGCCTCCATGAGGAAATCAACACTGGATTAAAAAGAGACTGAGATGTGCAAGGCCCAAAATCCACTTCTGAAAATCTATTAAACATCAAGAACTCAAGCTCACTGGGAGGTTGCACCAGATTTTTGTCTGAAGGAGGTTACCTAAAGTTCAAAATATATTTGTACCATTTCCTTGCATTTTCCAGAAATTAAGTATGGAAATACCTTTGCTTTGAATGCATGAACAGCCTTCATGTACTGCTGGATTTGCTTCCCCAAGTCCTCAAATGCTTTTGGTCTTTCCTCTGATTCTTGGAATCTTGCCTGAATAGGCTGACCCAGAGTCTGAAACAAAGCACAACAGATATCAAAACTCATGGAGCATCACTGAGGGATCCTCAAGGTCTGACAGGATACATCAACCTTCCTGAACTTCTCAGAGCTCTGACTCAAACTCCCTCCACTTACAGGAAAGACTGGGCCTCTTGCAGCCCTGTTGTTACAGGTCTGTTGGAGATCTGCTCCTCACACACTTACAATCCAAAGCAGGCTGTTTGTTACCTCAGAATCAGCAGACCCCAGACAGCTCCTCACTGGAAAAAAGTTCCTTAGCTCCAGTAAATTCCCATGGGAATGTAAGAACCACTTACCTTCAGTTCTGCCAGTTTATCAATGTATATTTGTTTGGGCTGGTCTTCACCATCTTCATAAAGCCAAATTTCTGTATCTTCCAGCTTCAGTGTGAAGCTATTCCGATCCTGCAGCAATCACACAGAACAGGCAGGTGACATCACTTATTAGGTGACAGATGGTAAATGGTACCTGGAACCTTTCTGGAAGGCTTGTATTTTTAGAACACAAAGAACTCTGTCTGCAACTCTTTAGCCTATTTTAGCGAAAAATAAGAAATAAAATATTCTTCTGTACAGCTTTGTGGTGGATTGCAGGCCCAAGAAGAACCATCTGTGACTGCCACAGTTCAGATCAATACTGTCACATAAAAGGCTTTTTTGTCCCCTGCACGTTTTCATCGTCACCACATGAGCAAGCCTGAGAACAGACGGAAACTTTTCTTTAGCAAAGGTGCCATAAATGTCACCTGGCACGTCCCAGTTCGGGCTCTGCAGACACCTGGCTGGCAAAGCCCCATTACCAGCAATGGAGATGCAGTCAGGAGCTGAGAGATTCATCTCTAAAGCAGAGTTAAATTCATTACACACCCAGCTCAGCTCCTTCAGTACAACAGGGAAAGCTGATTAATAATGCCAGGAGATTTTTATGCAACCAGTTCAGATACAGGTGCCCCCATTTAGTAGATATCACCAGAGCCAGAACAGTTACAATTATTTCTTCAATTTTGAAGTGTGAATATGTGATTTATGTAAACATAGTATGTGACAGGTCAAGAGCTACTAAACCCAACTGTTGATTGTACCACAATGTACCAGGACAATCAAGCAGCAATACTCACATCCTCACTGACGAATTTCTCGTAAACACTGCAGAGTTTGTCTCTCATTTCATACACGTACTCCTCCACTGCATTCTTGGCATCATTCCTCTCCTTCTCCAGCTTATCCTGCATTATCATCTTACCCTGTCAACAAGGTGTCAAATTAGTTGGCTAAAAAGCTCATTATTTAACATTTATTTCCAGGACACCTTGTTCACAAAGGCTCAAACCAGACCAAGATTTTGTAAAACAGTGATTTACAGAACTGTTCTAACACAGCATGTGACTGAAAACTCATTTCGTTTTGGTGTGATGTCCAATACAGCACAGGACAATCCTCCTCCAGCTGAGGAACCTCCACGCTGAAGGTCACCTGCATCTGTACCTGCAGGTGATTCTGGAGGTTTCCTGCAGAACAGCCCTTTGAGAGTTACAGCTCCACTGACCAGGAGCAATGAATGTATTCTGCCTCCACGGGGCACTGTTGTTCACCTCTGACTTCTAACTGTTTGTTTTATTCCTTTCCATCTTCCCTTGACCACCCTTAACCACGTTTAACGAACATTTCTGGAGACCAACAAGTGACATTTTTAGTTTGGGCAAGGAAGGGTTTACCTCGTTCTCAATGAACAAGTTGAGCATGTCCTTCCCTATCTGCCACACCAGCTGGTTCTCAATGGGAAGGTCCACTGTGGTCGTCTTCACTTTGGCCTTCTTGGCCTGAGGTGGCTGATCCACTTTCTTGTCCTTGGAGTCAGCCTGACAAGTCTGCATTAAGGAAATACATAAATATATCCACGGTAAAAATAGCATCACCACTCAGTTCAAGGGGAGCAGTCAAGCTTTACACCAGAAGAACTGAGTTAGTGCTTCAACAAGAGAACCAAGCACTCCCTGCCACTCTGACACCTCAGCTGCTGAAGCCTGAGATAATTAATGCAGCCACTGACCTTTTCTGGGCACTCTGTCTACATTCATGGGGGAGGGTGCTCATGGCAGAACACTGTTCTAGTATTCAAGGTACTGAAAACTAGATGATTATTTCTTCCCTGAACAGGAGAGTTCCCCCATTTTATCAGTACCAGGTCACCTGACAGGTCTGCAGTTATCAGTGCTATTTGTGTCCTTTCTAAAGCTCTAACCACAATAGACCACCAGTGCATTGAAATAAAAGTTCAGCTTCCAGAACTATGACAAAGGCAGCAGATGTGCTCACACTCCTCATATTCTCAGGAATCTAATGAAAATAAAGTCTCAAATGCTCCTGTTACCTCCATTTCTTCAGACTCTGCCTTATTTTCAGGCTGGGTTTGCTGTTGCTCTTCAGCCTTTTGTTGCTCCTCGTCTACTTGCATCTTCTGAAATTCAGAGAGATCCAATTTCACACATTAAACAATGCAGATCACTGCTTCAGTTCCTAGGCTGATCCCTTAACCTCTAATGCTCTTTAGGCAAAAGAAACAGAATGAAAACTGAAGGAATAAATTATGAGCTCCCAGTCTTTGATCCAGCAAGCCACAGTTCCATCATTAAGAATTTGATCTATACCTCAAGTCCTGGTTTCAAGAGTTCTGTCACTGGTGTAACATACTACAATTAGTACTCAATCGATAACTTTAGCTGTGGGCATGTCTAGTAAATCCTTACACAAGCCCGAGACCCTGGCCAGCTGTGCTTCACAGGGATTCTGAGCAGCTGGGAGCAGTGAGCCTGTTACCTCTTCCTCCTTCGCGTGCTGATCCGTCTCCATCGGCTCCTCGTTCTCATCAGATTTATGAACCTCCACCAAAGACGCACTTGAAACACTGAAGATGCCATGGATATTTACTCTGACTTTGACTTTCACTTTGGAACTGGATCCATCTGTTTGAGGAGTGACCTTCTGAACCAAGAAGTGAGCTAAACAGAGAGAAAAAACCAAACACTTTTGATTAATCCAAGTGCTGAATGCAAAGCAAGCCCCAACTGCTGCTGACACAGCTCACTGCAATGTGCTCAGGGAATGTTAAAACCTACTCAAGCTGGACAATCCAGTATTTTTACTCAGCAATGCTGGGGCACAGCTATTGGGAATTCTCTTTGTAAAACCTGGTGTTACTTTTATCAGAGCAAAAGACTGCACAACTCTCAGTGTGCCCCTACCAGATTTGCTGCAGTATTAGGATGCTCTTTTTGCCCATAAACTTCATGTTACTCCACCTATTTTACTGAAAATCCATTTGAAATGTTGTCCTGAGAGCATTTGCAGTAGGCTGCGTGTCTAGACTATACAATTAGACAGAAAAGGCTTGAAACACAGAAAAGACTCTTAGTTAAAGGTACAGAATGGTGCTAACCTATAGCAGGGTCTGGGTAAGGCAGCTCCTTGGGGGAGCTGTAGTAGGCCTCCAGAGTGAAGGGCTCCTTCCTGTAGAAAGTGAGGACCTTGGAAAAGGGAGCAGGATGGTTCTTGGGGAAGACCTCACAGTCACTGCAAGAGAAAACACAGCCTGTGTCAGTATGACAGCACAGCTGGTAAGGTAACAACACATTTCTAGATACTCTTAATGCAAAAGCTTCCTTAAGAAGTGACAAGACTGTCCTGATTTTTTGGGTTAAATAACACCAACAGCCATGCAAGAAGTGCCAAACAACCACTCGACCTTAGTTTTGTTTTCTACCATCATTAACTTCCCAAATATCAAACCTGAAGTGTTAAATGGGCATTTAACCCTGGAAATACCCTGTTCTGAGGGTATTTACTCACGTTTGTTATTTACTCTGATCATCACCAGTAATTTTAAGCTGCAACATGCAAGAAGATTTAACTATTTTTACCTTAGGCCATCCTCTGCTGGTGAATTCCAACGCAAAGAGATGGGATATGGTATCAAATCTGTGATAGAAAACTCTCTCACTTTGAAAGCCGGGGACAAAATTGCACACTGCAAGAGCACAAAAGCCACATTACAAACGTTCAGACTTTAGGTGAACAAGCATTTCATTCAGCAAGTAGCTACTGATGCTGCTTAATATCCTCACAGCTAAAACAAACAGCACATTTTACCTGCAGTGCACAGCCTCGTGCCACAGCCTCATCTGCATTCAGGGTCGTACTGACTTCTTTGCCAAAAAATTTACTGATCTTCTCTTTTACAGCAGGGATTCTTGTGGTACCACCAACTATCTCTACTGCATAAATATCCTCCTTCCTTAACTCTAGAAAGGAGTCAGACAATAGATGAAATGTTTCTTTTTCACATGAATACACTGACATCATAAACCAGAAGTTTTAATAGACCAGCTCTAGGCTTGTTCTCTAAGTTTCTAAGCAGTAAAAATTTCAGATTCCAGCTTGTGTGAGAAAGTTTATTAATCTTGTAACTGCTAAACAACAAGTTGTTTTGTGGTAAATCCCCATGCCCAACATGCAAAGGAAGCCTGCACTCTGGCTGGCTCCTGTCTGCATGCAGAACACCCCACACACACTCCCACTTACTGGCTTGCTCCAGCACGCTGCGAAGGGGCGGCTCCACTCTTGCCAGGAGTCCTTCACACATCTCTAAAAATTTGCTCCTGTTGGAAGAAGCCATAAACAAAGCTCTAGCACACCACAGGCAGCATTGCAAACACAACAGGATGCCCAAACCGAAGGAATGCCACTTTCACTGTGTACGGCAGGGTTTTCTCTCCCCCAGTCCTAGCTTTATACTTTAGTATACTCTCCCAGACAAAACTTGGTTCCAGTATCCCTGGCACCCTTGCAACATTCCCAGTCCTCCCTCCTAACTTAAGGCCACTGACCAGGCTCTAAACAGTTTCATTTCCAGCAACATTCCTGCACTTGTTGTTCTTTCATTTCTCACCTCCCTGCACTGCCAAGAGCTGATACTTAGTACCAAGTTTTTAATTGCCAGCAGGGCACTCTGAAGTTAGAGGAGCCAAGGTTACCTGTTCATGGTTCCAGACACATCTATATCATTCATGAAGCACTCTATGTTCATGGGCAGGTCAGAGGCATTGGCACTCATCAGCTTCTTCAACCTCTCACACTCCTGGTACAGCCTCAGCAGTGCTCGGATCTTGGACTTGATGTCAAGTTTGTATTTCTTCCCAAACTCCTCACAAAAGTACTCCACCAACACCTCATCAAACTTCCTACCTCCAAGGGTTGTATCGAAGGCTGTAGCAAGAACCTTAAAGGAAGGGAACCCTTCAGTAACTGTACAACGTGCCATTACTCAATGCAAGCAATTACCAGCTAACATCAAAGCACTGCTTTGTTTCAAATATAGTTCAACCCCAAGTCAAAGAAATTGCCTTCCTGGAATGGGGTGACAACTGCTTCAAAAGGAATTTAGGGAGATAGGGCAGGACTTAGCAACACAATGTGTTCCACAGCTTGTGCTGGGAGTAGGCCTCTGCTTCCTAATTCTGCTTAGCCACTGTCAGTTTGAGTCATATCCCAGTTTAATATTTAATGCCTCCTAAGGGTGGAGCGTGCTTACACCAAGCTAAAAATAAAACAGGAAGAAAATAAATTATACTAACTCTTAAAACAAGTGCTTGTTTTTGATGAAGGAATTATCTGCAAAGAACACCTGTAGCCCACCCACTTCAGCTCACTCTGCTCTGCAAACACACCAGGAATTAATTTTTTTAGCAACAGAAATCAGTGAAGTATCACATTACCCTCAATACCCCTTCACACTGGCTTTGGTCTCTACACTGCCCAACAGCGCTCCACTCTAGACCCCCAAGCATCCCTTCCACACTGCCATGGCTTCCAAGTTAAAAAAACAAATCAGAGAGAAACACAAAGGTTACATTTCCTCACTGAACTAAACGATGAGCAAACGAATGTTTTCAGAACATTTCTCAGCATTTCACTACTTCATGCTTTCAATTTTGCATCTGTTTTTCCAGCTACTCATGAGAAAGTTATTGTAACTGCCAAGTCCAGCTTGTAATAATATATGGTAATAGTAAAAAAGCCACTAAGATGTTAGTATTTGCTGGAAAACAGCAATGCTCTGGCAATGTACACTGAGAAGTACACTGTCATCTGCTGAGCTTCCATTGGCAGCTTAAAGCAATCAGAACGTTTCTACTCTTGCACATGAGCACCACAGTGAGGATTCAGAAATAACGTCTGGCACTTACACCATTGTAGGAATTCCTGGTGTAACACCAGATCTCATGACTGAACTGGAGTATTTTTTTTTAAAGCAGCACACAGATATGATAATTTCTGAATAAACCATTTAATCCAGGTCTTTTATTCTTTGCCAGAGTCTGCTGATTAAGGCATGTTTGCTTCCTCTATACACTGCTCACAAGCTCTCTAGTTCCCTGCCCTATTTTTTGCTCCAGACAAAGTGCAATTTTAAGAACATGCATTGAGATGTGTGGATGCCCCTCTGTGAAGCCAGGCAGGCTTGCCTGCCACAGTCCATGGATGTGCTGATGAATGTTCTACAGATAATTAAAATGGATGTGTAACAGCTTGTTTACTTTCAGTTTGCCTTTGTTGAATGCACAAACAGAAACTTGATATGCAGAATGCCCCATGTCCACAAAAACAACATTCCGTGGCTTTTCTTCCAAGGTAGGCAGGTCTTGCTTATAGATCCCATAGGCAAGGGCAACTACAGAAATAAAAGTATAGTTAAGACATTAAGGTTTATAGTTATCAAGAAATATGTGGTAATCAGGAATCAGCATTAGCATTTCATTGTGCTTCTCAAGCTACAGACACTGATCTCTCATTAAAAAAAATTCCCAATGCTAAAGAAACATGGAAGAACACTAAACAGTACCAGCCCCTCCCTCAGCTGCATTAAAACAGATATTCATTAAACATCTTTATGCCTTTGTAAAGCAATGAAAAAAGAGACCAGAATTCAAGAAACTTTCTGATCAGCTCATCTATTTCAACTGTATAAAATTAGCTGTAATTCCAGAAAGCAAGGCTCACAGGCAGAATAAAGGCCCTTTGATGTAGTCAAACTACAACACTGGGTGAGGGAGAGGAAGGAATTACCTGCAGTTGTCTCATTGATTAGTCTCAGACAGTTGAGACCAGCAATCTGGGTAGCATCCATCACAGATCTCCTTTCTGCATCTGTGTAGAAACAAGGAACCTGCAAGGAGGTCAGAGAGCCAGTATTAACATTTACAGGAGCCACCTTTAGTAAACAGTTACGAGTGTGGCCAGTGAGCTCGTGGAGCACAGCTGAGGCCTCCTACAAATGCTGTGTTCGTTTCAGT
The DNA here is from genome assembly GCA_013397975.1 of Machaerirhynchus nigripectus. Classification (NCBI taxonomy): domain Eukaryota; kingdom Metazoa; phylum Chordata; class Aves; order Passeriformes; family Dicruridae; genus Machaerirhynchus; species Machaerirhynchus nigripectus. Next base: position 78,255 of record VZRQ01005679.1, read on the forward strand.
AGCAATAGAGAAAAAGCAAAAAAAAAAATTACATGAACAAAAAGTTACTTTTTCTATTCCATATCACAAGCCACTCACTTTTGGAGCACATAATCAGAAATAGGTATCAAATACTATTTAGGCTGCTAATTAGCAGCAATTTAAGACCATTAATGAAATAAGTCTAGTTTTCAAGAGATGAAAAATTCAGTTTAAACAGAAAAGAAAGATACCTGGATACTCAAGTTTACCAGACAATTTTATCAGATTTAATTTAATGCTGCAGCCATTTCAGTTCAGACAGTAACTAAGTTTTGTGTATTCTGTTGGATTCCATACTTACAGAAACAACACAGTCAACCACAGGCTTCTTAAGCGCATTCTCAGCGGTCTCCTTTAATTTGGTAAGAAGCATTCCTGTCACCTGTTCAATTGTAAAGTTTCTTTCTTCTTCCATATACATGGCCTTCAAATAGAAATTGTGCACACTCATTACACTGCAGTGGAACCCATGCACCATCCCCATTATCAGCCTTTCATTCCCTTCCCTATTAAGGCTTTCCATTCAAAAGAGAACACAAACTACAGCGAGCAGATTCAAAACAGAGAAATAAAAGGAAACTTTATCAGTTTCCTCCTCTGGCTCTTTCTCAAACATGCCAGACTTACCTTGATGCCAGTTGAGCCTGTTGGCAGCTGGACAAGTTCATAGGCAAGGCTGGCTTTTTCAGCTTGAACAAAGGGATCTGAGAATGCACGACCATGAAATCTTTTAAAACTTTGTACTGTATTCTTTGCATTTGAAATAACCTAGAGGAAAAGAAATCTTTAATACAACGTGGCAGGGGAACATCTGAATTTCAAACAGAAGACAGAGTTTTGTTCTCATGTTTCTCTCGCCAGAATATTTTTGTCATTTGTATCTTAAGATTATCTGGGCAGGTGCTGGGAGGCAACTTCCCTCTGGTTGCTCAGGGAACCTACAGGAATTTGAGATGGAAAATAAAATGTACACTAAAAACTGAGCCAAGTCTATAAAATATTGATTACAACAGCACTCAAATTTCATTGTGTACGTGTAGGACACTCTTTAGAACTGTTAGCAAAACCTCTTTCCCACTTACCTGTTTTCCATCCCCTACCTTTCTACAATCAGTGATTGCCCAAACATAACAAGCACATGGATGTAAATTCCAGCTCAGGTTCATCACATGCACATGACACTCAACACACAGATATTCCCACAAAACAGCTCAAGGACCTGCTCAAGAAGCTTTTAAAATTCAGGAGGTCCCCTAAGATAATACTGTCACCTTGATTTAACTGACAAAAGTTAGACCGACTTTCATTAACAGCAGAGATGAGCACAGAGAAGTGAAAGCCCATCCCAGCTTGCTTCACAGAGCACAAGTGAAGGGAATTCTGTCACTGACACCAGAGCAAGGCACGCACTGAAAACCACAGGCACTGAGAGCAGACAGGCACTGTTCCACAGAGCATTACCTGGGATTTGGGCTCAGGCAGGTGTCTACTTCCTAAGTAACTTGGGCTGGATGTTCTCTAAGTTTAGTCTGTGCAGGACATACTCATCTCTACAAGGCTCTGCACCAATGGATTTTGTTAAGCTAAGCAGACACTCAATTCCAGAAAAAACAGCTGTGTTTGGTTCTAGTACAGTTGTGCTGTTCTTGAAAAACATGGCTGTGTCCAGGGATTTTTGTATTTTAGATAATGAATCTTCACACATCTCTAGGCTTTTTAGGCTAAGAAAAACCAACTGTTTGACTAGTCACTTCCTGTAGAAGATTTAAAAAAAATTAATCATCTTTTATAGGGGTTACTTACACAGCAACATTAAATCTGATACAGCAGGACCCAAATACCACAAGTAGGACAAATCAGCTTAACTTCTTCTCAATCCTTAAATCACATTTACCTGCCTACAGCAACAGAAACTCAGACCATGGGCAGGAACACCCAAGAGAGATATTTAGGTTGTAGTTCAGCCACAAAGGTCAAGAAAGCTCTATTTGCTCTCAAATATTTCCCCTTTCCGCCAAAATCATGCACTTAATGGAATTCTATAGAACAGAGTCACATAATTAAAAGCCATCATGAAGCACAGGAACTGGGACAAGCTAAGGCAGGGTGAAACACCACTGCTTAGTTTTAGAATTTACGTTTGCAACCTGAAAAAAAAATTAGTAGTTCTGAGAATTTCTTAAGAGGCACAGCTTTATTTTGTACAATTCATTATGTGCAAGGATCAACCCTGAGATTTCTCTGCCAGATGACAAAGCAGCAGTCTATGGTGAACAGCTGAGGGAAGCTCAGCTGTTCATCAGTTATGGAGACATCTGTTATCTGCAGTGATAAGCCGCACACTGCTGCTCTGAAGTTGTTTTACCCAAACCCCACGCTCACCTGGCTTTTAGCTGCAGCACCAATCGAGCGATTCTTGGGCCCAAAGGATATACAGGCTCTGCAAGGGAAAGAGTGAGTTCAGTCAGTGACTGTACAGCTGCACTGCACATCTTTTGGGTAAAAAGTATTGCTACTGTTTAGAAGATCACTGGTCTAATTAATATGATTTGGTCCATTAAGGAAGTTGGTCACTCGCTGCAACCTATGCGTGGAATGTTCTGTGGATTCTGGGAAAAACAAGCCCTGTAATTGCATTTAAAACAGCAACAGTCCTCCCTGCAGAACAGCTCTAATCCTAAACTCGTCCACGTTCCTTCAAGTTTCCCCTCTAAGCACTGACGGGGCAGACAGCCTTATCTCAGTAATTGCCCGTGTATCTGATGCACTCAAAGATAAGTTGGTTGCTAATAACACGGGAAACATTCGACTGTTCAGCAGACAAACAGGAGGTGAATCAGATATTAAGGAAATCGTTCCTACATGTCTGTAGTAGATGCTAACTAAGCTTCCCAGTTTCAAGGCAAACCCTTCAATGGCAGGAAAAAAATACCTGCAGAGAAAGATTGGTCTTTCAGAGTTTCATCTGTACCCACTGAAATAATGTTGAGCACAGAAAGAGAAATTATGTTTTCCTCTCCACTGTTCTGTGATAGCCTGCAGTTCTGAATAAAGAAATCCTCCTTTTTGGAGCAATTCCTAGGCCGATTAAGCCTCTTGATTTACATATTTAACAAACTGTAGGAGCCCTAACAAAATGAAATCCAGCCCTCTAATCCAAGTTCCTCATACCACTGAGGTAAACTTGGTGGGGGGAACCCTGCCATTAGGCAAGCAGATCTTTACTGCTCACACAACATCCCAACCAGTCTAATTAAACTGCTCTCTAAGCAGCAGGTTAAGAATCTGCTTTACAGCAGGGTGATGCCATGGGGCTGCCACAGGAAACATTCCAGCTAAGCCTGAGGTTTGGAATTGGGTGTTCCAAGCAGAAACTGTCAAAACCAGACCTGAAGGCTGGGGTGATAGAATTGCATTGGGTTTGTATCTTCTTCTAATTTATTAGTAACTTCACAAATGCAACAAGGCCTACCCATAAGCATGTGCTGCAACAGAATTAACATTTCTGAATAAATCTGTAGTTGTTTGAAACAACTATTCAAGAGATTAGTTAAAAAAAGAAGGTAAGTTTGCGCTCTGCAGACCCTCAGGCCCACACCAATGGAACAGGAGGTAAAATCTAACATGCCCAGAACAGGGAGCTGGTTATTAATTTACTCTGTCTTCTGAAAGGAATTAAGACGTGAATTGTTGCCTTTCTCTTGGACAAGAAAAATATCCAACTACTTCACTGCTGAATTCACAAACCAAGATCCCCCCACCAACACAAATGCACTAATTTAGCTGAGAGCCTTGGGGAGTCATGCAGGGAGACAGCACAAAGCTGAGTGAAACTGGGAAGGAAGGAGAGAAGGAAGAATTTTCATCCTGTCTCATTCCCCAAATCTGTCCACAGGAATCAGTAAACTCATGAAATACAAATTACACTCTTACACAATTTCTGGAAGCTGAATAACTAACCAGTGCATTTTAAGTAGAAACATTCACAGTGAAGGTCACCACAGGTCTAATGAAACAACTTTAGAAAGTTAAAATCTCTGCTTCACATACCTGGAGGCACCACCTCACCCTCCCACCCACTGCCACTTCCTGGCAAGATCCCATCCCCTGACAGCTCATGTCCTCTGCACTGATGATCAGCACCAGCTCCAGAAGGTCAAATCACAATGATTTCATTTACCTGAAGTCCCTTCATCCCTATGGAAATAATTAAACTATCTCATTTTTTTCCTCTCAGTTTCCACTACCTTTCTCTCTACCACTTTTCCACATTCAAAGACAAACATGGTTTGCAAAGCTTTGGGATGGACAAGTTCAAATTTTACAGGGTTCCAGAAGAATCCAAGTACCAGAGCTGAAAGCAGATTCTGTGGGAGTGTCATCTGTGCACTGAACTCAGTACAATGCACACAGCTGGGGTTTATTTTAATAATACAAATTATTACAATAACACACAGAAAACACAGTGTTTACCCCTGACCATGAGCCAGTGCCTGAGGAAACCTGTCACAACACCTTGCATGACTTCCCCACCGTAACAACTGCTCAGCACTGATTTTTTGAACCTGGCTTCTGATTCCCAGTCACTTAAACACCATTCAGAATTTCTTTTAATAGAAGGGTCTGCTTGTAGAATGGTTTTCTGCATTCCCTCAGAACAGTACCTGGAGATTAAGTCCTGTTAAAACCCTCTCATTTTCATTATGCTCATTTCTTCCAATTCCACTTCAGGCTCCCATAACTGAATGATTTCCCAAGAGATGCACTGTGTCAGATATTTTATTTAGCTCATCTCCTTCAACAAGGGAGATTTGTGCTCACATCTCAAATACATAGATATATTTATCAGCAGAACTTCAACTCCCTGAGGGCCAAATACCTACAGCTACTAGAGCACAGCTCTGATATTCTCTACATTCAATGTTTTCCCAGCACATCTAACCTTTAAACTCCCACATTATTGAGAACACTTATGAGTTCTCCAGATACTGGAGCACATGTGCTGAATTCAAAATTTCCTTCTCCATTTATTCACTGCTTAGAGACAGGGGCAAGCAAACAGTGATGTATTGTCTAGTGAGAAGCAAGGTCACTCTGGGCTTTCTGAAGTGATACAAGGGATCTCAAAAACCCCAAACACCAAAGATGATGCAGTTGTCTCACCGAGACAGCTACTTCAGTATCTGCTTAAATAAAGCCATGCTGCAACAGAGGGTAAGCTGCAGGAACACTTTTAGGACAGCTTTTCCCACAGTTCCCCTCCAGGTTTGATGCTCAATCCTTGATGCAAATTCTTCTTCCACTTTCATTTCACAAGTCACTCATAGAGTTTTATCCCAGTTCTCTCTCTCCTTCTTAGGAAATTCCTTATTAAATGGAGGCAATGCACACTCCTGTTGAGAATGTGTTGGGAGGGATTGTTATATGAGCAGGGCTAGAATATACTGATTGCATTATATCATGGAATGATTTAGGTTGGGAGGGACCTTAAAGCTCATCCAGTGCCACCCCTGCCACGGGCAGGGACAACTCCCACTGTCCCAGCCTGCTCCAAGCCCCGTCCAGCATGGCCTTGGGCACTGCCAGGGATCCAGGGGCAGCCACAGCTGCTCTGGGCACCCTGTGCCAGGGCCTCACCTCCCTCCCAGGGAACAACTCCTTCCCAATATCCAATCCAAACCTCCTCTCTGTCAGTTTGAAGCCATGTCCTAGCACTCCAGGCTGCTGAGCAGCTTTCCCAAACTCTGATCCCAGGACAGGCCATGGGGCTCACAGTGAGCCCGGCACCAGCTCAGCCTTCCCCTCTCTGGTCCTGCTATGCTGGGGGCACAGTGCTGGAACGACCGCAGGGGAACGACAGCCATGCTACCGGAACACGGCGTGTGAACACACAGGCAATTAAGGTCTGGCACTTCCAGCAACCAAGGATGCTTTTCCCTACACTCACAGCCCCCGTCCTTCTAATCCCAAGAGCACAGCCCCGCCTCGGGGGGGACAAACCGGCCGTACTGCACCGAGGGGCTGAGAGAGCTGCGGCTGTTCAGCCTGGAAATGAAAAGGTTGTGCGGACACCTCACAGCATCTTCTAGCGTCTGAAGGGGCTACAGGGAAGCTGGAGAGGGACTCTGCATCAGGAACTGGACTGACAGCACAAGTGGGAATGGCTTCAGACTGAAAGAGGGGAAGTTTAGGTTAGATATACGGTAAAAATCGTTCCCTGTGAGGGTGATGAGGCACTAGCACAGAGTGGCCACAGAAACTGTGGCTGCCCCATCCCTGGAAGTGTTCGAGGCCAGGCTGGATGGCTTTTGGAGCAAGCTGGTCTAGTGGAAGGCATCCCCTGCCCACGGCAGAGGAGTAGAACTGGATGAGCTTTAAGGTCCCTTCCAACCCCTTAACATCCTATGATTCTGTGATTCTGCGAAAGGCGGCTGAGCGGGTCTCCCGGAGCCCCCTCCGTGTCTGCCGCGCTTTACGGCTTCTAAGCACTTTCTACCTCCCCTCCTCCCGGCCCCGCCGCTTCCCTCCCTGCCCGGCCCCGCCACGCCGGGCCCCGCGGGCGCCTCGCCGCCGCCTCAGCGCGGCTCCCGGGCTCACTCACGGCGTGCTGCGGTCGCTGTACTCGTTGGCGACGGTCTCGATGCCGCCGGCGCGGGCCACGGCCACGTAGCAGCTCTGGAAGCCCAGGTCGATGCCCACCACGGACATGGCGGCGGCGCTGAGGGGGGAGCGCGGCACCGGCAATTCTCGAAAGATCCCGTCGGGCCGCGGCCGCGCCGGCGCTGAGGGCGGCCGAGATCTCGCGAGAGCGCGGGACGCGCGGCGGGGCCGAGGGGCGGGGGAGCTCTGAGGGGGCTCCGCGTTCGGCGCCTTTTCCCTGCGGGAAAGTTATTTCGTGGCGTAAGCTCCGAGGAATGGGACAAAAAGGCGATAAAGTCACAACTTGGCAGCACCGCGAAGGTCGCTGAGTTATTGCCCTCAGTCCGGGGCTGTCGGTGCCACGGAAAAGCCGTTCAGTGAAACTTTTTCCTGCCCATGATGTAACGACCTGAGGGTGACAGATGGGGTGGATGGAAACAGCACACCGTGAGATTTAATGGTAATGAAGTTACAGGTTCTAGAAAGACGGTTTTTGCAGAAAAGGACTTAAACGCCTCTTCAGTATTTTTCTTTCGTGGTTCAGACATTCCTGGAAATGTCCAGGACCGTGGTGGACGGGACTTGGAGCAACCTGGGATAGTGGAAGGTGTCCCTGCCCATGGCAGGGCTGGAATGAGATGAGCTTTAAGGTCCTTTCAACCCAAACCATTCTGGAATTCGATGTTCTGATTGTTCCTGAATTACAACAGAAAGTCCAAGCCTGGTTTTGAGACTCCAGGTTGAAAATCCAAGGTGTCATAATCTGAGATTGAGGTGAAAAGATAATTTGGTACCAACTGTGCTCCCAACAAAATTCAGTATATGATTGCTCTATGTCCAGTAGGATTTACAGTACACTTGGTCTATAATCATCACTGAATATTGTAATATTTTTATATCTCGCTGCAGTTTGGATGAGTACAGATACATCTTGTTTTCCACAGCAGTGTTTGGCCACCAAATGCTTTGTGGGAGAAAAGTCCTTTTAGGGATCAGGAGTCCCAAAAAGCTAAATTTTTTTTTTTTTAATCCCTAGAAGTTCCAGCACGTTCCACGGTCGCAGCAGTGGAGGGGGCAGTGGACACTGGAGCTGCTCCCCTCAGCGGCGTGAAAGGTTCTGCCAAGGGAAGCATTTTGGGATGAAAGCACGAGGGATGGGTGGATTCATCCCAACACAAACCTGATACTTACGTCTATGAGTTTTGTGGAGCTGAACGTTTGGGAACGCTTTCAGTCCCACGATGAAACACGCCCGGAGCGTGGCAGCGCGGTGTGTTACCAACAGCGCGTTACCGAGCCCCCGGCGCTGTGTCTGCAGCGCTGCTCCTTGTTTTAGCGACACGGAAAACTCACGGCAGAGCAACGCAGCGGTGCAGGCGGGGAGGACTCCCGCCCCAGAGCCACGGCGTGGCTCGGCCAGCCCGGAGATGCCGCTCTGGCAGCTGCCCGTGGGCTGGGAATTGCCGCGGGAATTGCATCACGGTGCTAATGACAGAATATTAATGAAGTGTTTGACCTCGGACGTCCTTGAGCGTAGCACGAGGTGCCGGGGAACGGCCCCGGCTGCTGCTCCGCGTGGGGAATGTCGTACAGCCCACAGCCCTGTGAACCCAGCTTCCTTTTACGTTCTCCCTCTTGCTTTTCCAAAGAGAGACAGGGAGCGCAGCCTGGCGTCAGAAGGGATCGGAGCAGCCCGGAGCGACCCTGGGCTGCGACACCATGCTGGGACTTTGCCAGGGCTGCTGCCCTGGGCACGGGAGGGAGGTGGGCAGAGGGGCCCTGCCAGCCCCACAGGCAGTTCTGGGCACCCCCTGTGTTCCCCAGAGCAGCCGCAGCGGGCTCCGCTCAGTGTTTTGCTCGCTCTGTGCCGCGGTCACTCCTGATCTCAGCCTGCAGCCCCCAGGCTTGCCCAAAACCTACTCACATAGAAATCCTTGCCTGGCACACTGCCCACCCTCCTTTTCCTGTGATCTGGCTAAGAAACAGATCTATGGTTTCAGTGGAAATCCACCACCACTCATCCCAGTGCTCTCCCAGAAGCTCCAGCCTCAGTTTACAGTTGATTGCAATTCCAATTCAGTCTCGGAATTCATTATTGCCGGCCAAACACGACCCCAAATGTGGCCTTAAAATAATCCCTGGCTGCTATCTACCACAGGCTCTTCCTTGGGCTGCTGTAAATAGCCCTCACACGTCACCTGACGTAAGGTTCACTGGGATATTCTGGGATATTCAAATAGGAAAGGGCTTTGTGATCCCCTCAGCTGAGGGATCTGGGAATCAGGTTGCCCCAAGCTCTGACAGGAATCACACCACAGATAACCCAGTTCTCTGAAATCCCACCTCCCTGTGCTACCAAAGTTACCCAGGAGCCACTTCCACCAGTTCTGTTACCTCAAGAGTTTGCAGGGAAATAAATGTTAAAATTATAAACATCCTTTCTTTCTGGTTCCATAGTTTTCCAACAAACCTGAAGGATAATTAGATATCACGTGTTTACAAATTAAGCCATCAGAGCTGGATGACTGCCCACCAAACCGCAAAGTGACCGGGACAGGAACAGGAACAGGGACAGGGAAAGGGAACAGGCCTAGGACAGGGTCCGGGCGCTGCAGTGACAAGGCGGGAGCGGAAGGGGGCACGATAGAGTGCAGTCCCGCTCTGGCCGCCGGAGGACTCGCTCTCTATGGTCCCGGAGGACTCGCTCTCTATGACCCCGGAGGACTCGCTCTCAATGGCGGCCGCACCGGGCGGCATGTCCCGGCATATCCCGCGGCCGCCACACTTCCCGGCGTGCCCCGGCGTACCCTCACTTCCGGCCCAGGCGCTAAGATGGCGACGCCCATGCACCGGCTGATTGCCCGCAGACAGGCGTGAGTGGGACCGGGGGGGCCGCGCCGGGCGGGCACGGGCTGGGGAGCGGCGGGCACGGGTAGAGCCGCGGGGCCCGGCGCTCTCCCGGCGTTCTGAGCCCTCCACGCCGCTGCGCTGCGTTCTGTGGGAGCGCAGCTCGGCTGAGGGGAAACCGCACCAAAACACGGCGAAATTATGGCGGCCTCGAGGCGTCCCGTGCACGCCCAGGGCTGCACGCCCCGGGCTCGGACTCGGGGATCCCGGTGCGTCCTTTCCAGCTCGGCGCGGGTGCGGGGAGCGCTGGAACGAGAGCGGCTGAAGGCAGAGGAAGCCGTCGGCCCTTGGCGCCCGGCGCCGCCGCTGGGGAGCGTTGGGAGCGGGCACCGCGGGGCGCGGGGAGGAGCTCTCGGGGCAGGGGGTCGCTGCTCCACATCGCGGACTCAACATTCAAATGTGCAGAAATAGCATTAGGTTCGCGTTGTTGTGATGTGTTTTCGGAACTGTCAGAAAGGCAAAGAAAAGCCGAGCGAGCGGCTTTTGCTCAGACAGGGATCTTGCAATCGAGTAATTCCCTCAGCACCGAAGGGATCTGATCGCAGAACCCTGAAACGAGGGATCCGCGTCTTTCCTTGTTTGTGAAGTGCAGCAGTTGTGTGTCCCGCTCCCGTGTAGTGCTGATGTTGGTTTTTCAATTCTTTGTTGGTGTGGGTGTTGATTTTTTCCTTAAATTAACTTATTTCTCTTGTGTCAATTGCCTTAACTGTGTTTGGGGGTTTTGCCCAGTTACAGTGTGCAGGATGTGGACAACTTCTCTACGGTAATAATTGCTTTCCTGTTTTCCAGTGGAAAGTAACTTGGGATTCCAAAGTACTCCTGGAACACTTGTTCCTTTAAGTTGCTATTTTATTTGAGTTAAGGATTCATTTCTTAGGTTCGGTGTCTGTGTGCTTGCTGGGTCTGTGCTGAGCTGTCCCTCTGTCAGCCTCTGCTCCGGCCTTGGGGTCCCTGATCCCTGCTGAGCGTTCCCTTCAGTTTTGTGCTTTTCATTAGTGCTGATGTGCTGTTTGCAGATCTGTAGCTGCTGAGCAGGGCTGATGTTCCCCTGTTAATTACCTTGGGTTTGGGGCTTGATCCTCACCCTTTTAGCTTATATGGAGTTCTCTGCTGGTGGGAGGAGCTGTGCAGCCCTGCAAAAACCGAGCTGTGGGGTTGTTGCTTTGAACTTCCACGTTGTTCCTGTGGTCACAGCTCGGGGTGGGTCTGAGAGAGGCAAACTCTGACTTTTGGGGGTTTATGTTGATGAGGAGGAGGGGAAGTCACCAGTCTGCTTATTGTAACTGCTGTGGCACAAAGGCAAAGCAAACCCCTCAGAGCCCTTGGGTTCTCTTCATTCCCAGATTTTCTCATTCCTGCCCAAGTCCAAGTTCATTGTGCTGTGCAGGCTGTGAGTTTAATCAGGTTTTTGTGCTGGTTTAGCTGAGTATTTCTAAGGCGTGAGGATGAAGCCAAATGTTCTTTGCATTGAAAAAGTGATGGATGTTCAGCCCAAGATTCCCTCCAGGAACTGGCACAGAAAGTGGTGGCTGAAGCTGAGGGAGAAGCAATTCCCAGCTTGGCTGGAAGAGGGAGAATTGCTCGCTGCTGGTCTGTCATTTCATCCTCGTGGATGATTCTGGGAGCTCCCTAGATCAGCTAGGCTGCAATTTCAGGTAGTTTAGATGGGCTGGCCTTGAAAAATTCATATTTTGGTGCTTGGAACAAAAGCTGAAGGTGGCAGGAAGAGGCAGCAGTGGCAGGGAACTGAAGTGGCACAGCCCTGAGCTCAGAACTAATTTTGGTTGTGACCTTGAGCAGTCCCTGGCCGGGTGAGTTCCCTCATTTGTAAAGGAGGAGAGCAGCTGGGAGAGGAGGCAAAACAGCTTTGCAGAGCTTCAGAAGAGCAGTTTAAGAGCTCCAGCGTGAAAATAGGAGTGTTTCCCCTTCCCTGATTTGTAAAAATGCCCGGGGGATTTTACCAGAGTGAGAGCTGAAGCTGAGTGTGGGGTCTCCCTGCTGCTGCAGGTGTCTGGGGACAGGGCAGTCAGGGAGGTCTGCACAGAATGAGCAGGAATCTGATCGTTCTGAGGATAAACTGATTTATCTGATTTATCTGAAGATAAACCTCCTGCCAGGCTTTACCAGCTCCTGGGCACAGCTTGGATTTACTCTCTTTTCTCTGAGAGTCCTGGGCTGGGAGTGAGAATTGGGCAGTTTGGGACTTGGGTGTTTAATTCCAGGAAGTGGAAATGAAGCTGCTGCTCTTTGTTCTAAACCAGAATTTCAGTGATTTCTCTGCAGTTGTTGGACAGCAGCAAAGTGAGCAGTGGGATTGTTCCCATGTGAAAATGTTTTAATTAATGAAGATCTGTTTGCCTGAGTTCTGTGTGTGCTTGGTGCCACTGCCTATGTCCTGATTCAAGAGAAAAGCTGGAGCACCTGTGGACATCTGCTTTAATCATAACTTGATTAGTAAATATGTTTTTAAACTGGGGAGAACAGACTTGGAATGAGTCACTTAAGCAATTCTGCATTTTTCTAGGGAGGCAAACAAGCAGCACGTGAGGTGTCAGAAGTGTTTAGAGTTTGGCCACTGGACATATGAATGTAAAGGGAAGAGAAAATACCTGCACAGGCCTTCAAGGACAGCTCAGCTGGCCAAAATCCTTAAGGAGAAAGAAAAGCAGCTCCAGCTGCAACAGAGGTAAGACTGGCAGGATGAAATGCCTGGTTTAGTAATGAGATAAAAGAAAAGATTTGGTCCCAGACCATTTCCTGTGATCTTTTCCTCCAGACTGTGGGGTGTGTGTTAATGCTAGAGCTGATTTGTGTGCTAGGTGAAATATGTACACTCGGGTCCCAGAGGATTGCAGTTAACATTTGAATTTAATTTAAGCCTTTCATTAACACCTGCTCACCCGAAATATATCTAAAACTGTTTTGGCCATGCACTAAGCCAAAGTTAAAATAGTTGGAGCCTTTTTGGTAGTGGAGCAGTTTCCTGAATTCCTTGGTTATTTGATTTCATGTTTATGTGCCGTGCAAGCAGAGGGGTGTGAAAGCTGTAAATGTATTTACAGCAAAGCAGTAATTCTTGTCCTGTGCTCAGGTTTGCTGTTCAGAGCTGCAGTGAAGCCCAGCCCAGCCCTGCTCCTGCTGCTCCCTGGGAGCTGCAGGGGTCAGGCAGGTGAAGGGGAGTTGGGTTATTGGCTTCACCTCAGCATGAAGTGAAAACATCTCACTGAGTTGCACAATTATTTCCTGTGACAGCCAAGGAAGTGGAAGGAACAGAGAAACCTCAGCACAACTCAGCGTGTGGCACCTGATCTCCTTTCCACTTCGCCTTGGGAATGCATTTTAATGCTTCCCCCCCAGGTTAATAATTGTTCAAACAAGCAGATCCAGGGCAAAAATAATGCAGCACATCAGTTTTCCATGAAATTCCCGTGTCAGGGTCATTTCTGCCCCACTCCAGTTTGGTTTCAGGAGCTGGGGAGGGCCAGGGTCACTCCCAGTGCCACTCCTTGCACCTGGAATTCCTGAGGGCTTGGCCACGTGCCCTCAGTCACTGCCACTTGCAGCTCATCCCACTGCCAGGATGGGAGGTAGGAACAGCATTCCCAGCTCGTGCTGCCTCCTGATGGGACAGGGAAGGGTGGCACCTGTGGCAGCCAGGGCTCTTTGGCCTCCTCAGCTGCTCCAGCTCAGCAGCAGTTGTGAGTCAGGGCTGAAAATGCCTGCAGTGGAGGCTCGTTAGCTTGTGGGTGATGTGAAGTGATTGATTTTGAAATTAACTTTGATCCAGTGAGTAATTGTGAGATAATTAGAATCACCCAGTAGTGTGGATAGATCAGGAGTGCTTGGACTCTGACACTTGGCTCCATTTGGAGGCAGAACCTCTTCAGAGACTGAAGAGTTTTAGGCTAAGTTTGAGTTTAGGGCTCAGATTATTTCCTTGTTGCTTTTCTGCCCCTTTTCTGGTGGATTCTGCAGGCTGACACCAGAGGATGCTGAACTGAGGGTGGAATTCCTTATTTGGTCCTTGGCCTTGGGTCTGAGTGTGGGATCATTTAATGTGGGAGTTCCAGGCCTGGCCAGTCTGGCACTAAAGGGGGTTTTGGGCTCTTAGTGAGGGACATGTGCTGGGAAAAATCACCTTGTGAAAGGCAGCCTGAGTAATCCCTAGGTGGGAGCAGTGTCTAATCCTGGTAGACTGGGCTGGGTTCTCAGGGTTATGTAACCATAAGCTCCTTAGCTGTGCCAGGAGGAATCCTGTTCCTTGGCTGCCAGTGCTGCACTTCCAAGGTTGCAGCTTTTCCTTCATGGAAAAACAACTTCCTGGGTCTCACCTGTGCTTTTTGTGTCACCTGCTTTGGGAGGTTCTTCCTTGCCTGGGGAGAAGTTGGGTCTCCCACGGGGCTGCTGTGGAGCACCTGTGTCACCACCTCTAAAGAGCCATGCAGGAATCATTAACAGGGGGCAAACCCAGCCTGAAATGGTCAATATTTACCTCTGACAACCACATCCAGGCTTTTCCAGCATGAGCTCCTTTCCCAGTTGTTCCAGGCTCCCTGTGCCTGCCTGGTGTTGGCCCCACGATTCCGGTGGCCACTCTGGAGGTGTCAGTGAGCCCCTCAGTGCCTGCCCGGCCCAGAGCAGGGCTGGGAGGGCAGGGAGCTCAGGGAATGCTTGCTCCTGGTGGTGCTGGAGCTCTGAGCCCAGCCCTGAGCCAGGCTTGTGGCTCTGAGGACACGGGGAGAGTCCAGAGCAGGTCTGGCCTGAGCAGAGTAGGAACTCCTGTAGTAAATCCTGAGTAACCCACACCTTCCACGTGAGAAGGAGACACTCCCTGAGTCAGGTCCTGTCTCCTCAGAGCTGCTTTGGGGTTTAATTCTGTTCTCACAGTGCCCTTTGAATATTGAACTCAGCCTCACTGTGCTGCTATTTATTTCATTTTCGTATTGCATTAATCAAAGCCATTATTTTCCCCCCCTTAATTAGCGCTGGAGAAAGTGCTGCAGAAAAGAAGACCAAGAAAAAAAGGTATGTGGGGATTTGGTGGGGCTGGCCCTGCCCTGCTGGGGACTGGCCCTGCCCTGCTGGGGCTGGCCCTGCACTGCTGGGGGCTGGTCCTGCACTGCTGGGGCTGGTCCTGCACTGGCTCTTCCAGCAGGACTTTGGGAGGGGGGTGGCCAAAGTCAGCTTTGCAAATAAGTTTTGGTTTTACTGCTTTGAGCCTGTCACAGCTTTTGTCTGACAGACATCTGGAGAATTTCTACTCCTCCCTGTCCAAAAACTCCCAAATTTCTATTCTCTGTTTCTCCCCCTGCTGATTTTCCTCCCCCTGCATGATCTTGCTGTAGTAATAAAAGTCTTCCTATTTCTGCCTGAGTCCATCAGGAGTCTCTGAAACAAGACTGGCACAGGGTTTCTGGTCCCTCAGTGTTCCACCTGCCCCTCCTGCTCTGACTTAGGCTGTTTTCATTCCCTTCTGCTGCCAGTTCTCTCTCTCTCAAGCTTTGTGTAGAGAATGAAATAAAACATCTAAAAAAACCCAACCCCAAAACCAAGCAAAACCCCCTCAACCCCAAACTAAACCAAAATCTAGGAAACAACCCTGCCCCTCTCCAAGTCCTGGTTGGAGCCAGGAACTCCTTGGACATTGTTTGTACTTTACTTTGCATTAATGTTTACTTGGGAATTTGCTTTCTTAGCAAAGGGAAAGGAGGAACAGCCAGAACTGTGGCTGCAGCACTCCTGGGATCGTGTTGGGAGTTCTACTCCAGGGAATGTCTGTGCAGTAACAGCCCCAGCATCTCTTCCCATTTTTGTCAGTTCTCTGTCTCTCAGTCTGATCTCACCCAGGTTTCAGGAGGTTTAAAGGCCAGGCCTTTGCTGTGTGTGGCAGGCAGGAAATAAGGCAGAGCAGATGTTTAAAGTGTTCATTTATTCCAGGCTGCCCTGTGGAATGTGGTTTATTGGAATGCTGGGCTGTCTCAGTGTGTTTTAGCCAAGGCTGCTTTCCCAGAAGTGCCAATTTATTGCTGGAGTTACTCAGGACTGGTGAGATCCGGGTTTTGAGCCGGGCAGCTCAGGCCTCTTCCTGCCTCGGCTGCCTCACACACTGCAGCCTTTGCTGGCATAATTATTTACAGAGTATTTGAGCTCCAAACCAGTGCAAAACTCAACAGAGCAAAAGGGTTCATGGAGAAGGGGTGGTTTGGGCACCTTTTCCTTGGAATTTTAAAACTCTTGTAAATTTGAATTATTCTCCAGCTTCTATGCAAGCACAGAATCCATCAATATAAATTCCTTTCCAGTCAGTTTGCTATTTAGGTTTTTATTTTAATATGAGAAGAATTAAATGTGGCGAATCCAGCAAATTTATAAGTTGCAGATTTAAAACAAAACCCAGTGGAAGTTTGGTTTCTGGCAGGAGGAGCACGAACCTTTTCCACAGAGTGTTTGTTTTGATATAAACAGTAATGAGGGAGCTCGGGCCTAACCAGAAGAACAGGTTCTGTTCTGTTAACTGCTGCAGAGCCCTGTGACCTCAGGTGACAGAGCTGCTCCTTGGCCTCAGTGTCCCACCTGGCATCCTTGAGTTACCCACTGAGAGCCCCCTTGACACTGGAGCCAGGTAAATCTGCCTGTCTGAAGGGCAGGCTTGTGTCCTCATTCCCTCCTCATTCCCTGCTTTCCTCAGGGTGTGCCCACAATTGTGGGTTGGGTGGCAGTGGCACGTTGGAATGCCCTGGGGGTGTTGGAGCAGAGCAGGGTGCCAGCCTGGGGTGCCAGCCTGGGGGTGCCAGCCTGGGCTCCACCAGCACTTGGCCCACACTGGGGCACAGGATCAGAGATGAACTCTTGGGAACTTGTCCTGAGGAGGATGAATGGTACCTGCTGGAGAAATTCTGTGCTTTCACAGAGCTGTAATAAACCCCAAAATCTCAGACTACCAACCTACGGCCTCTGCACTGTCACATTCCCCAGTCACATTTGGTGTTGGAACTCCACCTGCTCCCACCTGCATCCTCCTGCTCTCAGTACCAGCAGCCCACGTGCTGCCTCTCCCGAGAGCAAGTTCCTGCCTGTTCCCTCTCCCAGCCCCAGCTCTCGCTTCCCGCTGGCAGAGGCAGCTTTAGGTGCAGTATCCTGATGTTTCTGGGAGTGGGTTTTGGGATGAACCTAACCACGGGATGTGCATGGATTGCTGCTGTGGATTCTGCGAGAGGTGATCAGGAAAAGCGAGGTCAGAGTTACTCAGGGGCTCCTCTGATTCCTGTCCATCTCAGGGGGCTGGTTGGATTGAAACTCCTACTCCCACAGTTTTTATTTTGCTCAGCTCAGGGCTGGTTTTTCCCCAGATAAGTCTCTGTTGAAGCAGCCCTTGTGGGTTTGTCTGTAATGAGCAGTCGTTGTGTCTGCACCCAGAGATAGCAGATCACGGGCGTCTGCTGAAAACTTCAGTGCTTTGTGGCTCAACCCACACCCACCTGTCAGCTGACAGGGCTGATGGGATGGAAAAACCTCACACTTCAATAACCTTAACACAGGCACTTCCCGAGTTGTTACATTTAACCAAACTCTCTGATAAAAAATACTACATTAATTTTTTCTAGTGGAAACCAGATTCTGTGTTATCATAATTTACATTTTTTGATGTTCTTTGATTGACTTTGGTGGGAAGGGAAGTGAATCAGTATCTTGTACTTCAGGGAAGGATCTATGGGAGAATTGAATTGTACTTTCTTGGAATTCATACCACCCCCTTAATCAGAGATGTTGATCTTGAGAACAACAGCCCCAGGAAGGGCTGAACGCGGAAAAAAAGTGCAGAGCACACAGAAATTCTCTTTGCTGTGTTCATCATTCTGTCTTAACGTTGGTTTGTTTCCACCCTTCTCCTCCACCTGGGAAAAAAAGCATCCTGCAGTGGCAGGTACTCTGGGTTCTTCTGCCAGGAGTAATCTAAGAACAGCTTTTGCTGGGAACAGCTCTGACCTTGGTGAAATCACTGCTGAAACCTCCCCTGGCTCTTGCAGTGCCAGAATCTCACTGTGGCAGGGGTGAGGCAGGGACTGAGGCTGGTTCATTGTCCCCAGGCCTTGGGCAGTACAGGACAGCAGGGCCAGCAAAGCCCCTGCTCAGGGCTGGGAACGAGATCCTGGCCAGCTTTCCCTCTCTGCCCCTCTCTGCAGTCCTGCTGGGCTGTGCCATGCCCTGGGGCCACTCTGCCATTGCTCAAATGGCCAAAATGCACTCATCCAGGAGTGGAAAAGGGAGGGAGGGCACAGGAGTTCATCTTAGATGGTGAGCCCTGGAAGTTTCAGTGGTGATGCCTGGGAATTTTCAAGGCAGATAATTGATCCTTGGATTATTACAGCAGAGCAGAGAGAGCACGGGGTGTGATGGGCTCTGGCAGGGCTGTGCTCAGCTCTTTGTTCTCCCTCAGGTCCAAGAGTGTGACCAGCTCCAGCAGCAGCAGCAGCGACAGCTCAGGCAGCAACTCCTCCTCTGACAGCGAGGACTCCTCTACCTCCTCCTCCTCCGAGGACAGTGACAGTGAGGACAGCTCCTCCTCCTCTTCCTCCTCCTCCTCCTCCCCCTCCTCCAGCAGCTCTTCCTCCTCCTCTGACTTCGACTCGGATTCCAGCTCCTCCAGCAGCAGCAGCAGCAGCAGCACAGACAGCAGCTCTGAGGATGAGCCCCCAAAGAAGAAGAAGAAGAAATAGCTGGGGAGGTGCAGGACTGGTGTGGAGTGAGGGACAAGGCCCTCCCAGGGGCTGGAGCACACGGCTGCCAAACATTCAATGGTCAACATTTCTACTGCTCAAACTTTCTAAGTGTTCTGCGTAGTTGTTTATAGGACATGGAAGGTATTAAATGGCACGTGAGACTTACTGAGAGAGTATTTTTGTGGTTTATCCTTTTATGGAAGATTTTACTTTTTTAGTTCCCAAAAAAAGAAAAATCTATCATCAGATTTGTTTATATGAGCTGAAGTCCAGTAACCTGGATGTTTACATGCTGGAAAGCAAAAGCTTTTTATTGCAGATTATGCTGTGCATCATGTGCTGTTCCTCTGTTAGTGACAGCTTCACTTCCATTGAGAAAATCCTCTAAAACTGTTAAAAGCAGAAGTTTTTCAGTGCTGCTGTGGAGCTGTGGCATTGTTGCAGCTGAATGCACAGCGTGTCCCACACAGAGCCTCCCATCTCGCTGGTGACAAATGGATTCTGTGCTGCTGAGCTTGTGTTCCAATGGCTTTTCCTGATGCTTCCAGGTCGAGTCTTAACTGCACCATCCAACTGAGCTGTGTTGATTTGTTTCTGATCAATGTAGTGCTTGTCCTGCCCACAGGCTCTGGGCTTTTCCCTCCCCTGTGTCCTTGGCTGGTGTGTTGGAAGTGTGTGCTGAGGCACAGCGTTGGTGTTGGGAAGCAGCAGCTCGGTGAGCTGGGGCTGGTGCTGCTTTAGGAGTTTCATCTTTGTGCCTTTTTTTTGTAAATTCAGTGTGCCCCAGTGAGACAAGGGCTGGAGTGGGTGTTGTGCAGAGCTCCAGCAGAACGTTCCCATGCGGAATGTGGTCGGCAAAACCAGAGAAATCACAACAGCCACGCCCAGGCACTGCTCTCACTGGATGCTCGGTAAACAAGAGACTCCTTGAAATAAAGGTCTCAAAGGAAAGTGTTTCCCTTTGGATGTGTTTCCCAAGGAATGTGTGAAATGCAGGACTGTGCTGAGGGACAGTCTGCAGGAATTCAGTCATTCTTTGCTTGTGGGAACTGCCCTGGAGAGGGAAGTGAGTGCAAAGCCCCCACAAACCCTACACAAGCAGCTCCAAACGTGCTGCAGAGTGGGGATTGCTGGATGCAGAGTGGGAATTGTTTGTTTTCCTGGTGGACTGAAGCAGTTGCCATTAGGATTAGCAGTCTCCTGAATTCCTTATTGTCAGGGTGCCCTTTTTGGGGAGGGGGCATCACTTGTGGAAGAATTCTCAAGTATCTTGGTTTAGGTAAAATACAGTAACTAAACTATTTTTTATATTTTTATGGAAAAAGTAGTGTGTAGACTCACTTTGGAATAAACTGTACTTATTTAAATGTTTGAAAATACCTATGTTGTGTGTCTCTCTGTGACCACTCCTGTGTTTTACAGAACACGCTGCAGACTGTAAATAAAACTACCAGAAAGGTGTTTAAGTCTTGTGGAGTGAATGTACCATTTAATGGGAAAGTGAATAAATTATTAAACAGTAGTTGCTAACTTGATGCTTACTGCAAATATCTAAAATATTTGTGGTGTTTGTGTGCAGGTTTCAGCTGGAGTTGCCCTGGCATTGCCTCACAAAGGGGCAGGATTGCTCCCCGGGAAGTTCTCAAACCAGAAGTCCCTCTGTATCCAGATTATTTTTTTTAAAAAGTTTAGTTTCAAATACAATGTATGTATTTGGTTTTCCATTTTTTCCTTGCCCTTTCTGGTTACTTTGTCTCTACCTGTTCTTATTTTACAGATTAAACCCCCCAGCCTGGCCAGAGCCCTACCCTCCTTCACCTGGCACTGCCTCACTTCCTGCTGTCCTGCTGGATTAGGAATTTTAGAAAAACCCTGCTAACCAGGAATTGTTCCAGGGACGGCTCTGGTTAATCCCTCCCACTCCAAGCAAAGCTGCCACTGCTCATTGAGGGGGAGCGATTGATGCAGCCTGGCAGGAAAACAGCCTCAGGAAAAGCTGTCACCTTTCAAGGAGAAACGCTGGGAACAGGAGGGAGAGCAGGAAAAGGGAGAGACAGCCCCATCTCTGAGCCCAGGGCTTCACTAACCCAAACAGCTGCCAGCCAGAAACAGGTTTGGGGTGCCCTGGATGCAAGTGCATTGTACAGTCTCTGTGGGTTAGTGCACTGATTTATTTCCTTAGGGAGGAGTCCTTAATAAACAGGAGATTCTCCAGCAAATGGGTTTGCTTTGTGAAATTCTGTTTGTCCAAGCTGTGCCTGTAACAGCCCTGGGACAATGGGGCCTGTCTGAGCTGGATCCTCACGGCCTCCTTTGTTCACCCGGGCGTGAGTGCCGCAGAACTGACACCGAACAGCAGCGAATCCCAGAATCCCGGCATGGTTTGGGTTGGAAGGACCTCAAAGCCCACCCAGTGCCAGCCCTGCCATGGCAGGGACACCTCCCGCTGTCCCAGGCTGCTCCCAGCCCCGTCCAGCCCGGCCTTGGGCACTGCCAGGGATCCAGGGGCAGCCACAGCTTCTCAGGGGGAACTCTGACAGGGCCTCCCCCCGCTCCCAGCCAGGAATTCCTTCCCGGTACCCCGTGTAACCCTGCCCTCAGGCCATTCCCTGCCATTCCGTGTCCTATACCTCCAGCCCTTGGAAATCCTCTCTCTCCATCTTTTTCTGCAGCCCCTTTAGGCACTAGGAGGCCACAGTTTGGTCACGCCGAAGCTTCTCTCGAGGCCGAACGCCCTCAGCTCTCCCAGCCTGTCCCGGGATGGTCCCGGGATGGTCCCGGTCGGTCCCGGGGGTTCCGCGTCCCGCCCGCCGCCGCCAGGGGGCGCCGCGCCCGCGCGAGCGCTCCCCGCGCGCTGCCCCACGTGACTCTC
>VZRQ01005679.1:99942-189605 GCA_013397975.1 Machaerirhynchus nigripectus
GTGCCGGCGGGGCCGCTGCGCTGCCCTCCCCGGTGATGGATTTAATCCTGTTCCGGTAATTGACGTCAGGGCTTTGTTCCTTCCCCTTTGCTCTCCGCGGTTTAGGGCCGGAGCCGCTCCGGGATGGAGCGGGCAGCACCGGCACGGGCTGCGGGGCTCTGGGGGCTGCCGGCGGCTCGGGGCGGGTTCCCGGGGCTGCCGTGCTCGGGGAATTGGCTTCGGGCAGGTGCTGCCGAAGGTCAGGGAAGGAAGAGTCGGGGTTCCGGACACAATCCCGTCCCGGAGTGAGTGGGTGGCTGTTATGTAAAGCCTCATCCCTGGGGGGGGTTGTATTGGACTTTGTGAAGGAGCAGTCTCTTAACAGTCCTGGACTCTGGGCTGACTTTTTTCCTTTTTTTCCCTTTTCTGTTGAACAAAACAAAGCAAGAAAGTGTTGAGCTATGTAACCCATGTCTCGGTGCATTCAGTGCTGTGTCTGTGATTCTCTTCTGGAGATGAGCGAATGGTTAGCTGAATTTTGGGGGAGAACTGAGTGCTTGTGCCCAAACCTCACTCACAGCTTGGGCAGATGCTGTGCAATGGAAAAGGAGCCTGAAAAGGGGCAGGGGTGGCACCCACTGTCCCCCCAGCTCATCTCTCACCTTATTACAGCCTCGTGTGATCATTTTCTCGGGAATACTGGTGCTTTTAAACATTCCCATGTTTCCAGTGCTGGCAGCCAGGTGCCCACCTGCCCCTGTGGGACTGACCAGCCCCTTCCTCAGTGTCACTCTGGAATGAACTGGTTCTGCTCAGGTCTGGGTGTTTATTTGTCACCTGGGCTCCCTCCCAGCTACTGAACTTCTCTCAGGTGTATTTCTAGTTCCTGACATTCCTTTAAAACTACTGAATTTGTCTCTCAAGTCCCTGGCAAATGGGGATTTGCAGCCTGGGGGGGTTATTGCAAAACAGGGTCTAGTAAAGTGCTTTGCAGGAGTGGTTGTGCACCTGATTGGTCATTTCATTGTCTCCTCTAATGAGGGAAACGTGATTAAACTCCCGGTGCTGCTGTTGTGTGTCAGCCTCGAGATGTGAGACAGTCCCAGTGTCACACTGGAGTTACTCAGTGATTGTGCTGGGACTGGGGCAGGTCTTGTTGGTCAAGAGCAAAAAGGAAAATTTCTCTTTTGGCATTATTAGTATCTTGGCTTTTTTAATGTATCTTTGTCAATTTTTGTCATTTGCTGCCTGCTGCACAGTGTGTTTGCAGCTCTGTGTGAGAGCAGACTCTCCCCTGTTCAGGAGTGAGACGATCCTGGAATATCCTGGGCTGGATGGGACCTGCAGGATCATCCAGCCCAGCCCCAGCTCCTGGCCCTGCACAGACCCCCAACAACCCCACCCTGGGCATCCCTGGCAGCGCTGCCCAAACGCCCCTGGAGCTCTGGCAGCCTCGGGGCCGTGCCCATTCCCTGGGGAGCCTGGGCAGTGCCCAGCACCTCTGGGGGAAGAACCTTTCCTGATATCCAACCTGTCCCTGTCACAGAGGGGCACATGTCAGACCTGTAGCCTCCAATGAGCTCTGACCTCAGGCTCTTCTGCTCCGGGTGAACAAACCCAGTGCCCTCAGCTGTTCCTCCAGGGCCCCTCCAGACCCTTCCCCATTCCTTCCTTTGGATGCTCTCTAAGAGCTTCTTATCTTTTTTATATTGTGGCGCCCAAAAGTGCCCCCAGGTCTCCAGTACAGTTTAACAGCAATGAAAGAAAGCAGTAAATTTCAACTCTGATCTCAAAAGCTGTCTCAGGTCCCTGATATTTTCTCTAAACATCTTTGCAGTTCTTGCTTTATGACTTGGCTCAAACTTTGAGAGAGTGAGACTGAGCCCCTGGGGTCAGTTTTTTTGTGAGAAGCCACACAGCAACCCAGAAAAGTAATTCTTATTTATGTGTTTAGCATTCTTCCCAGTTCTAATGACCTGAACTTGATAAAACACGATAAAACCCCAGTGAAATAGGAGTTGGATTTCTAGGGCATCTTTTTAGGAAGCTGGAATGTGCAGATGCTTTTGCGTGGTTATGACCCAGCTCTTTAATGAGCAGATGCCATATTTCTATCTTCACAAGCCATAGAGTTTGCTTCTTGGGGGCTTTGTAGGTAAAGAGCTGGAGCAGAACTCTATCCTGAGGTTCCACTGGCCCCTGACAGGGTGGCATGTGCTGCTGTGGCTGCTGGTGGGCGTGTTCTGCCCCAGTGTTTTCCAGCGTGGGTGCTCCCGTGTCGGATGTGACTAAGGACATCCGTGACCTGTGCCTTACTGACTGGGACAGCAGCTCTTGGCATCTTCTGGTCCCTGGCAGCAGGGCCTCTGTGACCAGGTGATGGTGGAACCACTGTCATCGTGTCCCCCGCTGCATTTTCAGTGCTTAGGAGAGGTGCCAAAGCTGCTCGTGGCTGCTGCTGGTGCCTCCCTCCCTTCTCTTCCTGCTCATCCTCTTGGTTTGGGAGTTTTGTAATCACCACTGCTCTTACTCTTTGCTCCAGTTCATCAGAAATTTGCAGTGTTGAGGGCGGAAATACTGAGAGTTGAGACTTGAGAGCTGATCCAGGAAAGCAGCACCTCTGCCATGGGCAGATTTGGTGCCTGGAGAGAGCTTAAGCAGCTTCCAAGAGGTCACAGCCATGTGCGTGTGGAGCTGGGAGGAACATGAGTTGCAGTGTCGTGTTTGGAGTCCCCTGCGTGAGGATGTAGGAATAGTCTGGAGTTTTTGGTGACTGAGGTTTCTTTTCTGTGGCAATAATTGTTCTTGGCCACATAATTTCAGTTTGTTACTCACCTGTGGTTTGTTCTGCAGGCCTGTTTCCTTTCTCTCGCTACCGTGGTGTAACAGTTACCTTCAGCAGAGGCTCAGAAGTAACTAAACTTGACATTTGATACCTCAACTTTAGAGCAGATACACAGAAGAAATCTTTCTCTGTGAGGGAGGTGAGGCCCTGGCACAGGGTGCCCAGAGCAGCTGTGGCTGCCTCTGGATCCCTGGCAGTGCCCAAGGCCGGGCTGGACAGGGTTGGAGCACCCTGGGAACAGTGGGAGGTGTCCCTGCCCATGGCAGGGGTGGCACTGGATGGGCTTTGAGGTCCCTTCCCACCAAGACCTCATCTTCCCTTGCCTTCAACGTCTGCCCCAGAGTTTGTACCAAAACCAAAGTGAGGTTGGTGTCACCTTCTCGTGGGAGAAACGAACACCCCGAGCTGTGGGGAGATGGAGAGGCTGTAGGGTGGAGGAGGAGTGTCTGGAAATGAGACAAGAAACGTTAACAGATTACATTTAGCTAGAGCAGGGTTAGGTGTCTGTAAAATATCATGCTAACTGTGTTAAACTAAGAAAATAAGCAATCAAGTTCATAGAATTGCAAAACTCGAGATGAAAGAACTTGTGTGGCAGTTATTCTCTCGCAGGATGGTTCCTTCTGTGTAGTCACTAATGACTAACGAGATCCTCTGCAGCTTGTGAAATGACAGGGCTGCTGTCACTGCTTAGGAAATCCCAGTGCTCAGCCCCTGCTCCTTCCTGTCACTGAGGGCTCTCCTGAGCGCAGGCAGCCCCGAGTGCTGAAGCTGTGCTGTTCTCCGCCTGTGGCTCTGTCCTGCAGGAATCCAGCTTTATTCTCTTTTTAGCTGCTTGCACTAGATGCCCCTGTTGCAGCTGAATTAACACTTCCCAGTTTGGAGCAGTGCTGGTGCTCTGAGGTGACCGTGTGCCGTGCTCAGAGCTCGGCGTGGCACAGCTCCCTGGGGCTGGGCCAGCCTCGGACGTGCGGCCAAAATTCCGCGTTCCCTGGAGCTGGGAGGTTGTTTGCCTCCTGCACTCATGTCTCGTTCGGTGTCTGCCATCTCCCCAGGCCCTCAGACTTTTATTACTTTCCAAGTTTCTTTCTTCAGCTCCGTGTTTCAAACCCATCTTTTCCCTAACTCTGTCTTTTCTCCCCAGTGCTTGGAGTTCCTCAGGTTGTCTTGTCTCTTGTTCTTACTTAGTTCATTAATTCCTGCTGATGAATGTAAAACCTGGGTTATTAACTGCCCGTAGCACCAGGTACCAGCAGGAAAAAAAATCTCCTCGTACTCCATACTGTACAAACATGGACTAAAGGGAAGTTCTTGCCCTGAAGTCTTGAACTAATTTTCTTCTTTTAACAGCTCATTAAGAGAAATCTTCCTGCTCATCTTTTTATGGAAAACAACACCTCATGAGGCAGCTCAGAGCCCCCTTTTACTGATTTTTTTTTTATAGTTCATCTTAGTTTTTATTCACATCACAACATTTATTGATAAATTACTTGAACGTGCTGCTTTCAATTTTATAATTAAACAAATTGGGTGTACTTTTACTAATTTGTAATCCTGTAGTGATCATGTTTTCCAGGAGAGGCTGTTTCATCATTCCAAATCTCTCCCTGTGGATAGGTGTGCTCCTCTGCAGCCCCACAGCAGTTTCTCACTGTTTATTCCCAGTACTACACTGGGAACATGAAGAGGTAGGAGACAAGAGGCAGGATAATGGTGTGGTTCTCTTCAGTGTGGTTGTTTCTGAAGGATTGATTATTTGCAGTTTCCAGGAGCAGCTTTAAGCTGTTTGTCCTTTGGGCTGGAAGCTCTCCTGAGTTTTTCAGCTCGGTGGGTCCCTCACGGAGGGGCAGAAATGAGCCCTGGAATGGTGGCACTCCTCCTGCAGCTCCTGTGTGGCTGCAGGTTGGGAAGTGTCGGAAAAGGTCTCAAACCAAAGCAGATCCCAAAACTTTGAGCTTTTCCAACTCCGTAACCTTTGCTGTGTGTGGTGTTAAAATGAGAGGGCAGCCAGGTTTTGGTGTCACTTTGTCACCTCCTGGAAGCGGGGGCGAGGCCGTGGTGCCTCGCTGGAGTTGGGTCCTACATCACTTTATTGACAGACATTTTCCAGTTTCTGAAGAAAATAAAGGATGTTTAATTTGCAGAACCACACATTGGGAAAACAATGTTTGTGACCAGTGACAAGTTAAACTCCCGAGACAGAGGAAACTCTTTCCACTTGTCCTTAGCTGGGATTCTAAGATTTCACCGAGGTAAATTTTTCCAGAGTAGATATTTCCCTCAACAGTTGGTTCCTGTGGAAATTTCACACCATTGAACAGTCATTCAATTTTTCACTTCATTTTCCTTTGAAATTCCTAACGTTCACTTTCCTTGGTATGATCCTGTTGAAGGTGTCTGATTTTAAGTGAGTATTTGATATTTATATCGCTTGTCTGCTGTATTTTATATAAATTATGCTTCAGAATACTGTGTACTCCCCTGTATTTCCCTGTTCACGGTGACATTACTATAAAAGCTCAAACCATAACTGTCCAGCTTTGTGCATTCACATGGAGCTTTTTTTGTTTCTGCATTTAATTTAATTTCCAAAAGACGTTAAAGAGATTTCAGTGATGGAAGTGCTTAAATGGTTTTAATCAGGCTTTGATGTGCACAAATCATTAAAGCGAGGAGGATGAGGAGATAAGAGTCCACAATTCTCTTTGTATGGTTTGGCTGCAGAGGAACTCACGGAGGAGGAAGTGTTCAGGAAATCCCAAAGGCACGGGAGCAGCAACAGGACGAGGGAAAATGGCCTCAAGCTGTGCCAGGGGAGGTTCAGGCTGGATATTGGGAAAATTCCTTCATGGAAAGGGCTGTCCAGCCTTCCACAGGCTGTCCAGGGCAGGGCTGGAGGCCCCACCCCTGGAGGGGTTTAAAGGGTGGAGGTGGCACTTGGGCACTTGGGGCAGTGGGAAAGGTTGGACTCGAAGAACCTGGAGGGCTTTTCCAGCCTAAACAATTCTATAATTCTGTTTTTCCCACAGGGAAGGGGAACAGCAAACCAAAAAAAGCTACATCAAAATGGGAATTTAGTTTACGTGATGTCATGCATTTCGTGGGCAGAGGATTAACCAGACTTTCTGTGGAAGAAAAAAATAATTTGAGAGATCTGCCAACGTAACTTTCCAGTGTTGCATTACAATTAACATAAGCATTTCCTTATTTAAAGATAATTTAAAAATTGCTTGGTCAAAATCCAGATTTGAAAACATGAGCCATTAAGATGGAAATTTCAGAAAAATTGAATATGGGAAACAGGTTGAAGAACTTAAAGGAACATGTTGTAACTTTAGCAAGTTGTCCTGTGCTTTGGCATAAAGTAAATCAACCTAATGAAAATTGCTGAATGGAAAACACTTGATTTTACAAAGATCTCCTAATATTATTGTATTTTTGTAACTTCAAGAGGCCTTGAAGCACAAAGGTTGTCCAAGAAGAGATTAAATGGATTGATGTACTGATATTTTACCTATTTCCTGGGGTTTTTTTATGTTCTGAGTGATGCTCTATGGAACAGAGCTTCCTGATAGGTTGTTTGTGTGTTTTGAGGAGGTGCTTGTATTTTGAGGTGAGGTGCTGTGTGTGTTTGACATTTCCCATTAAATATCCAGTTCACCTCTGACTCTTAACTGGTGTGGAGTTACTGGAATCCCCCCTGGCAGTGGGTGAAAAGCCCTGTGGCCACTTGGAATATTGGTTTAAATTGCCTGGTGAAGTTTGGAATTTCTAGTTAATTAATTTGGTTTTTAATTAATTAATTTGTATTTAATTTTAGCCTTCTGATGCCGATAGGATAAATTAACATCATATTATAGCATTGATTTGCCATGGTGGAAACTGGTGTTTGGTGTAGACCAGCCTTTAAAAGATAAAGGGTGAAAAGGTTTTTCCTGGAGCAATTGCTTGTGCTGAAAGAGCTCCACTAATTATATTTAATGAGCAAAAAACACAAGTGAGGACTTTGCACTGTGACACATTCTTAGCCAATAATTACCAGAAATATGTTTTAATAGGAGAGAGTTTTACCAAGTAGTCTTCAGCTTAAATTTGTTAATCACTAATAACCTCCTAAAAAACAAGGTTTCTTCAGGCTTTTTCTTCAGGTTTTTTTCTTCAGCTTTTTTTTTCTTTTTTTTTTTTTTTTCTTTTTTTTTTTTTTTTTTTTTTTTTAGTGGAAAAGCTTGTGTTATTTCCTGGCCACGTGAAGTAAGGTCCATGCTGAACTGGCATTCAAAACTGGATTTGTTTGTTTTTTCTTATTTATTCAGAGAAATGTTCAAATCCATCCAGTCATGATTTGCTGACAAACTTGAAGCTCAAGATGGTCAGAAATGGGTGTGGTTTAATCTTCGTTGCTATTTTAGAGTATGAAATTTGGATCTCATTAGCTGCTCTAGTGGGCTGATTCCTTGCTATACAATTTATTTCCGTGCATTATTCAATCTTTAAAAAATTATTATGTGTGATTCTCACTATAAATAGTGAGTCATACCTTAAAAAAAATTAATTTGAGCTTGTGCTGAGTAGAATTCCATTAATTGAACCCCTAACGAGGAGTGTCCGTCAGTGCCTGGTGCCCATCCAGCTGCAGCCGGTTTGCCCAGCACAGCCTGGGAGCTTTAGCAGTTCTCCCCACGGAATTTCTGTGGTGCTTGGGAGCAGCTTGGGCTCTTCCAGAGACGTTTCCAGGCTCCAGCTCCGACCCAGCTTGGTGTGAAGTGGCCTCTTGCATGAAGGGTTTTGAAACTCAACTGAATTTTGGCACGGCTTTCGCAATGGTTCTTGTGTTTGTCTTGAACTTCGCGCCACAAAAAGCTGAACTTCTTTGTCTGGGGGCAAAACTCACCGAGTCTGGCTGGAAGTGACTGTGTTTTGTAGTTTCATGGCTTTTGGTTTAAGGCCACATCCAGAAAAGTGCAAAAAGTTGTAAGAACTTTGCGGGGGGGAAAAATCCCCAAATGTCATCATTATGGAAAAATATGATGTAATTTATATTAAAAGAGTTTGTACAGCTAAATTAACATTTATCAACTGTTTTCCTGAGGTAAAAGATACTACACTTAATGCCCTGTTACTCAGTGGGGGCAGAAAAATTAATGTTTTTCTCAGTCTGCTCAGGGGGATTATAAAATACAGGTGGCATTTAGCAGGTAGGATGAAAGGTGAAAACTTTCCAACTTTTTAAGCAGTGTTTGTTTGGAAGCACAGCACATCAAAGCTGTGGCTTTCCTGCTGCATTTCAGCTTCCCTCTGCAGATGGTTCTGGGCCCTCCCTCTCGCTTCCAAATTTTTTTGCTTTGCCTGCAAGTCTTAAATGCTCCTCTTCCCTAGGTTTTTCCAGAGTTTTAACTACTCTGGGCTCTCATCTTCAATGTGTTTAAAAAGAAAGTTTGAAGGTGCGAGGAAGCGTCCCAGGTCTCAGAGCTGTCACAGCCTGACAGCAGATTTTAGACAGGTAGGAAATGATGCTGAGTTTGGTAAACTCGTTGCATACAAGTTAGGGCTGAAAACTGGGAGGGAAAATTGGTATTCTCACTTTTCTGATACTCAAAATTGTGGATTTTGTGAAATCTTCAAGCTGTAAAGCAATCCTGGAACTGCTGCAGCTGCCAGCAGGGAGCACTGGCCCTGTGAGAGTTCAGGCCACCACTTTTGAAAAGATATTGATAGCAATACTTTGGTGATAGTTTAGAAAATACATATTGATGCTGACATGCATCCACCCCGGTGGGTTTGGTGCTTCCCCTGCAGTTGTTCTGGGAACAGCCTGGACACAGGTATTTCCCTTTGGGCCTCGCAGTTGTTCTGTGGCTCACCCCCAGTGGTTTCCCGTGGTTCTGAGGAAAGTTAAATCATTGAATGATGAAGGTTTTCATTCTGGTTGCTCTGCTGAGCTGCTCCCCAGCATCCTGCTGCTCTTCCTCCATCCCTCACAACCACGTTGCAGAATTACTGTCTCAAACCCTGATGTTGAGTTCAGTGAGTGATGCAGCACAATGGGGGAACCTTGGTCACGATGGGAAGTCCAAGATAAATGTCTTGTGAGACAGCGCAGACAGATGATCTTCCACTGAGGCTGGAGGAAGTGACAGTTAAACCAGGGTAAAGTATCTGATAAACTTTTTCTCTCCTCTCTTTTTCTGTAGTTGAGATGGGAGAACGATGTGAACCTCAAATGTGATTTTCCCTTTTGCCTTTTCACTCCTGGTTTAGATGGCACCTCATTAAAACCTTGTCTGCTGTTTCAAATCTCACACAGAGCAGATTTATCAGAGAATTTCTGTCAAGTGAATCCTTTCTTAATCCTAATGCCACAGAGTTCATAGCACTCAAATGTAATGATGTCTTTTATGAAAGTAAGTTAATGTGAGGAAGTCAGAATGATAATAGCCAGATTAATGTTAGATGTCTGAATAACTATTGCTTAATAAAATCTAAATGCCAATTGTCTTGGCTTCAAAGTTCAGGCAGATGAACATGTAGGCACAGGAATTGGGTTATTAAGTTTCTGCCCAATTAAAGGGCAGAAATTTGTTGGGAAACTGTATTGGAATATGCTTTGCTTAGCCTGTGTGGACATGAAAGCAGTGCATGTAAAAATGCTGAATTTGTGATGGTCCATCTCTGCACTGGGGGAATTAAAGACTCTCCCAGCGATGGAGAGTGGAAAGGATGGGGAGGATGTCCTTGGTGGGATGGGAGATGGAATTGGGCTGAAGTTGGCTGAGAAGAGATTTAAGTGGGAAAGAAAAGAGTGTTCCTGGTGGATGGCTGAGCTCGAGGTCAGTCTGCACTGCTCGTTTGGTGATCTCAGCTGTGGGGTGTCAGGGCAAGGAATGTCACTGCCTGGTTAAGAAAGTCTCCTGTTCCTCAGAGTAGTTTTGGTACTGCAGGATGGAGCAAATAGAAATGTAAAGGCTTGGGAAGGCAAAGTTGAAATTCAGCTTTGCTGAGCAGCAGCAGCAGCTTCACTTCCTCCTCCTGGCTCGGGCTGGCTCTTGTGGCACGAGCTCATTGAGGCTCCTGTGTCGTACCCGACCTGGAATCCTGACCTGGCGCTGGGGTAGGTGCAGAAAAGGACCCTTTTAGCGGCTTTGTGGTCTCACTGTGTCAGTCCCCAAGGTTCTTCTCCTCTGAGTCAGGGATGTCACTGTGGGATCTGTGCTGTCTCCGGGGATGGAGCCCGGGCAGAGAGGGACGGTGGATGGAGGAGTGACCTCCCTCTGCTCCCTGTCCGTGGAGAGAGGAGGAGGGAGCAGGGGGCTGTGCTGGCCCTTCCCAGGCTTTCCTGCTCCTCTCCCGTTGCTGAAGAGACAGGACAGGAAGGAGGGACTGATGTCCTTTGAGCAGCTCTGCTCCCTGCAGAGGAAGAGAGCTGGGAATTAATTTCTGTGTTCATCAGGGAGGGGGGACCAGACGTGTTCCCTCCTGTGTAGTACTTCTGCACAAAAATGAGACATTTAAGACATGTGGTTGTGCATTTTTAAGGTTCCTTGAGTGAGTTACATCAAACCAGTCTTGCGAATTCTTGGATAGAAACAATTTTAAGCTGTTTTAGTAGTATAATTTAAAAATGGACTTTAAAATGGTTTTAAATGAGCTGCACTGCAAGTGCTGAAGTTAGAAATGTCCTCCTTAACTTGGCTTCTAAAATCCAGTTGCTGGGGGTTCACTTTTACCTTAGTTCTTTTACCTTGCCTTGGCAGGAGGAGTGGAACTGGGTGGTTTTTAAGGTCCCTTCCAACCCAAACTCTGTTTCTCCCTTGCTTCTGTGTGCTGAATCTCATGTATGATGAATGATGCACCCAGTTCTCATCTGGACTTGTTAAATGAAATGTTACACTTGCAGAGCCTCTTTCTAAAGGATCCCCAAGTCCTTTTCCAGTGGTTAGTGTTGAGTTACAAATGATCACTGTAATTCTTTTATCCACCATCACTGTGTGTTGGCTTCTCAGGTGGAAGATGCTGACTGATCCTCAGGTAACCTGATATTTGAGGGATGAAGGGGACTCTGGCAGCTAAAACCCAAGAGCAGGATGTAATTACTTGCACCATCACTTGACTGAGAGGCTGGAATTGAGGCCGTGCTCCCACAGAAAGTGCTGTGGAATTTCTCTCAGCTAACGGTGGTGAAGGATTTGTGCTGCTTTGTCTGGGGAGCAGCACAAGCCCAGGCACATCGTGCTTGGTGGGGATTTCTGGGTGCTCCAGAGCTGAGTGGGAAGGAGAAGTGCCTGCAGCAAACTGCTGGCTCTGCCCTCCCTGGGAGTCTTGTCAAACATTAACCAGACCTAGGCAAACTCAGTTTTTTATTATTTTCATTTAAAGCTCTCCTACCCTCAGTACGTACAAAGGTGTTCCCAGGCGGCTCTCGGGGCACTCTGTGTTCTCCCTGCTGAATGTGCAGCAGGAATTCCTGATGTGGAGGGTGGGATAGAAACATTTGTGTTTCTGTTGTAGGGATGGGAAACAGAAATGTTTCAGTTAGTGGTGAATCACTGATTTCTATTTGTATCATACTACCGGTACAATCGCACTGGAATTGTATTCCCAAGAGCTCAAATGAAACCTTGGAAAGAGGGAGATGGAGCTTTGGAAAAGTTCATTCTCCTCAAAATAGCTGAGTGAGATGATGGCTCAAGGTGTTTCCTGTGCAGCCTCAGCCTGTGATACCGAGTTATTGGGTTAGAATTTTGGAATCCTGGTGGTATCACAACGTTTCCTTTGGTGGAGCAGATCCCATATGCAGCAAACCTCCCTTGGCACGGAGCCTTTGTGTCAGAAGGTGAGAGACAGAAACTGAAAACTTCATGCTTTTGAGAAGTTGGGGTTTTTTCTCTGTCTGGACAAATACAAATACTATTTGAATTCAGTGTAAACTCTTGGTTTTAGTTGTGTTCCCTATTTCATTTACAAAACTCTGAAGATGACTCTGCTGCTTCTGTGTTTGCACCATCACGGTCATCCTTTAAACCTGTCCTGGGGAATCATCCTGTTTGTGCTTCTTTGGGCAAAGCTGTATTGTTTCATAGGAAATGTTATATTTTTTCCTGCATTTTTCTTCTTCACCATCACATGTAGACTATATGTACACAGATGTGTACATATAAGTAACTCTTGGTGACACCAGGGTATATTCCTCTTTGCCTGTCGGTGTATTTGTGTTAATTTTGTTGTTGCAGGGCAGTTATTTTTCAGTATCTCCCTTTTTAAACAGCTCTTCTGGGAGTGCATTTGTATTAAAAGCTGACAGAGTAGCATTTTAGGCTCGTGCACATGATTTTAGGGCAGGATTTGTGGTGATGCCCTGACGCACAAGCTGGGAGAAGTGTCCTGTGCCAGCTCCTGAGGTGCCCCTTGTTCATGGTAAAAGGAATATTTTAAGTAATTAACAGGCGTCTTTGGATGCAGCATTAAGGCAGCTTCAGGTATTTTTAACTGCCTCCTGAAAACATCATCCCTTATTACAAGCAGACTTTCCAGCTCTTTTCCCCCTTCCTTTTAAGAAAAAAGGGTGAAATCATGGGAGCTGAGCGTGCCCCCGCAGCTGGGTGTGCCCCGCACGGAGCCAGGATCCTGCACGTTCCCTCTGAGCGTGTTTATCCTTCGTGGCCAAATGCTGTCAAACAGAATTGGGGTTTCATCGCAGCCAATTAACCAATTAACTGTTTGATTCCTCTTGCTCATGAAACCAATTGAGACTGAAGAAGCCCTCGAGTTAAATGAGGGTGTCTTGGAGGAAGTGGAGGTGTTGCAAGCAGGCTTTGAAGATGCACTAATGGCTGGGTGAGGTGTGGTGGGGTGGGATCCCTTTGGATGGGCTGAGTGTGGAGGGTTCCTTGGGCCAACTTTCACCTTTGATGGTTTTGCCTCACGGTGTCTGGGAGGATGAAGAGATGCTGCTGGTGCTGAGCTGGAGCGAGGACTTGGGTGCCTGATGTGGTTCAGGGGGGGTGAGAAGGGTTTGGCCGAGGTCTTCTTTCTTTTAACAGCTTTGCCAGGAAATCCCAGGCAGTGTGGGTGTGCTGGTTGGGGTTTATTTTTAGTCTGGAGTTGTGGTCCAAAAGTCCCAGAGCTGGGATGTGCCCCCTGCCCAGAGCTGAGGGAGTGAGAGGTGGGAAGAAGGAGAAGGCAGCACCAACGCTGCCATTTCATACCACAAGTTACACATCCACGGTGATGGTCTCTCAAACCAAAGCCGTGCCCTTGTTGGATTGGGGATGAAGAGAAATGCCAGGTGGGATTTAGGAAGAGGTTGGAAGGAGAAATGAGAACTGTGTGTCTGGTCTGGGTGGTGCGGTGGCGCTCGGGGTGCCTGGAGCAGCAGCGAATGGTGCTTCGGGAACACACGGGGAGGTTGGCTCGGGAGTTTCTGGGAATTGCCTGCTGGATTTCCTGCCTGCTTTCAACTCTTCCTGTTGAGCTGGAGCAGAGGCGTGCGATGCGGAGGGTCGGTTGTGCAGGGAAGTCTGGGACACGGGGGCTGTGCAGAGTACGGTGGGACACACTGCAGGACGAGTGACTCAAACCATGTAGAGCTCAACTTCCTAAAAATGGAAACACTCTGCTGTGCTTCACGCCTGTTTCCTAATTTTTTTTTTTACGTTTTTAACTTCTCTTTTCCCAGATGTGGAAACTAAGATGACTTTGGCCCTTGCTGCAGGGACATTGTTTACGTGTGTAGAAGGAGATTGGATGTAGTGCTCAGTGCTATGGTTTGAGGTGTTGGGGCATGGGTTGGACTCGGTGACCTTGAAGGTCTCTTCTAACCTGGCAATTCTGTGATTCTGATTCTGTTCTGGCTCCCTCAGCCTGGCTCTGCTCCTCCTTCACACTTCAGCTCGGGCCTCCTGGGAAAGGGGGAATTTTAGCAGGATCATCTTGGTAGCAGTAGGTGCAAGGCAACAAATCCTTCATCTTCCACTTCCAGGCCTGTGCAGGGAGGGAGCAGAGGTGCCGTCCTTGTTCCCAGTGGATGGGGTAGGGGTGATGGGTGCAGTACATTTCAGTGGATATTAAAGGTTTGTTACAACTTCAAGTGGTCTGAAAACTGAACTTCTGCAGTTTCCTACCTGCTGGAGTTAATTACCAGCAATGCTGATCAGCAGACAGGGCTTGGATATCTGCTTTTCAAAGTACCTCTTCTTGCTTTTCCTGAGCATGGGAACATTTCCCTTCTGGTAGGCTGGTGGCTGTGGAAGATGTGGATTTGAGTGGGAAGTTGTCTGAAGTACAGAGCTAAGGAAGTCCCACGAACTTCCTCTATTTACACATTTAAAGCTGGTGTGATTTTAATGGCCTCGTACACGTTATAGGCACTTAAAATAGCTCTGTGTGGAGATTGGATGATTAGATACAAACAAGTCTAACTTGTATCCCAGTCAAACTATTTGCTCTAATAAAAAATGTAAAAGAGTTAAAAAAACCCAAACCAAATCCCCATACAGTCAAGGTGACTCCCCATGAGGGTGTTTATCACTTACTGTATTACAAAAGGCTGGGGAGGAGTGGTTCAAAGTGTCATTAACTGATGTCTTTCTGATGACTAATTTTACATTGATCTGGGCAGGTACAGCCAGATTATCTCAAGTGAATCTTTGCTGTAATGTTCCTTTTGTATGGCAGTGTTGGTACAAATGATAGTTTTCCTTCAGTCCTAGAGTTAGAGGAAATGTTGATACAATTTTAAAAGATGATGCTTGTCTCTGTAAAAAATAGCAAAGGTCTTTGTAAATATTTAACCCTCTATTTGGAAAACAGAGATGTGAAATTCTTTGTTAAGATTATAATATTCTGGATGTATAGCTGTATATAATCTCTGATCTTAGTGTATTGGTGGGAATGAACCATCCAAAACCAGAGCATTCCTATCCCCTGCTTCAAAATTTGCCTTTAATAGTAAATGCCATGGACTCAGACTGTTCCAGTTGGCTTTAACTGATCAGTGTTTATAATTAAATCTGATATTTATCTGTGTTGAAATCCTACATATGTAACAAATTGGGCTGCAGACTGAAGAATGAGCTTTTTAAGCCTCAAACTTCTAAAACAAGTTTGTCATCGATGCCAGAATGATCCCAGGCATTTGCTGGCCACATCCCAGTGCCCAGGTCCCTCTCTCAGCCTTGCTGGCCACATGTGGTTGCATGAGTTCAGCAGGTTACAGGAGAACTGGAGAAAAAAGTGATTTTTCACGTAAAATGTAAGTTGTTGTATTCATGGGTTTGGTATCAGCATGGAGCTGGGCTGTGCCAGTGCTTGTCCCTCGTTTGCAGTGCAGGGAAATACAACAAACCTGGTGCCTTAGAAAGCATCAAAGTTCTCAGCTGACACCCTGGGTTAACCTGCTTTGGGCAGCCTCTGAGCTTTCTCTGCTTTCAGAGCAATAGACAAAACGAAGCCAAATGGGGAAGGAATGTAAGAGCTAAAATGTTACTGAGGTGAAAAGACTGTGTTTTAAAAACTGAGTGATGGGTTGAAGTTTCCTTGTTGAGAATGCAATAGCTGGGTTTGCACAGCTTCAGAGTCATGCTCTAGCAAATCATTTATTATTTTTAATAATCAGACAGCTGTCTAAATTAGACACGAAATAATGGTTTTCTAAGCATCCAACATTTTCATTTTAGACTGCAAATTCTGTGGAAGAACATCGGTTTCTCTCCTGGAAGCACCTACTGTGTTTTGTGCAGATCAGTAAAGAACATTTCTAAATCCCTTGATACAGAGTTTAGCACAAGCTGTGGCTGCCCCTGGATCCCTGGCAGTGCCCAAGGCCAGGCTGGACGGGGCTGGGAGCAGCCTGGGACAGTGGGAGGTGCCCCTGCCCATGGCACAGGTGGCACTGGATGGGCTTTAAGGCCCCTCCCAACCCAAACCATTCTGGGATTCGATGTTAAAGGAGTTAGTGGCACCTTATTTATTGTCTCATTTTGTTTACTCCTTTATGTCCCAATGCTGTGTCAAGCTCAAAGGGAATCTTTTCCAACTTTTGTGTGTGCGTGTTTTGCAAGAATTTGACGTATTTCTGTTAACACAAGCAGCAAGACCAAGCTGCAAAGGAAAATTTGTTAAGAAGGGGGATTGGCAGGTTCTGAATCTGCATTTTTGCAGTAGGAGGATATGGTCCAAGGCAAAAGGTGCAATATTGCCAGAACTTCCCTGAAATTACTGCTTCGAGTAGAAATGCCTTTTGGGAGTCAGGGAGGGAGAGAGACCTGGAAAACCACATCAAAGCTTGAGGTTAGAATATGTTGGAGAACGGGTGCCAAAAAAAGGTATGTCAGCACCAAAAATAACCTTGATCTGCAGGAGAAGTCAGGCACTGAACGGGTGGGGGGATGGCAGAACATCTGGGGGATGTGGGGGAGAAAAGGTATTTTAGCAATGAATGGGAGATGTTCGGCGTGGGCTGGAGCCGAGATGATTCGAGCGGGTGAAGTGGTTTGAAATTGTTACTTGCCTGAGGACTTGGTGGATTTTTTTCAATTTTTTTTTTTTTTTTATTGCTGCATAAAGTTTCCCTGTTAGAAGCCAGCTGTGGGTTGGGGGTTACAGCCCTTTGGAGGGGGCTGGAATTGGGCAGTTTTGAGGAGTTGTGGCCCTCAGAGGGGGGATCGTTCCATGGCCAGACAGGGTCAGGGGCTGCCTGGGGGCACTTAGATCCCTTCTTTGGGCACTCTCATCCCTCCCCTGGGCCCTCACATCCCTCCCCTCTGTGATCAGAACTGATCTTTTTGCTCGTAGCAACATGAACCGTGAAGACCGGAATGTGCTGCGTATGAAAGAAAGGGAAAGGCGAAATCAAGAAATTCAGCAGGGTGACGAAGCCTTCCCACCCAACTCTCCTCTCTTTGCTGAACCATACAAAGTGGTGAGTTCCTGCACCTCAGGAAAATGCAGGTTTTATAACAGAAATCACGTGCAAATTCATATTTTATAATTACTTTTACCTGTGTTCTTTTTAAATCCAAAGCTCTTACGGCAACCAAGTGTTTCAGCAGGGCTTGAAATAAAGCTGGACAGTCACAGCTCCACTGGCAGATTTAGAGTGCTTGGGAAGGGAAGGAAGCTTTATAGGGAGTGAGAAAAAGGCAAATAAAACCATCAGATTATTTTCCTTCCTTCACCTTCTATACAGCGACTCAAAGGAATTCAGCTGTCCATTGTGTGATGCCAAATTGCCATTTTTGGGGTGCTTTAGCCTGTTGCTAAACTTTCTAACCTTTCATCAATCTAATCCAGACCTGGATAAGTTCAGGAAGAGAATGTTTAAATAGGAATGTTTAATTTTAAATGCTGGAATGTTTGATATGACAGAATAATCAGCTCGAACTAGTTCTCCAGTAGTTTGTATCTGATTTTTTAGTTTGTTTTGAAGGAGTTGATTCTGTTTGTGATCTTGCACAGCTTTAAGCCTGTGCTGGGTTTCCTTCCAGGTCACTTTGCTGTACAGAAGTGGAAAAAATAACCTAATTCTGGAAGAACCAATAAAATATTATTTAAGGTTTTAATTACGTAGCTCAAAACTCACTTTGAGAGCAAACCCTTCCCTTGTTGCAATTTCAGCTAGTTTGCAAGAAGTAAATCATGACTGAAAACTCTTCCTGCAGGAGGAAAGTTGAGAAATACCTGGTGGTTTTTTTATTCCTGTCCTCCCATCACTTTCTTGTGCCTGATAACCAAACTCCACATGTGTGAAGTTAAGCAGAGCTGGTTGGGATGCATGGGGGAATGATCCAGGATCCCAGATTTGGAAAACAAAATGGTTATAGAAGAAAGAACCCTTTTAGCTATGTGCAACAAACGTTGTGCCAATATAAATACCAATTAAAAATGACTTACAGGGGTGAGGTTAAGTTGATTTTATTTTACTGCTAATTAAAACCTTTTAGGACTGATGCATTCTGTATTAGAGAAATTACAGTCTGTAAGGTGACAGGAGGCATCTGCAACTTTGGAACTTGCATCCAGCTCAGCAGTGCATTATTTGATTATTGCTGGTCCAGCTCTTCCTGCTGCTGAATTTTTATTATGTTTTAGGGAGTTAAATATGTATTACTACGTATTTTTAGTATGTTTTAGGGAGTCAAATCGCTGTTTTAAGAACTAAAATTCAGAATTGGAAACGCTTGCAAAGAAAGAGGTGGATTCTAGCTGAAATTCAGGTTAAGTGCAGTAGTTAGCAGATCACTTACCTGCAAGGGCAGTTGTGGTGGGTTCTAAATCCTGATTTCTGTGGCTCGCTGTTGCAGACCAGCAAAGAAGACAAGCTGTCCAGCCGCATCCAGAGCATGCTCGGTAACTATGATGAGATGACGGATCTCATCGGGGACCGGCCGCTCCAGAAGATCGTCGCCATTCCCAAGCCCTCCGTTCCCGCCGCGCCCGATGACAAACCCGCGCCCGGCTTCTTCGGCGAGCAGCGGCACGGCGCGGGCTCGCACCAGAGCAGCAAATGGACCCCGGTGGGGCCGGCCCCCAGCACCTCGGCCCAGTCCCAGAAGCGCTCGGCGGGGCTGGGGGGGCACGGGCAGCGCTCCGGGNGCCCCGGGAAGCCGCCGGCCGTGTCCTCGCTGGGCTCCGGCCACTCCAGAGCCCACGGCGGCGACCACCACGGCAAGGACCACCAGCGCTCCAAGTCGCCCCGGGACCCCGACCCCAGCTGGGACTCTCCCTCCCGCGTGCCCTCGTTCCCCAGCGGGCAGCACTCGAACCAGTCCTTCCCACCCTCGCTAATGTCCAAGTCCAGTTCAATGTTACAGAAACCCACTGCCTACGTCAGGCCGATGGATGGGCAGGAATCCATGGAACCAAAGTTATCCTCGGAACACTACAGCAGCCAGACCCACAGCAGCGGCGTCAACGAGCTGAAGCCCAGCAGCAAAGCGCACCTGACCAAGCTGAAAATTCCTTCTCAGCCACTGGATGTAAGTTGCTGCCTTCTTAAATGTAAATCCACTTGGGGTGGGATTTTCCAGCGTCTCCAAAATCCCAATTTGCCTCACCCAAGTGGAGTTTTTAGTAAACACTGTGTTTTTGTTACTCAACGCACCTTCACCTGAGCTGAATTTTCAATGGGAGGCATGCAAAAGTAATTATTTTTGTCTTCTGCTTCTTCCATGTGGATACTGGGACTTTTATTAAATAAAGGCTGAGACGTCCAGAAAGGCTTACTTAACCCCAAGAGGCCAATTTTCATGGAGTATTTCTGTAGTCGGGAGTTAGGGAAATTGTAGGATATCCACAGATATTTTGACAGGCTGGGTAAATACATTGTTGTTCCTGGGAGCCGAGTTGACTTCGACTTGTTGATACAATCTGCCAGTATCAGATTTTCCTTTGAAGTGAGTAGCAATTACTAGATGTGATTATTATACCTTCACACCAAATTGAGCAGGGTGCACAACTTTTTATCAGTTGTGCTGGATATAAAATCCTGTTGGGTTAACGACTTTGAGGAGTTCGGTAATTCCTGAATCATTAAGACACAGACTCTGACTCCAGCTCACTTACAAGGAGAGTGCCTTTCCTAGTAATAAAATCTCATTTCATCTCCTGTCTAACTATCTGAATCATGGTAGCCAGAGAAAAGCCCTTGTTCCTGGGATTGCAAGAGATAGCAAAGTAAAATCCAGGACACAGGTAAGGAAATGAGAAATTACTTTATTTGTGAAGACTTGCCACATCAGTTCTGATGCAGTGAATCCTGCAGGAGCTTTGCTTCTTTCTGCTTGTAAGGCAGCCAGGGATGCAGAAGATTCATAGTTTGGTAATTATTGCTGTTTCTGGGATCACTCTGTGATGAGTGTTTTACTTGGGAATGCAGTT
The DNA here is from genome assembly GCA_013397975.1 of Machaerirhynchus nigripectus. NCBI lineage: Eukaryota > Metazoa > Chordata > Aves > Passeriformes > Dicruridae > Machaerirhynchus > Machaerirhynchus nigripectus. The sequence continues at coordinate 119,639 of VZRQ01005679.1, forward strand.
TGTCATTCCTGTGCATTCACGGTCCTGCACTTGAGTTCAGGTATTATCCTGGGGCTGCTTCCAGGAAATGACTGAAAGCTGTGATTCTCTTTCCCCTCTCTGCGAGGTTTTAATATCACTGACTGCCTGCGATCACTTTAACTGTCAAGTGAAAAGTCAGAGACTGTTATCATAGTTTTATAAATGTCTTGTATTTGCTTTTCATAACTGAATGTGACTCATGCCGTAAAAACATGGATCTATCTGATATTAAAACTGATGAAAAGAGTTAGCAAGGGCTGTTTGTGTCTATGTAGAGTCTATATGAGTCATGATAAGGATTAAAGTTTGTTTTTAACTGTTTGTAGTCCCTGGAAAACTTGGGAGATGTTAATTTTGAGTTTTGATTTGTAGGCATCAGCCTCTGGTGAGGTGAGCTGCGTGGATGAAATCCTCAAAGTAAGTTCTCAGCGCTCTTGTTCATAATTTCTTTGTTGCAAATACAACCATTCCCGAGGAGGGGGAAGGACTCTGCAGTTCTCAGGGCCTGTCCAAGTGCAGGAGGTTACAGGAGGGCTCTCCAGTGCTCCTCCAGCACAGGGAAACTGGGGCAACCTGGGAGCAGAGCCTGACACGGTGTTGTGCTGTGCACGTCATCTCCTGGAGATCCTCACTGCATTCCTCCTCCCTGGGAACCAGAACCACCCATTTCTTCCACCAAAATACAGTTTTTACTTCTGATATTTTAGATTACAGTAAACGCTTTGCTGCCCCGTGGCAGCACATTCCCTCTCTCCTACCTGGGTTATTTCCCTGAGTCCTGTTACCCCTCCTGTGATCCCCTGTGCTGTGTCTGCTCTCACAAAAGGATCAGCAGGTCCCTCTGGAGCATTTCCATGGTTTATTATTTCCTCTGACCTTCAGTACTCCACGGGCCTCGGAGATGCTCTGAAAGGATATGAGGCACTTTCCAGCTGCACGCATTTGATTTTCCCCCTTCTCCTCGAACTCTACACAGTTCCCTTTCCAAGGATTCTTCTTCCCACACACTCTGAAAGGATCAGACTCTGACTTGCACTGCAGTTTATCTTCAGGCCAACTGAGTTGATTGATTCATGCCTTGCTGCTTGTTATTATGTCATAACTCTCTTCTCGTGGGTAGCAATTTAACATGCAGGTTTACATGCAAAATCTTTACTGCACATTTGGGAAATTAGGATTTGAATGTAAAGCTTAGTGAAGGGTGAACAATGAACTGAAAATGGAGAGAATCCAGACTGCAAGTTGAAATCCGCTTTATTTTGTTTATAACTTCCCTTTTTGTTGTGTTGTAGGAGATGACCCACTCCTGGCCTCCTCCACTGACTGCCATCCACACCCCCTGCAAAACTGAACCCTCCAAATTCCCCTTTCCAACCAAGGTCAGTGCTGAATCAAACAGTGGATACTGTTGAAAAAGTAACTCCTGTTAAAGATCAGGGTTTTGGAACTCTCACATTCAGTTCTGCATCATCTGGGTTTGTTTCAGTGCTTTGTCCCTTTATTTTTCTTCACATCATCTGTCAGCAGTGACCTTATGAAAAATGTCCTTGGTTTTCCTCTGCTTTGTACAGACAGTCTGTAAAGTTATTTATAATACAACTTACCTTTTTTAATTTTTGTGTGATAAATTCAAACCTTCAAACTTTTGAAGCTTGAAAATGCCTTTGAGCCCTTTCCCTAACAGGGAAATGCTTTGCACCTTTTTGCGTAGAACTAAGTGAGTTTCCCTCCATGTAGCAAAACAGAGGCTGAATGGTAAATGCTGGGAAATTTAAATGGGCTTTTCTGCATAAACTGAATTTTTCTCTTAGTTTTGAAGTCCATTAATAGTTGTATGAGATTTTTTTTTACATTTTCAGTTGCAAAAAAATTAAGACAGTTTAAGAATCACGTGTTTTGCTGAAGAAATCACTCATTCCAAAAGATCCTCTTCCCAGCCTCCTGTGTTCTTAAGAACTGCTGAAGGGTTTAAGCAATTAATTCCAGAGAGAAATCCACCTCTGCTGCTGCTGACAGCACAGGGCACGTGTCCAGGGGAGCTGCTGGAGCCGACACCTCTGAGGAAGGAATTCTCCTGCTACCTCCCCCGAGGCTGGGCCTGGCAGCTCCAGGGTTCCAGGGCACACTGGCACTGGGAATTGTTTGCCTTGAAGAGCAGCTCTGCAGGATCCTGGAAACCCAGGACAGGCAGGGGAGGCAGCTGTGGGTAAAACCCAGCATGGGGAGCTGACTCACCCAGGAATTCGTGGTCTGGTTCCTGGATCTGCTGATTACCAGTGAAAGATTCAACTCAACAACGTGATTTTTCTCCAGACTCAACATCTCTCTGGGATGATTTGGGGTGCTCCACCCCTAACTTGGCAGAGCTTCAGAGTGAAGAAATTGCACTGTTTGTCTTTTCAAAGTTACCTTTGTAATAATTCAGACCACGCTCTCTCTGACCAGCTGCTGTTCCAGACACCACTTGCTGCTCCTAATTTCCTGTTTGATCCAAATTGCTCCCCAAAAGGGGACCTTTGAGGGAATAATTTTAAGAAGACTTTCTCACTGAGGTTTCTAGTGCCATCTCTCTAATCCCATCAGTTTATGTGAACGCTTTGACATCACCTTCCTTGAGCCAAAGGTTCCAGTCCCTGTGGGAAGGGCACATCCACAAATCTCCCCCAGACTGGTCTGAGTTCAGGTTCTCATCCTGGCTGGATATCCCAGAGCCAGGGGCAGCCCTGCTGTCACCACCTCTGTGTCACCTGTCCCTGTCTCACTGCATTTTGCCTCTCTCCAGTATCAAAAAATGCAGAATTTACCGTTCAGTTCTCAGCTTTACTTTGGAAGGCATACCTAGAAATAAATCCTGTTGTCTGTTTTCCTAGCATTAGATCAATATTAATCTTGCAAATATTACTTTTAGTCAGGGTTTATTTGTGTGTTATATAAAACCGTCAGCCTGGAAATAATTTGTACCTTTTCTTATAAGGAAAGAAATTCCACACCTTTCCTCATCAACAAAGGTTCTTATTCCACTGCTTTGAGTACTCATTCCTGAAACTTTAGGGAGGTATTTTCCCCTTGCATTTTGAGCACACTTGGCTGTGAGGCTGCTTGGTTTTAGTTTCCCTGGCACTTGACTGAGTTTGGGAAGAGGAAGGTGTGCAGAAATCCGTGTGGCTGTGACACAGAAGCCACGTAGCACTGCACAGCTCTGGTAATTTTGAACAAAAAAGGGGGTTTGTGGGGCTTTTTCAACCTCTCAACCTGGATTGTTTCTCTTCACCCAGTTTGCAAAAAATTCCATTTATGGCTGCTCTGAGTCTTTTGACTTTTTGCCAACTTTTTTATTTTGTGGCTGCACATCTTAGCCATGGAACTCTGTCAAATTCTCTCTCTGCATCCAAAGCCTATAATTTCCTCTGCCTTCTCCCCTCTGTCATTCTTGGCAGCAGCAGCTCTGCAGAATTCCAGGGAGTTAGTGAGCCATAGGCCTGTGCAGTCTGGGCCCAGAGCAGAATCCACCAAACAAAACACAACAGTGGTTTACTTTAATCAAGCAGTTCTGGTGGAGGAAAGCTCCTTCTCTTTAATACTGTGCTCCATTTATTGCCAGTCATCTCCTGGAGTGTTTCACAGCACTCCCCTTGTGGGCAGAGCTTGGCGTGTTTTTCCTGCTCACATAAAATGAAGCTGCCCTTGGTGGACCACTTGATTTTATTTGTCAGACTCCTGGGATGGGATCACTTTCCCTCTGTGCAGGGAGTGAGGAAGTCGAAGGAACCCAAACTCCTGACTGGGGCCTCTCTGATTACTATAAATATATCTAATAGTTCCCAGGAAGTCTTTGGATCAGAAGAGAAAGCTCCATGGAAATAGGTCAGGGAAAGTTTTATGGATGCTGTGGAAAAACGCAGATTCCTGTGTCTTGATAAAAAATGTTATCCTGTGACCTAACACTCTATAATTTTATCCATGGGCTCACAGTCAGACGCTCCAGAAGTGCTGGCAATGTTTATAAATGCTTGGAGCAGCCCAGCTGCTGTGGGGAGGGAAGGGCTGGGCTCCAGCCCCGGGGGGGCCTGGCTGTGCCTGCACCTCTGCAGAGGTGGCTCTGTGCTGCAGGGACCGGGGCCAGCGGGGTCCCTTCAGCCATCCATTCCCTGCTGGGATACACAAACTTCCTGCTGGGAAGCAAAAATGAGACCTGACCTGGGGTTTCAGATGTGGGCTGGGATCGGGCCCCGTTCCCCGCCGCCGGGGCTGTGGGGTGGGAATCCGGCCCCGCCGCCTCCTGTCCAGCTGCAGAATTCCTCTCGCCAGGTTTTTTTGTCAGAGTTTTTGTTTCCTGCTCCAGTGTCTTCCCTGTGTAACCTCAGTCCATTAGACTTTGCTTTAAAGGGTTTCCTTCCTTTCAGTTGTTTGCAATTTCTTTCTGAAGCAGCCCGTTAGAAACTGCTGCTCTAAATAGCCTGGGAGTTGAAAGTAGAGCTTTTTTTTTTATCTCTGAGTTTCTGAAAGGAATATGTATCCAGTAGATGGCAAGGGAGTTGGAAAAAGTTGCACATCGAGCCATAACACCTCATTAAAGTGCACTTAGCTGGGAGCCAGTGCGCTGCCTCTGAAATAGGAAGTTGACTCAAGCAGGGAATTAGGCAGGTGTGTTCTGCAGAATTCCCAATCCGTGTGCTGCTGGAAGGGCTGCCCGTTCCCCATCCCGTGCTCCCCCACTGCTGTGGCTGTGGAAACGGGGAGTTCATGGTCTTCATTTCCCTTTTCACTCAGTTTGTTGGCTTGCCTGAGCTGCCAGTGGCAAAAAGCAACCAGGGGTTCACACCTGCCTCCTCCTACCTGTGCAAATGATTAAAAATTGATTTATTTTGAAGGAAGTGTGGCTGTTGCCTTCTGCTGAAGACTTCTCTCCATCTTTGCTTCTTTGCTTTGCTCTTAAATTTTTCAAAAATTTTTAAAATTTTTTTTTATTGTCCCTTCCTTTCAGTTAGTAAAGATCAGAGGTATTTCAAACACCTCCCAAGGAAAGCTCCTTATGAAGTCCCCCATCCACAAAAATCTTGTTCAATGCATTGTTCCATTTTTGAAACACAAAGCTGAGGGAAATTGAAAACATCTCAAGAGTGCTTTGCTGTGTAAAGTTTTTACATGTTTAAAAACTTCCTTCTGTAAATTGCCTCTGTAACCACTGCCTGGCACTGGCTTGGGAAAACCAGGTCACAGGTGTACCAGGAAAAATGAAATTCATTGTTGAATTGTAGTTCTGGTTTGCCATTGCCAGAGCACACAAGTAAAATGTGTGTACAGAACCAGAAATTGAAAATGTTGGACTGGATTTGTTTTTCTGGGGCCGTCAGTTGTCCTCATTTTGAAACGAGGTCAGGAAGGTCCTATTTTAAACAGGCACCCGAGCCTGGAAGGGGGTTTGCAGTGGCTCAGCAGCCTCTGTGTGTTTGTTAAAACAATGGTTTAGGATTTCAGAAAAGTTCATAATCTGCTGTCTTGGGAGTCAGAATTGGGGTTTCTGGAATGGGAATACTGAGGATTATACAAGTGCTAAAATGTGCAAGGCTTCATCTTTCCTGGCCAGTTTTATAGGATATTGGGAAGGAATTGTTCCTTGGGAGGGTGGGCAGGCCCTGGCACAGGGTGCCCAGAGCAGCTGTGGCTGCCCCTGGATCCCTGGCAGTGCCCAAGGCCAGGCTGGACGGGGCTTGGAGCAGCCTGGGACAGTGGGAGGTGTCCCTCCCCATGGCAGGGGTGGCACTGGATGGGCTTTGAGGTCCTTTGCAGCCCAACCCATCCTGTGAATCTATAATGTGGTTTTTTAGTGGCTTTTGTCTGATCTCGTGGAGATGTGGCTGTTCCAGCCTGGAATGCTGTGCTGCCCTGGCAGGCTGGGTTTACCAGGGACCCACGTGGAGCCTTTGTGGCAGAGTGTGCAGAGCTGGTCACAGTTTAAACCTCACCTTGTCCCTAAGGCTCCTTCGTGGCTGAGGAATATTTTTTGTTGAGAGGTTTTCCCTGTTCCTGTTGCTGCGTGTGCCTGGGGAAGGAAAATGACGAGAGAAGAGCTGGAAGGAAAGCACTTCAAACAGCAGCAAAGTTTGTGTGTGTGTAAGGAGCATAAACAAACATCCTGAACAGTTCCTCTCCATCCTAAACACAGAGGAGGAGGGGATTTAGGGAAGTCACACAGGGATTTGGGAGTTTCAGCCCTGATGTGCCCCTGGGAACAGCAGGAAGTGGGTGAGGAGGAGGAGTGTGAAGGTCTCACCTGGGCTGCCCCAGGGCCCGCTGAAAGAATCCTTTTTTGCTTGTTGTTATTTGTTCCCCTTTTCCCGAGGTTAAGTGTCACCCATCAGGTAGAAGGAATTACCTTCCTTACAGCCTGAAAATTCCCACTGAAAAAAACCCACTTTGTGATCTTTTATTCCCCCAGGAGTCCCAGCAGTCCAGTTTTGGCACTGGAGAACAGAGTGAGTACATGAAACTTCCTGGAATGTGTTCAATGTTTCTGCTGCCATTCAGTGTTCTCAGCATCTCCTCAGATGTCAGGGGTTTTAGGAAATGAGGTTTTCCAGAATGGTCACAGGATGGAGTCTGACTTCAAATTTTGTCTGCTTTCTCGAGTTTTAAGCTATTAAAAGGTTGCCTGATTTTATTTTGCATTTCTTGTTCAGATCTTGGAAGTTGTCACTGAGTTGGAAGGGTGGTGTGTTCTATTAAAAAAAAAAAGTATTTTTAATTGATCTAATTCTTCACAAAATGCCCCTGTGATTGACTGAATTGAAAATAACTGTGTATTAAACCAAAACACTTTAAAAAACCCAACTCCCTGCTCAGGGACAAATTAGAAACCAAAACAGGGCTTTTGCTTTTACTTCAGTAGAAAAAGCACGTGGCAGTTTCACTGTTCATTTTCACTCAGACATTTTAAAATCAAGAGAGAAAACTGGTCAAGAACTTACATCATGTGCTGAGTAATAGCCTTGAATTTCTTGTCCCAGGATGCAGTTTTGGATTTTAGACAGAAGTTTGTGTTTATTTTAACTGTGTCATTATTTTGAGTATTACTGAAATGAACACTCAGCTGAGGTAAATACCAGGCAAAACTGAATGGAATTTGTGCTGTTACCTTCCCAAAGTCCTTCCACTCCCTCTTGAAGTGATTAAACAGCTTAGATAGTAAAAGAAGAATGGTTTATTCTTAGATATTCACAAGCAGCTTAATCTGAACACCTGATACAGTGGGGAATTAAGGAAACAAATTCAAGCTTAATTCCATGATGCTAAACCATAGGCTCACGTTATAGGAGCAGCTGATCTTTAGGTGTGAAAAAGAAGAGCCCAGGTTAATTAAACACAGGGCCAGTTTCTTGTACCTGTTTGGATTTTTCTGGAGAGCTTTCAACAGCCTCAGCTCTTGCTGTTGTTGAGCTGCACTCAGTTATTCACCAGAATTAAAGGAAAGGGAAAGGGAAAAGCCCCAAACTGAGAAGCAGATTTTAGCAGGGTGTAGTCCTGCTGTCAGAATTGGTGTGTGAGCTGGATTTTGGGATGTGGAGGTTCTCATCCATCGGATGCTGTGTGGGGATGCTGGAGCAGTCAGAGCTCAGCAGGTGCATCTGTATCACACATCCTCCATGTAAAAGGCAGTAGTTTCATCTTGGTAGGAGCAGAACAGTTTTTCACACCATTATTAATAAATTGTGTGTTGGTGTAGACAGCAATGATTTAAATTATTTTCTCTGTTTTCTTATTAAATTATTTGCTGTATTTGGTATTTTCCCTCTGCATTCCTTCCCTCCCTCACCCTGGGGGAGGTTGTACCTGATGTCACCTGGGTGCTGCTGCCTCCTGTCCCCTCACATGGCCTTGCTTTATCCATCACTGCATCCTTGTGGCAGCTGTGGGTGACTTCTCCTGCTGTGCCTGAGTTTTCAGCTGTGCTTTTCTTCTTTTCTTCTCCTAGAACGATACAATCCCTCCTCCAAAACCTCCAATGGTCATCAATCCAAATCGTAAGTGGCTGCTGAGAAAACATGTCACAAACAATAGCTGTATTTTAAGGGATTTAGGAAATAGTGTTTGCTGAATGTGGCAGTCCTTGCACAGACACCTCAGCATCCCTCTCCTTGGCTGGCAGGAAGAGGGGATCATACCCCAGCGGGTGTTTTGGGACAATAAACCAAGTACTGCTCACTGGAGTGAGTAAAAAGTACCCTGAGCTGCCTTTCAGCTCCTGTGTTTTCCTGTCAGCTGCCAGGAGAGGAGCAGGAGTTTGGACCTTGGAACTGGCCTGGAACCAGAAAGGGATCAGCATGGGAAGGGACCTAACAGGCCTTGCAGAGCTGTCAGCTGGAGGCAGCTGGAGGTTGCACAAATTCAGGATGAGGAAAGGTTTTATATTGGAGGAGACAGAAAACTGGGTCTGGGATCTTGTGAGGTTTGTTCTGCTCAGCCTTTAAGTCCCTGGCAAACGTTTTGCACACAGCAAAACCCAGCAGCACAGAAAAACTCCAAGGCAACTGGAATGTTCTGGATGGCTGCAGTCCACCTTTCTCAGACTTAAAAATCAATCTTGTGCAGTTAAAAGATGGTTTCCAAATAAATATGCCCATAAAAATAAATATTTACCAGCTGATTGTATGTTAGTGAAGGTTGTAGACTCTGAAAGCTGACTCTGGGTTAGTGACATTCCTCAGGTGACTTTTGTTGGGATGCACTCCCAGGATGCAGCCTGGGGCTTCTGCCACAGAATTGCCAGGATGGAAAAGCACCTGACCTATGGGGAAGAAATAAAACAGAAGAAACCCTCTTTAATTCATACAAAGTTGAAGTTAGTGTCCCAAAACCGGGCAGTTTAGGAAGGTGCTGAGAGGGAGCTGGGCCATTCCCAAAGCTGGGAATGGGAGAACCCCTGGGAACAAGAGGCAGCACTGGACACCTGCTGAGCTGGGATGCAGGAGAAGGAAGTTTAAATGATGTATACTGGGACAATACAACTAAAAGTTGGGTTTTTTTTAATTGATTGTGATGTGGTAAAGAAAACCCTTAGAAAAGAGATAAATGCATCCTTTGTAAAATGATAGCAATGACCAATAGTTCAGGAATGAGCTCCTAGAGGTTGATGTTCCTGGTCAGATCATCAGTAGAGCAGCTCACTGGGAAATCCAGGAGAGTCAAACTTGTAATCCTTTCTCATTTTCTCTCTGCAGATGTGAATCGAACCAGACAGAGTAAGAGGTTTTATTCTTATAATCAAATGTTTGCCAATAATCCCAAAGGCCCTGTGCCCTGCTGTGTGTTTGCATTGTGCTCACGTATTCTCAGTCCTGTGAAACTCTGTGTGTGTGACTACCAGCAGTAATTATGGCTTTGAATAATAATAATTAGTGATGGCTCAGGACAGTTGCACTGCTGCCACGAGACAGGAAGCAGCCACTGGGGCTGGCTTTCCTTACTCCATTTCCAACACAGTCCTTGGCCATTGTGTGTGAGAAGTTGAACATTTACCAGTTACCTCCTCCCACACCAGTAAACTGTGTCAGATTTCCTTTCTAAATTTAACAAAATGGACTCAGGAGCCAAAGTACCTGAATCCTCCTTCTTCTCTGAAGAATGACTCAACTCACCATTCTTAACCATGAAACGTGTGAGTGCTGTCTGGTGGCTCTCACCCACGCAGCCTCTGCAGGATAAACAGTGCCATGTTGAAATCCAGCAGAATGCTTTGGAAGTAATTGAAGTACTTGGAAAAACTTGTCTCACTTTCTCCTTTTTCCCTTAGTATGTTGAAAGATGACTTAAAACTTAGCAGTAGCGAAGACAGCGATGGAGAGCAGGTATGTTCCTTAAATCACTTCCCAAGAAACACTGCACTCATCCAGGGGCCAGCCCTGGGCAAACTGGGCAGCTTGGCAGGAGATCTGTGATTAAGAAACTGAAATCTAATGGAATGTTTGTAGACAAAGCTCAGGTATTCCTCAATGTAATCTTGGGGGAAATCTTGTGCAAATAAATTGAAGTTTTGTGTTTTGTGGAAAGAGTTTGCTTTTACCTAGAAAGCCTTATTAACTGATTTCACATGGGCTTTCTCTGAACATCAAATGACAGTAGTGCACTTTAAAACTTCTATAATGGCTCCTTAATTGAAGATAAATCCTCTGTTCTACCATCCCCCTGCAGAGCTCATGGTGTGAACATCAGTGTGCATTGGTGCCCTGGGGCTGTTTGGGGTGACAGGGGGATGTATCTGTGCCTGGGAGTACAGCTGCACCTTTATTTTTTATCCAAAACTCCCTTTTTTACTCTTTTCAGGATTAACTTTGTGCAGCTTCTGCCAGACTGGCACTTCACCTGCTAAATAAAAATCAAATGTGTGTGCTGCCCAGTAACCCCCACTGCTCTGGGGTTGCTTCTATTCCTGTTCCCAGCCCTGGCTCTGGGACCAGATTTTCTTCAGGTGGAAAACTTGGAGATAATACATTTATTTGGTTAATTCCAAGTACCCTGGGCATCTCAGGAAAATCAATGTGAAATGCTGAATCACCTGATTCAGAAAGGTGGAAACAGAATATGAATTACTGGTAGAAATGGGAACTCTCAAAACTAGTCAAAATACAGAGATCTGTGCTGAAAACGTGGAGACATTAACTCTGCTTCTTTTTCTGTATAAGAAAAATGCAGATTAGTTTAAATTACTGCAAATAATGAATTTTTTAAAAATTAAAGGCTCTAATTTGACGTTTTGCAACTTAATTGTATATACAAGCCTAAAATAGCTTCTAGAAGCTTCATGCCCTTTTTTTTAATTGCAGGACTGTGATAAGACAGTGCCAAGGAGCACACCTGGAAGGTAGGAATTCCTGGGGGATTGCAGCACAGGCAGCACAGTGGGAATGTTCAGCCCAGTCAGCACTCCTGGCTTGGTCTCATTTCCAAAATTCGTCTTTGTCCTTTGGCTTGTACCAAAGCAAAAGGTGATGAGAATTTATTCAGTGATTAAATAATATAATATTAAATACATCCTGCAAATGAGACTGACCACTTTGGGGAGGGGCAGCACCCAAAGGCTGTTTGCTTCCAGGCCCAACTGTGTTCACCGAGGCTGAATTTTCCCCCGAGCGGTGGTTAAAATATTACATTTTGTTACTTCTAATGAAAGGATTTTCAGGATGTACTTGTGCCTCCGGTAATGCTTGGTTTCCCTCCTTTTTGTTGCAGTAATTCTGAGCCTTCCCAGCACAACAGTGAAGGAGCAGATAACTCCAGGGATGACTCGAGCAGCCACAGCGGCTCCGAGAGCAGCTCGGGCTCCGACTCGGAGAGCGAGAGCAGCTCCAGTGACAGCGAGGCCAACGAGCCATCCCAGAGTGCATCCCCCGAGGTAGGGCTGCCTCCTGCCCCCTCACATCCCAGAGGGCATCCCCCGAGGTAGGGCTGCCTCCTGTCCCCTCACACCCCAGAGTGCATCCCCCGAGGTGGGGCTGCCTCCTGTCCCCTCACATCCCAGAGTGCATCCCCCAAGGTAGGGCTGCCAGGGCCTGCCCTTCAGCAGCTTGGCTCTCATCCTGACCTTTGACAGCACAAAAGTTCAGTCCATTCTCAAACTGTAAAACAAACCAGACTGACCATCGTGGGCTTGCTGTCAGGCTGGGCTGTTCTGCTGCAGTCCCTGGGGTGGATGTGGCAGTTCTCTAGATAAGCCCACTCTGGATGTTTGATTTGAGGTGGTTTTTAGCACCAGTTGTCTGTTGGAGAGCAGAGTTAGCTATGGTATCAGAACCCTAAAAAACGATGGCATCAAATATTGCCTGTTGATAGCAGCTGCTCCAGTCAAAGGGAAAATTTGTGTTGTTTGTGCCTGTTTTTCATTTATTTGTCTCAAGTTTTGGGTGTACCTCGTGCTTTGGTGTGCAGCATCCTACAGCTTCCACATGGAAAAGATGGAAGAAATGGGAAGTATTTTATCTAACTCTGTTTCTCACTTTGTTTTTAGCCAGAGCCACCGCCCACAAACAAGTGGCAACTGGATAACTGGTTGAACAAAGTTAATTCCCATAAAGTGTCACCAGCTTCTTCCGTGGACAGCAATATCCCTTCTTCCCAAGGCTACAAGAAAGAGGGACGGGATCAGGGTACAGGGAGTGGGTACACTGATCAAGGTGGATCCAAGGATTCCATTTCTTCTACGCCAGGGAGAGATTCCAAACCCACCCAGAAGGGCTCGGAGAGCAGTCGTGGGAGGCAGAAATCACCTGCCCAGAGCGACAGCTCGACTCAGAGGAGGACTGTAGGGAAAAAACAGCCCAAGAAAGCAGAAAAGACATCTGTGGAAGAGCCCAGAGGAGGTCTTAAAATAGAAAGTGAAACCCCAGTAGACATGGCAACAAATATCCCTTCAAACAGGCACAAGGCAGCCACCAAAGGCTCCAGGAAACCCAATATAAAGAAGGAGCCCAAGTCTTCCCCTCGGCCTACAACAGAGAAAAAGAAATACAAGGCTTCAAGCAAATCTGCCCAGAAATCCAGGGAATTCATCGAAACAGATACCTCATCCTCTGATTCAGATGAAAATGAGAGTCTGCCTCCTTCCTCACAAACACCCAAATACTCTGAGAGCAATAGGACTCCTGTTAAATCTTCCATGGAGGAGGATGACAGCTTTTTTCGGCAAAGAATGTTCTCTCCTATGGAAGAGAAAGAGCTTCTGTCCCCACTGAGTGATCCTGACGAAAGGTACCCCCTCATTGTGAAGATCGACCTGAGCCTCCTATCCAGGATACCAGGGAAGCCTTACAAGGACGCCGAGGCCGCCAAGGCGGAGAAGAAGAGCGCTCCGGAGAAACACGCGCGGGACTCCCAGAAACAGCCCTCGGACAAGAGCTCCACGAAAGGCAAAAGGAAACACAAACAGGTGAGGACTCTGCGGAGATTCCCCCTGTTCTCTCAGCCCTCAGAGCGCTGAGTACCCCAGAATCCAGGTCACGCCTCAGGGTAGGGACTGAGGCGTGCAGGAGTGGCTTTGCTGCCTTGTGGAGAACACCTGGATCGTCCCTGTGCTCTTCCAGGAGAGACTGTTGGGATTTGCTTATGGGAACACCTGTAGGGTGTCAGCCCTGTAGCCAGAGCTCAGGGAGGTCACAGATCCTGTGCCTCTGAGCTCTGCATCCAGCCCTCCCCTGCCTCCCTGGCACCAGCCCCTGGTGCTCTGCAGGCCAGCTCAGGCAGCTGATCCAACGGGAAATCCACCTGGGAAAAAAACCCCACAAACTCAGTTTTCAGCTGGATCAGCACCCTGAGCCATGGAATTGCCCATTGCCAGGATAAGGGATGGGGCAGGACCGGGCCTAGGGCATGGCAGCAGCGGAAAACATCTCAGGTGCTGCTTTACTCCATAATAATACTTAATCTTTTCCAAAAAAGCATTTCATCTTTCCAGCTAGAGGTGAAAAGCAGGAATGGCTGGGGGGCAGTAAAATGGGCAGGAGGAGTCAGTGGGGGGACTGAACAGAGGAGGGGGGAATGTGAGAAGTCAATGCTGGTGTAATTTTAAACTGCTTTTTGAAAGCTCAGCAAGGGACACTCTGTATAAAGGGCAAACCTGGAGCTGTCAGATGGGCTCAGAGATGCAGGGAGTCTGGTTTCCATGAATTTAGGGCTGTGAGGCCCTGGGGCAGGGATTCAAAAATCCCTGTGCTTCTCTGGATGTCACTCTGAAAATTTCACTTTGCCGTGTCAAAGGGATCTGACAGGGCTTGGAGACTCTGTTGCCATCTGCAGCCCCAGGATTCTGGGAGGTCATTCCCAGAGTCATTTGAGGAGATGGATCACTGCAGCCACACTGGTTTCCTACTCAGCAACCCAAGCAAACTTGATCACTTGCTGAAATCAGTGTTGTGCAGGAGCCCTGACGTGTAACTGCAAACACATTTGTCCTGTGCTGTTCCTAACTGAGATCCCTGTTTTCTCTGGGCAGGGAAATGAAGTGAGAGAAGGAGCTGCTCTCGTAAAATGGGAATGACTCTGACCAGTCCAGGGAACAATTACTTTTTGCAGGCATTACTGTATAATTCCTGGTGTTCCTGGGAATGCACTCACGTGTTCCAGTGGGCCTGAGTTCCCTGACTTCTCTCTCTTTGGCCACTTGTGCCTTTCACCACACATTTGGAATTAGAGCATTAAAGATCTGTGCTCTCACGCCCAAACCACAAAGCTTTGGTGAGACCAGTTCAATTCAGGCTTTATCCCAGGAAATCGTGGTGGTTAAATGCTGTGAAGCCTCAGGTGACTCTGGTGCTTTCTGAGAGGATGGAAACCTGTGTGGGGCAAGGACAGGACCCCCCTCCCCAGCCCTGCAGCTTTAGGTTTGTGCTCCAAGCACAAGTGGCACCACTTGATTTTCTACATTTCCTGGGTTTCCTTGCTCACAATTCTCAGGTTGCAGCATCAGTAACAAAACCAAAACCCTTGGGGTTTGTTAACAGATGATTTATTCTGTGAGGCCCCATTTTCCCTCTTATTCACTGTATTGATCTCTCGAGTGCTGGATGAAGACAGCACAGAAATTTACCTTCAAGACCTTGTGACTTGAGGATTAAACTGATATAAACACCTACTCTTCAACCTCTCTGAGCTGACTTTAATAGATTGATTAGATTTTTACCCTTTCTTGGCATTCCTCAGACACCTCTTTAGACCCCAGACATCAAATCTGTCTCCTGCTCCTGCCAAAGCCTTTGGCAGATTTTCCTGGGATTTCGTGGTGGTAATTTATCTGTGCTGAAATGAACAACTTGGCTGTTGCTGATTTTATCAGGCTGTCATTTAGTAGCCAGACTGGGATTTTCATTTTGTTCCAGTGTCAGGGTCTGGTAAGGATTTGCTGAGGATGAGCTGCTGCAGGCTGTGTTTTTGGGGTCTGCATTTAACTGTGAAACACCTGTTGAGTGATGTCTCTCCATGGGAAATGCTGCCACTCTCAGGGATGTGTAAATGTGGATCTTTGCTGGATGTTTTTCTCATTTGCTTTGCTCAGAACGAGGATGAAAACAGAGCCAGTGAAAGCAAGAAAACGAAACTGGAAGAAAAAGCTCCCTCAGGACACAAGAATTCCAGCAGCAGGGAGTGAGTATCTCTGCTCTTCCCAGCACTGAGGGGCAGGGTGGCCACGGAGAGGGTGGTACTCATTTTCCCCTTCTTCTCCTCTTCCCCACCCCAAGTTTTCCTCAAATAATTGGTAAAATTTCATTTTTTCTTACACTTCAAACAAATTTACTTCAGAGCTTCTACAAGCAATTGGTGGAAGTGAATTTCCATCCCCAAAAACACTGGCCCAGGACAATTGTGCTCCTTAACAAAGTGAGGTGACCCCTCCTGTGAAGGGAATATTTCCTTCCTGGTTTTCTCTAATACACACTGGGGCTTGGGTTTGTGCTTTTAAATTAACCCCATCTGGTAATTCTCTATTTAGCAAGTTTTAAACTGGGCATAAATACCTGAACTGGCTTTTTTTGGGAAGCTGATGGCATTGAGCTCTGGATCCATGGATTTGGCCTCCCACCTCCTTGATTTATTAGTGCAAGACAAGTGTGAGTGATACCAAAGCAAAGTAATACAGAATGAGCAGATCAGCACCATGGTTTAGGTCATTATTTCTGGATCCCCCACGCTTTTTGCAACACCTGTTATGCCTTCATTTGATTGATTTTTTTGGTCAGTGTTAATAAAGAAAGATTAAGGTTTTTTCCACTGCTTTTTAAACTTCTGTTTCAGTTCAAGCAACTGAAAACTGGTGTAATGGTGTCATGGAAAATATTCCTGTCCAGTGAGCAACTGCCAAATTACAAAGACGTGAGCAGCTGCAGCACTTTGGGTGCTACAGCTCTTGTTTGCCCCTTCTGAATCAAACAGTGTCTCACTGTTTGCCAGGGAACAGCTGTAGGATGAGTGGATACATTTCCAGTTTGCTTTTTTACCTGACATTTGACTTTTTTTCTGGTATTTGCTTGGTTGCCAGTGCAGTTCTCTGAAGGACTTTTAATTAAATGAAACAATGATTTTCTAGAAATAATGTGTAGAAATAATAACGATGGGAAGGCAGGAATAGCCAACAGCATCCCTCAGCAGCCAGGTGAGAGCGTCCTGAAAGCTGTGCTGGGGAAGTTTCCCATTCCCTGGCTTCCAGAGGTTTATCTGGAGCATCTTTCCCTGGAGCTGTTGGCTGGCTGCTGTGCAGACAGCCTGGCGCTGGCACTGGCTCCCACTGCTGAAATTGGGAGGGTTTGGGGTGGTTTTTGTACAGAACTGGTGCAGGGGTGTGGTTTTATGGTTAGAACTTGTCTGGTTTTGCCTGTGTTTTCAGGTCAGAACAAATAAAATGGTGAAAACAAGTTCAGTTTGGCTATTCACTGAGAGGATTATTCTGCTTTTCTCCAAAGCTGGGTCTGACAGTAAAAATCTTGGGAGGGGGAAAAGGTGTTTAGTTTAAGATTTAAAAATCAAACTTTTGTGTGTTGTTTTTTTGGGGTTGTTTTTGTTTGGTTTGGTTTTAGTTCTGTTTGTTAAGGCAAGAAACCCAAACCCTGAGTTTGTTCCTCTTTTCCAGGTCTTCGAAGCCAAGTGCTGTTAAAGAGAAGGATTTGCTGCCCTCCCCTGCTGCCCCAGCCCTGCAGAAGGATTCCAAGCAGGAACACGGCTCCAGGAAGAGAACAGTCAGTCAATCCTCATCCCTAAAATCCAGCTCCAACCCGGGCAAGGAGAGCAGCAGTGGCAGCAAGAGCAGCTCCTCTTCCAAGCAGAAGAAGACAGAGGGGAAGGGGTCCAGCAGTGCCAAGGAAGCCAAGGTAGAGGTCTGGTTCTGTCCTGATCTTGTCTTTTTCTCAGTTTGATCTAAACAACCATTTCCAGTTCAGTTTAGAATACCATTAGTTTGAGATGTGCATAGTTTCCCATCACAGAGCTCATTGGAAGGCCATAAACGAACAGACAACTTGGAGAGAGTGTGGAATATGAATGCTTATCCTGCCAAAATCCTGTGTTAATGGAGGAATGGGTTTAGTCATCCCCTGGTGACTGTTGCTGCCTGTTTATTGTTGAAGTGGTTCATAAGAACATCACTGGAAAGCTGTCTGCACGCTGGAGGTGGAGCTGTGGGGCTGCTCTTGTCTCCTCAGAGCAGATACAGAATTTGTCCCCGTTTTTAAGGAGAGCAGGAGCTCAGTCCGTGCCCAGTGCTGGGATGGGAAGCTCTGGCTCTCATTTTGTGACATTGTAAAAGATTATTTCAGGTCCAGCTCAGCAATTTGCAGAGCTCTCCGTGGCTGGAGAGGAGAAAACGGGGATGGGTATGGAGATGGTGCAGAAAATGATTTGTAAGAGATTTAGGCTGGGGAGATCGATGTGGTGGAATTTAAAAATATAAATGTCCCCGAGCCAGCTGTTAATTTGTGATAAATTTGTTGTTTTATACTTCAGGTAAGCTTACTCATGCTTTTCTCAGAAGAGTAACTGCTCCTGTGGGGTGTTTTCAAGGCAGAGGCATTCACAGAGAGTGTTGTTGACAGAAATCCTCAAAATCCTCCTCGTCTGTGCTAGAGGAGAAAAACAGGATTTAGAAACAGTGACAGGGGAGGTGGAGAGAGGCATTTCCTGGCCCTGGGTATGCCTGGAAAGCCTTGGCTGCACCCTCCCCTCTGCAGTGAGGAGCTCCAGCCCAGCCCAGCCCTGTGGGAGCCTCCTGGGAGCTGAGTTCTTCCCAGTGCTCCAGGGCAGCTCTGGCACCTGCAGCCTGTCCTTCCTGCACGGAGTGGGGGAAGCCTGGGGGAAATTTATCCAACAAATGCTCTTCTTGTGATCACAGCATGGATTTCCCTTTCAGGAAAAGATCCTGAACAATTCCTCCAGCTGCCCTCCTGCCTCTGCTCAGGCCACAGAAAGCGCAAAGTCCAGGAGAGCAAAGCTGGTTTTTGATGATAGGTAAGGACAGAAAATTCCCTTTCCCTCTGGGGAGCTCTGGATCTCGAGCACAGGCAGCTCCCCATGGAGGAGAGTTGGCATTTTGCTCCACAAAAGATGTTACACACAAGCTCTTTGTCAAAGAAAGTACCTTGAAAAGAAAATAAAACAAGCATTTCAGCATCCTGTGCAGACTTGAGGTTTCAGTTGGACCAGTTCAGATCTCAGCATGATGCTTGCTCTGAAAGCACTTCTTTAAATTCACTTTACGGATGAAATTATGTTTGCACCAAATTTAAAATAACTTTCTGCTGAAGAACTTGCTTGAAATACTGTTGGAATTACCTGAAACCAGAGAACTAACTTCAAACTACTTTTAACGATTTTACCATGGTAATTAGCTAATTTAACAGATTCCTTTAAACAGTTTTATCATAGTGTAGCTCGAGTTAGACCAGGAAAAGCCCTGAAATGTGGCAATATTAAGAAGCTCCAGTTACAAAAGGCCGTGTAAATGTGTGGCTCCAGTCCCTAAATCTGCGTCCTCTCTTGCAGGACTTACTCAGCTGATCATTATTTGCAGGAAGCAAAGAAGCTGAAACACAATGCAGATGCTTTGGTGAGTGGATCTCCAGTGCCCACCCAGTGTGTGCCCCTGATCCTGGGCTTGGTTTGCTGCTTTTCCCATTTTCCTGCCCTTCTGTGCTGGAATTTCCTTGCCCTTCTCTGCTTTCTGGTGGTGACCTGTTGCTCCCTCCCTGCAGTCGGACAGGTTCGAGAAGGCCGTGTACTACCTGGATGCTGTCGTGTCCTTCATTGAGTGTGGGAATGCATTGGAGAAAAATGCTCAGGAATCCAAGTCCCCGTTCCCTATGTATTCAGAAACTGTGGAATTAATCAAGTAAGCTTTGCACAGCTCCTGCAGGGGGGTGGTGGGGGGAGCTCTGGGAATCAGAGCTTTGAGGTGTGGGAAAGTTTCACCTCCAGCTTTTGAGATCTGTTGTCATTCCCAGTAACACTGGAGCAGGGACCAGTTCGTTCCAGTTGCTGGGGTTTAAAGCATTTCCAGGAAGGGTGAGGTGGTTTCTGCTCAGGCTCTTGAAGTTCCTCTACAATGAGTGACCCACGAGGAACAGAATTATTCCGGTTACTGCTGAATCAGTGTTTTATTCAGGGCTGAGAGATGCTCCTGAAACAGTGGAGACACCTGAAACTGGAAATTCATGAGAAGATCAGTGTTTTGTGAATGCTCAATGCAAGTGGTTTTTGTTTTGGGCTGACCTGCTGCCTTCTCTGCAGATACACTATGAAACTGAAGAATTACCTGGCCCCGGATGCGACGGCTGCGGACAAAAGGCTGGCAGTGCTTTGGTGAGTGTGCTGGGGCTTCCTGCAGTGCATTTCACACCTTCAATCTCCACAAACTGCTGTTTGACACTGAGCTCTGGGGTGTTCCTCAGCCAAACACAGCAGATTCCCACTTGGCTGTACACGAAGATTAAGCTGTGTCTGATTGCTCCAAGTGGGGATGTTGCCAGCAAGGGCCAGGGCTTTGAAACATGGAAGGCTGACAGCAGAAGGTGCATGCTGAGCACTGAGCCAGGGATAAATCACACTTGGACTGGCTGTGGGGAGTGTCAGGAGCCCTGAGGCTCAGGGAGTGGCTGTGAAGGTGTGGAGGACCAGAACCCTTTGGTTCAGGGGGAGGGAGAGGGGAGGCCCTGGCAGAGGCCAGGGATGCCCTGGCACAGGTGAACAATAAAGGAACCCGTTGTGTGGGCAGTCACTGGGTGGTGTCTGCCCAGCCCAGCAGCAGCAGTATCACTGGGAGTTCCAGTTCCAGGTTGAGGCACACGGAGCTGTTTCAGTTCCTTTCAGAATTTCAAGGTGGTTGTGGGTTTTCTGGTTGAGTTACAGCCACAGCTGTTGGATCTTTGAAACTCCCTGAGCTGAGATAAACCTGACTTTGGTTTTTGTCCTGTCTTTGGGCAGCCTTCGGTGCCAAGCTCTGCTGTACCTGAGGCTTTTCAAACTGAAAAAGGAAAGTGCATTGAAATACTCAAAAACTCTGACTGAACATCTGAAGGTAATTGCATCTGTATTTTCTTAGGATGTTAAAGCCTAATGATGTGAAAGCTCTACCTCACTTAAAGTTCCCAAATCCAGTTTTCAGACTGCTGCATGTGAGCACCTGTTTAGAACTGGACTTGAAGGTGTGTTAAAGCTGGGCAGAGCTTTAATAACCATAACCCTGCTGGTCCTGGCATGACAAGTCTCCATTAATTTGATCTTCTTTAATCAATGTAATAGGCTTCAAGGAGAAGGTTGTTTGCAGTGGAATGTTGGCTGGGTTTAGGTAAATTCCCCGTGAATTTATCTAAATTTCTGTGCAGCAGATTCTGAAGCTTCCAGCTCTCAATGCTGAGAGGAAACAGGCTCATCACATACCCAGTCTCTCAGATTTGGGATATCTTTAGTTGTTCAATGCCAGTGATAACAGATTCTTTCTAATAAAGGGCTGAAAAAACTAAAATGTTCCCATAGGGGCAATGGACTACTACAATGTTTGTTTGTTTTGCTAAAATAATCCCTTAAGTTGTGTCTTAGCCATCAGTAAAAAAGGGTATTTCCCCAAATTTCAGTTTACTGTGATATTATTGAGAATTTTACTTAAAAGTGCAACTGCAAAAAATTCCTTGGTCAAAAAGAAGCAATTAAACAATGAGATAAAATGTAACTTGTGAAAGTATAAACACAAATCAGGTGACATGTGTCTTTTTCCCCACACAGAATTGCTACAATAATTCTCAAGCACCGTCACCTGGTATGGGAAGGTGAGCAGTAAAAGCTGTTACCTTTATTTCTCAACTCACAGGAAGTTTTCTCCATTTCCTGTGTGCCCGGGGTGCTCAGGGAGCAGCTTTTGGGGTGATTGGGTGTGGATTTTGATCCATTTTTTTGTGTAATTATAATGGTGGAGGGAGGTGCTGCAGCTCTGCAGGGTTTGTCAGGCTAAAAAATGGGGCAGCGTGCCACTGACCCCCAAGTCACTTATCCCAGGGGCTTTTGGTGTTTATTTAATGCTTCTCCCCCCAAACAAGAGCTGTAGTAGTGCTGCAAGGCCAGAGGTTACAAGCACTTGCAGGGTTCTCTGTTCCATAGTTTAGCAATTACTTCTGCTCTTTTAAACCCAATAATGGACCTTTGATAAATTATTCAAGGAGTTTAAGGAGGGCACGTCAGATTTCCCTTGTGTTATCTGCAGTAATGTTATATAATGCAGTATTCTGGCAGGGGAGTTACCAGGTAGCTGTAATTTTTTCATTCTTACTCTTTAAGGTTCGTTTAAACAATGAATTTAGGATTTTATTGAATCAAGAGATGCTGAGGTTTGGTAATTAGGTTTTGTAAGCTATAAATAATTGTTGGAAGATCCTCGGCAGTTCCCAGCTCGAGATTTTCATTTGTTGTAGGGCAAATCCTGATTTTTGGTGTGTAAAGTGGGAATGTTTTCCCATCCCACACCCTGAGTGTGGGCAGAGGGATCTTAGGGGACATCCCAGAGCATGATGTGTCTAAAGCTGGTGCATTTCTGCCTTTCCAATTCCATCCTCCCCTCTGGGTGAGCAGCAAACCTGTCGGGATGCCATCTCCAGTCTCTCCAAAGCTGTCTCCAGGGAATTCAGGAAATTACTCTTCCGGGGCAGCCAACCCTTCAGGGAGCGGGTCCTCGGTGACGATCCCGCAGCGCATCCATCAGATGGCTGCCAGCTACGTCCAGGTCACCTCCAACTTCCTCTATGCCACTGAAATCTGGGAACAAGCAGAACAGCTCTCGAGAGAACAGAAAGGTAAGGGCTGCCTCAGGGGGATGGAAAGCTCCAGACGGGGGCTGGAACACTCCCAGTTCCCAGCCTGGGTTTCGTTGATGGTGCCCTGAGTGCTGAACCTCTGCAAAATCAGGGGGAAAGTGGCACCTTGGATTGCAGGGATACCCCAGGCTGGGTGTTGTGGTTGTCAAGGTGGTGCTGGAGTTGTGACGGAAAAACCTTTGTTGTGTTTCCTGTAAAATGTTCAGTGTAGGAGGAGGAACTTGGTGCATTTCCCTTTCTGAAATCCTTTCGTGAAGACTTCTTAAGGAAGTTTGGCAGTACTTCAATTATTTTCAACTGGTGCAATACAAGTTTTAGAGAAAAACCAAGAAGTTTGGCCATGGTTTAATTGTTTCCAAGCAGTCTTGTGCATAAGAGCAAAGAAATGGATTAGGAAGGACCTTTCTCCTTGACTCCCCCCATTCCGCCACCTCTCCTCGCTCCCCTTTCTCTCCACCCCGGCGATTCACGCTGGGAACTGGAGCTTGATGTGGTTCCAAATGTGCTCCTTTAACCTGTGTTTGTGCTGTTTTAGAGTTCTTTGCTGAACTGGACAAGGTGATGGGGCCCCTGGTGTTTAACACGAGCATGATGACGGAGCTGGTGCGTTACACCCGGCAGGGCCTGCACTGGCTGCGCCTCGACGCCAAGTGAGGAACCCAACCCAGCCCATTCTTCAGCTGCCTCTGATTCCTCTCCACAACACTGTGTCATGTCAATAAGGAAGACTGCCATAACACATTGCTTAGTTGACACTAAGAGCAAGGAATGCTTTCCCGTGTCTCCCATCCTCATTTGTGTTTTGTGTTTAACCCCGAATCAGCCGGTTCATGGACTTCTTCAGTATTCCCGGGTTAAGTTATTTAAATATTTGAAAATTATGCTACATGGAAGTTGTAGTTTTGCTGATCTGTCATGGATAGATCATTGGAATTCCAGTCACAATACATGAATAGTCAGTTTAAATCCTATTTATTTTAATTTTTTTAATTTTAATTTTGAAAAGCCCCATTTGGGGCTGATTTTAGCTATTTCTTCTTCCCTAAATTTCCCCTTTTGAGTACTTAGAAATTAAACCTAGACACTTTATTTAAGTACTTTGTGAGCTTTGTTACTCTGTAATGTCTTGTGGTGGTAGAGCCTGTAAAAGGAACTAGGGTTGATAGGTTCTAACGAGTAGGGACACCATACTTCTCATGCCTAATGCCTATGAGTCAACTAATAAATGACAACTACAGATTTATTATTGCAGAATTTGTACTAAATAGAAAAGTTCCAGATATTCTTCTACGTATTGAGATACTTCATTTAAATGAATTATAAAGAAATTTATATGGAAAAATATTTAGCTGGATCTGCCTTGGATTGTTTCCAAGGCAGCTTCAAGCCATCGATTAACACTATAACAATCACAAAACATTACAGTAATTTGCATTTAATGTAACGTCCAGGTAATGGTGTAGGAATGACCTTCAGTCTGATGGGTGCGATGCAAACAGGAAAGGCTTTGGAAAAGGACAATCTCGTGCTTTTTTGCATCTCTTCATTTCAAATACCTTTTGTTTCCGTGCTTGTCACTTTTTGACAGTTCCGAAATTGGGGAACTTTGTGGTTCCAAACCCAAGAGCAGTTCAATTCCTTCCAGAACCGTCATTTGCATCTTTTCCATTGACTGAGAAACCAGGAATCTTTAGTAGAACTCAAGGTCCATGTTGTCCTCTTAGGGTCTGCTGGGTGATGGACACTACAGGCTGGCAGTGCAGCAGCCGCCGTGGGGTGGGAGCAGAGCTGCTCCTGCAGGAAGCACTGTTCTGTGCAGGATGGATGGCAAACTTGGCTTTACCCCGTGCTCATGAAGGTCCTGTTCGTGTCACGTAACGTCCGCTCCCGAGGGGCCGCTGGGTGCCACAGAGGGTTGCTGGAGCTGCAGGTGGCCCCTCTCCGAGTGCAAACCAAAGTACCTTTCCACGTGAGGTGCTTGTCTGAGTTAAAGGTTTCAAATGCTACTGCTTTCAGTATTGCTTAGTGCCCCCAACATGTCTGGTGTGCCTTATGCCTTACTTTTAGATGAAGATTTTATGAACTGTTTACAAGATGTTTTACAGCAGGACCAGGTATACTGTATGCAGTGGTCTTCTGCAGTACTTGGGTAAAATTCCATTTCCTTTTTCAAAGTCCCGGTGTCTGTCACACAAACGGACTCATCGCGGTGGTCTCCTTCCCCAGAGTGCAACTCTGAATCCTTTGGAGTGAGATTGTGGAATGCTGCTTTGTTTTCTCTCCCATCGAACCCTTTATTCTGTACCAGATATGAACGTGCATGTTCAGGAAAATTATTGCACTAAATTTTTTGTGTAGGTGTAGTTAAGTGCCAAAATCACGGCAACCTCGAGAGAAGGAATAGAATTCTACGCTCCTTAGTACTGCAGTATGTCCTATGGGCTTTAAGAGTTTAGAAGTTTTGCAAATTAGTAACCTACTACAAGGTAGCTGCATCTTCGTAGAGCTTCCTTTGCGTCCCAGCGTGTTTTGTACTTCCAGAAAAGCTTTGCTACGTCCGGATTGATAAACGGGGAACAGGCCTGGGGCTCTCCCTGACTCGGCTCTTCAGGTCTGTCGGAGCATCCTTTTTATGGAATCACTGTGCAAGGTCACCTTTCTGTTAGTCTTTGCTGTTGGAGACAGAACTCTGTACCCTCAAACTCCCCGCCGTGGGCATGGGACACTGTCAGCCGTGTTTCCTTTCCTCCTCTGAAGTGCCTCGCACACCTCTGACGCTGAGAAATCCCTTGGTAGAAGTTGCATTCGGGTGGGTTCGTGTGTAGTGCTGCACTAGCCAGCGTGGCTGTTCTTGGCTTGCTCCTTTGTGCACAGTCACCATTGCTGTCAGCAGGAATGGTCTCATCTCGGGGAATTTTTTTTCCTTAACTAGAGTCCCACAAATCCCTTTTGGTGTCACGCGAAATTGGCCTCTTGAAAACGCATCGCTTATCCCTAGAGCAGTGGAGCTTGGAAATTGGCTTCAAACAACCAGAAGGCTTTTTTTGCATCATGTCAAAATGTGCACCTGAGCTGGTTGGAAGTGTCCCAGCTGAAGGGTGAACTCCATGGTGGAATATCCTCTGGAGTGCTGTCCCAGGTGTTGTGTCCGTGCGGGGGATCCGCAGGGGGCTTGGGGACGGATAGGAAATGCCTTGTGCAGCTGGGGCTGGTGGAAACAGATCAGTTCAAACCTCACAATTCCAAAAGCATACCTTAATCTGGGATTGACCCTTGTTTCCAAGAGGAAAGTTCTGAACTTGATCAGATTTTATAGCCAAAAAAAAAAAAGCAAATACGTCCTAGGCTTCCATCCCTCTGCCTAAGTAGGAGGGCTCTGTCCCTGTCCTTGGCAGCTCCCGGCACCACAGAGGGAGTGCAGGTCACAGGAGTGACTAAGGAGGGACTCCCCAATCCTGGCTTCCCAAATGATTCCCTGGACAGGGAATATGTATCAATACATATCATCACTGTAATTTTAATTCCCTTGCTGATCATGGCCCCAGTTGGTGAATCTTAAAAATGGCTCAATCAGACTAGGCTTGCTCAGCTATCTGTGCTGTTTGACTTTGCTCTCAGACTTGCAGGTTCCAGGTGATAAAGGTGCAAACCATTTCTAATTCCAAACAAATCTTCAGGACACCAGAGTAAACCAGCCCAAGAGTTTTGTTTTGATTTGAATCTCAGCCATAAAACAGAGCAGACGGACGGCTCTCCTTGGCTTCGATGGCAGTATGCAATTTGTATTGTATGTGTCTTTTAATATATATGTATATATATATGACTCAGTCTGTCCAAAGTATATGTTATACTTGTTTTTAGATTATGGTGCAACTGACTATATTGATATATTATTTATTGAGTGCTGAGTCACCATCTTACTGGTGATAAATATTGCATATTATCCAGGAGTGCAATGTATATTCCTTTAGATTGCTGAGGCTTGATTGCTGTGGTAACAAAAAATGCCCTGAAATGTATTTATGAATGGCCCCAAGACACAGAGAGTCAGAATTTATGGGAATGATGTAGCACTTGCCTGGGGCAAGTAAAATAAAGCCGTAGGCAGAGAATTATGGAGTTTGCCCAAAAGGCAAACATCTGGAAAGAGAGAGAAACTACCTTTGCTGTATTTAATGTCATTTTCTGAACAGATCTTTGCTGTCACTGCAGTGTTTCTATTGAGGCAGATCCACAAGGGCCTGAGCAAGTCAAGTTTGAATTACCCATTGGGGAGTAAACAACTTCCAAATTCTTACCTTCCCGACAAATCCTTGGGTCAGGGTTGAAATTTCTCCCTGTGATGTGTCAGCGTTCTGGAAACCCCCGTTCCCGAGCAATGAGGTCAGTGCTGGGCATCCCGAGGGACAGAGGAGCCAGAGCTGTGCTCGCCAACTCACCCAGCTGCAGAGCTGTTCCAGGAGGGTTTCCCACGCAGGAAGTGTCGGTGGGAACCGCTGTGTCCGGGTGTGTGAGGGTTGGGCAGGGGTGCCCCGGGGAGGGAAGGGGCAGCGGTGCCCCCGGAGCCGCTCCCGGCCGGGCTCCCCGCGGCAGCTCCGGCTCGGCCCGGGTCCCTTGTGGGAGCAATCCCAGCTGCTGTGGCAGGGAGCTGGGCTGGCGGCGTGGCCGTGCTTTCCCCTGTTTTAATTCCACTGGGGAGTTTAATTCCCCGTGGCAGTGTGCCCATCCCTGGGGCAGGCTCCATCCCTGTCCCGGGACACGGCTCCTGGCGCTGCCTTGGCATTCCACATCCCGAACTCTACTCCCAGGACCAGGCATGACTTTCCAAGCACAGTTCCTGACATTTGTATCTGGTCCCCCTTTTAAATTGTTTTAAAAAAAATTTTGTATATGGAGGATAAAGTGCTTATATATTTATTAAAAATCCTTTATCTTATTTGAAATTATTATTTGGTGAAGAAGGGGTTTTTCTTTTGGGGGAGGGCTGGGGAGGGGAGGTAACTTTTAACCTGTCACTTATAAATGAAGCCCTGATTAATCCTACAGAAAGGTACTATTAGTAACTAATGGGATGTCTCTGTTTTATGCTTTGTACATGACAAGTCCATGTGTTACATTTTGTTTTCTTTCGAAAGATTTGGACATCTGTCTTCAACCAAAACCAGAAAAAAAATAAACAAACTGTGATTTTATTTGTTGCAATACATTTGAAATTTCAAAGGGTACTTTGGGGCTCGAAATTAGGATTTCTAAGTCAGTATGTGCATTTCACGTAATAAAGCTGTTAATGGTGAGCAAAGTATTATATACTAACTAGATTTTTTCCACATCTGTATAGTATATTCTATGTATTTTGTGGTATTGAGATTATAGAAAGTTTAGTGTCTGAAACATGCGTTTAATGTGTATTTTTAAACAAATTTATGGCAATTAAAATATTTGGAGAAAAGGGTATCACATTTCAATTTGTAAAGATCTTTTTAACTACTGTGTCATTAAAATGCTTTGTACAATGCAAAACTGTAACTGGAGAAACTAAGTTTAATAAATATCAAATAGATTTTCTGTATTAAACTTCCAACCCCCTGTGCTTGTATCTGTTTTGTGGGGCCTTCTCCTCCCTGGAAGTGCATTTGTAGGCAGAATTTTCTTTCCTTGATCCTATTGCTCTGTGAAACAAAAGAAAAGGAGCATCCAATGTGCGTGTCCAGACTTGAGTTTGTTTTTTTTTTGTCTTTCAGCCTCCAAGTCGACATCCAACACATCAAAACAGCATTTTGATCAATTCATTTTAAGACAGGAGATAAGGTCAGTGGCAAAAGTCAGTCCAGGACATGTATTTAAGTAAATTTGATAGAAGAAATTAGAAGTAAATAGTTTCTCTTCCACTTATCGCTGGATATATTGGGATATTGGAATTGCTATCAGTATTATCAGTTTGGCTCCCTCTTTCTAACAAGCCTTTATCTGAGGGCTGATAAGAGCTAGATTGGGAGGAGATGGGGCCCGATCTACTTTATGCTCTTGGCAGGTGGAAGGAGAAGTGTTGGAAGTCTGGGTGGAGCTGAGCCCCAGCTCTGTCCTCACTGTCCACTTTGCTCGAGATACAAGGAGAACCAAGCTGCTTTGCTGAATATATATTTTAATTCACACCTTCAAATAAATAATAGGAAGCATTACAAAAAAACCAAATGAGCAGGAGATGCAGAGCCCTTTTATTGAGCTTGGCTGGAGGCCTCCTGAGGCGTGGCTGTGGGAGAAGATGCTCTCGAGCTCTTTGAAGTCCTTTTATCAGCACATGTGACAGAAATATTAAATACTCTGATTGCTCGAGGCCCTTCCAGCTCCTGAGCAGTCAATAAATACATCCCAAGTGTGTGGAGCATGGTCAGCAGTAACCGTGCAGGCTGTGCTTGGTGCCAGCTCACGCTGAGGCCGTGGAGAGGAGGCAGCGTTTTTTCCTGGAAAAAAACCATCATGAGGCACTGAGGGCTGGGGCTGCCACTGCCAGGCTCAGCCAGGGGGCCCAGGTCCATCTCTGTGCCCCTGTGCCAGCCGTGCTGGCTTCAGGCACTGTATTCCCCTCAGCTACTCAGTCCTGGTTCATTTTTGGTCTTTGCTTTCCATCAGAACTCCAAACTGCTGCTGCCCAGAGCTGGAGGGTCAGTGAAGGGATGGGGAACAGCTGCAGTGCTGTCCACTGGCTCCTGTTCTGGCTCTGCCTCCTGGAGCTGCTGTTCAGCTCAGCTCTGGGTCAGTACAACCCAGGGATGCATTTCAAACACAGCATAGCAGCCCAGCCACCCTGTCCTATTTACTTACTTACCCTACTTATTTATAATATAAAATAAATTTACTTAGAATAATACTCATTAATAATAGGATATACTTATCCATTACTGCTATTCACATATAGTAGAAAATGACTATTTTCTATCCTGTCTCTGAGTGCTGGTGTGTGTGTACAGCAGGTGCCACACAAAATCACCTTTCAGTCATTAAGTAGTAATTTTAACTAATCAATTTAACTACATGTATTTGGACAATTTGCTCATGCCTAGTGAGAACTAAATAGTTTTTGATAATGTAGTTATTTTTTTTAAACTATGAGCTTAAATAATCAACTTAAAGTGATTATTTAGGGTAAGATATTAATACAGGCTTTTTCACTTTTCATTAGGACATGCTTTAAAAGGAATGATTAATGGTAAGGTCTGTAAGTTGCCCAAAAGCTGTCTGGAGCCCTCTGTTCTCTTTACCCAGCCAGGTTATTTGGGGTTGCAGTGAAAGGACTGGGGCTGGCACTCAGGAGACCTGGACTCTGCTCTGTTTGCTCTGCTTACTAAAGAGTCTGAGTCTGTTGCCCCATCCCTATTCCTGGTATCTTTTTTTATGCACAGTGACCTCTGGATCCCGTTCGGATGAGCCCAGGTGGGAAGTTCCTCTCCATCCCAGCAGGCTGAGCGTGGTTACCTGCAGAGCTTGGTGAGGCACTCGCTGTTGTCCCTGCACGAGGCCCCGATGGGTCTCTGGGACACCCCTCTCCAGAAGGGCGTCATCCGCCGCTGCCGGGGACTGCGGGGCTGGGCGTGGGGCTGGCTCAGGGACAGGGACACGCCGTGGGTCTGGAACAGAGCAGGGTGACTGTCAGGACACGTGGCAGCTGCTGCCCTTCCATGTTCTGCTGCTGAGGTCAACAGTCTTCATTTTAACTGAAGCACTTGAAACCTTTCTGGTTTTCAGATTGCAGCACCCTCTGGTAAAGCATTGCTTGCAGCCCAACCCCAAAGAAATATAGACCAAAATTAATGATGGTTTTAATCTTCTTGGGAGGGAAGGCAGAATCACTGGCTGAGCTATGGCTCGGAGTAGCCCAGTATTCACTAGACAGTAACTCTACATTTTTATGATGCTGAATCTTCTAAAAAGCCCTGCTGTCACCTCTTAACTCCTGCCAGTTGTCCATCCAAATCATAACAGCTTTTATGGACTGCCTGTCCTTTGAATTAGCCCTTTAAATAGTTTATTTCAATATTATCTCAGTTTACCTGGCTGAGCAGCAGTGAGCAGAGCAGAAGGGCTGCCATCACTTTCCACCAGTGCATCTTCCCAGCGGGAGCTGTCACTTGGAGCAGCCGTGGGCGGAGGAGGCACGAAGAGCTCCAGTCAGGACTTCCCAGGCTTTCAGCTACATTTTTATAGACTTCATTCTCTTATCGTTGCATCAGCTGCCAGTTATTACAGGACCAAAGTTCGCTTTGGAGCAAGAGGGAATTGCTAAGTATACATCTGCTGCAGTGATCTGGTTCAAGGCCTGGCTCAAGCTAATGATTTACTCCCCTTCCACTTGTACTTTGTCTGGTCAGTTGTGCTGACCCCTTGTGCCAACTGTTCCTTTTTTTAAAGCCCACCTAAGATGTTACCAGACTCCATGGTCTATTTGTAAGCAAAAGGGGGGGGTGGCCCAAATTACTCTGGTCAACATCAAAAGCCTTCTTTAACTTCTGTAGCTCTGAGTTAGCCAACCAGGGGTAAGGGTTGTCTTGCCAAGCTGATTTGGAAGAGGCCATTGTGCTTTTGATTTGTTTCTCACACTTGGTACATGAAAGAACCATTAGGAAGTTGCTTAACCTTTTTTTCCAGGTACATAGTGCTCAAAAAGCAGGTGTAACACTTTCCAGCTGGGTTCGGGAATGTAAATTGTGTGATAACTCATAGAGCTCTTCCCCCAGGAATCCAAAGGTGTCAAAGACAATAATCTCTAGGTAGATAATGGAAGCGACTGCTCAGGGCTTGTCTGGAGCTGAGGAGCTCCGTGTACAGACTGTGGTTTCCCTGGATGAGCCCTCTCTGCCCCCGAGCCGTGTCACTCACCACCAGGCTTCCAAAAGAGCCAGCAGCTCCTTTGGGGTGGAGGGGCTCTTTGTCACTGAGAGGAAGATTCAGTTTTTCCATTGTGGAGTGAGATTGCAGCAGCACAGCTGGTACCTCTCATCTCCTCTGTCCTCTGCTTACACACTTGTGCTTGTCCCACTTGTGGCTTGCTCCTCCTCACCTGTGGGATCTCGTGGATCTTGTTGGATGGGGCTTGGAGCAACCTGGGCTAGTGAAGGTGGGGGGAACTTGAAGAGCTTTAAGGGCCTTCCCAACCCAAACCACGCTGTGGTTCTGTCTGGCTCACACATCTGTCCCGTGTGCCCCACATTTGTCAGGTCAAGACATCTGAGACTGCAGAGTGACAGACAATTCCAACTTACTCGTGTCATTGTGCACAGGGTTTGGAACACACTTTTAATTCAAGTAAATACTTTATAGATAAAGTAATAAGTGTATAATGAACTGTGTTTTAGCTAAATTGTAAATACAGATCTGGATGTCACAGGCTCTATTTCTGTGATTGCTTAATATGAAGGCACAAGTGCCAGCGTGGAGGGCAAGTGACTTAGATTAAGATAATGCCGTGATGTCAGATGATTACCCCTTAGCCCAAATTTCACTGGGATTAAATGAAAAACCTTCCCAGCACAGTCTACAACCACAGCCATCCTAGGATGGTTCTTACACATCTTCCTCTGCCCTATTTGTTTTGCTTCTCTGGGAGGAGGAAGAAAAATTATCATTATTTCACCTTCCTGGATCTTAAGGGAAGGAAATGGGACAGTAAATCATGGCAGATTTAAGTAGCCGAACTTAAAAAGTTTCTTTTATATTTGGCTGGGAACTTCTGAGTTGCTTTTCCCATGGAGTCCTTTCTTTTCATGCACCTGAGTTCTAATTTCTCCTATTTCCACCAGGCTCTAGTGTAGAACAGAAAGGAGGACAAGGCAGCAGCAGGAGCCCTGACTTCATCCATGCAGCACGGGATTTGGAACAGCAGCAGAGCCCTCTGTAAGTCATCATCTCTCAGCTTTTTTAGCTGGGGAAGGCTGGTACTCTGTGATGATACATCAGAATTGCTGTGTGTCCTTCTGGGTCACTAATAGCACAGACCGTCCCTGTCAGGCAGCAAACTGCTCTGTGCAAGAAACTGGGAAAAGAGAGTATAACTGAGCCAGTCCTTTCCATGCCCACACCCGAAACTGCTAAGAGGCCACAGCAGAGACGTGAGAAGAGACACAAAATGTTGCTCTGTTGCCACTTTTAATAATTACCCAAAGGAGAACAGAAATAAATGAGTGAAAACTTTTCAAGCACCTTGTTCAGATTCTGAAATGCCCATGGGCCAAACTCCCACTGGCCCGGGTCCAGCAGGAGCCATCCCAGCTGGGAAAGGGGCCTGCATCCCAGGTGGAGGTGGGCTGGGCAGGGTCGGGATGGGTGGGCACGATCACAGGATGGCGGGGCAGGGTCAGGATGGCTGGGAGGGTTTGGGATGGGGCAGGGGATGGCAGGGCAGGGGATGGCTGGGCAGGGTAGCAACAGGCTGCTGGTGGAGCAGCTCGGTACTGACCCTGTCCCCCGGTGCTGACCCTGTCCCTCCGTGCTGACCCCGCCGCGGGGCTGACCCTGCTCCGGGGCCGGCGTGTGGCCGCAGGGCCACTGCCCCTCTGTTTGCGTTAGTCTGGCCCCTGGGCCAGGCACAGTTCAGCTGTCTGGGAGCAGGAGCAGGGACCTCATGGGAGCCCCGGAGAGCTGCTGCCCTCCAGCAGAGCTGGAGACAGCACAGTGGGAACCGGGCGGTGACTGAACTGCCAAGGCAGAGCTTCGCAGGGGCTGTCACTGAGGCCACCAGGCTCTCGGAGGTGCAGTGAGCAGGACGCCAAGTTCTGAATGAAATGTCTCAGGGAGAGGGACTTCATACAGGCAGACAGTGACAGGCAAGGGGGAATGGCTTCCCACTGCCAAAGGGCAGGGTTAGATGGGATAGTGGGAAGGAATTGTTCCCTGTCAGGCCCTGGCACACATTTCCCAGAGAAGGAAGTGTCCAAGGCCAGGTTGGACAGGGCTTGGAGCAACCTGGGATAGTGGAAGGTTGGGTGCACAGGGGGTGGGGCTGGGTGAGCTCTAAGGTCTCTTCTGGGACAAATCTGCCTCTGTATATCTCTGCTGGCTCACAACCACAGCAGCCAATTTTGCTCCCCTCTTCCTTAAGCTTCCTGGAAAATACCTGTGACCCAAAATGCAGTTAAGTACAGAATATTTTTGGCACAACTTGGGAGCACTGGGTGATTGATTTTATTGCTATTTATGCCAACCTTGGGCTGTGCTTGGAGGAAACACAAGAGGCTGAGCTCAGTCTTGTGTGCTCTGAGCCCCAAAATACTCCAGCACAGAGCTATAAAAATTGCATTACCCCAAGTTCCTGAAGTGAGAGCATGAGCATCACTTGTCTTCCTGACAGGCCAGCCCTGAGCACATGGGGAAACTCACACAGGGAAACGTCACTGCTGCCCTGCAGATAAGATAAACTCCCAGGACAGCTACAGGAATAGCACAGCAGGAACACCAACGTGTTGCTCTGCATGGGGTGGGAGCTGGAGGCAGTCACTGGAACACTGGGAGGGAAAAATTAGGATAAAGGAACCAGCCAGGTGTTCTGAGCTTCCAACAGGGAAGGTGTTTCTATACTCAGAGCCACAGGGTGGATTTGTTAGATATTTAAACGACTTTACTACCAGCAGCTGGTTTTTAATCATCTTCAGGCATTAAATAGTCTTGTTTCTCCCAGCAGCTTTCAAGAAGGTTCTAATGCAGCCTCTTGCCACTGATCAGATATCAGAGTGTAGTTAATCACCCAATTAACATTAATATAACTAGGTAATTAGAATCACAGGATCAGAGAACAGCCCAGGTTGGAAGGGACCTTGACAGATCAGCTGGTGCAGGCGTTTGTGGGAAGGGAGCCCAGAGGAGGTTACCTGGCACCCTGTCCTGAAACCCTCAGGCTGTTCCAGGGACTGATTGTTCTCACTGCAAAAATTCCTTTGTTACACAGAGATGAAACCTCTCCTGGCGCAGCCTGTACCTGTTCCCCCCCATCTTCTGCCCAGGGCTCCCATGAAGAGCAAGCCTGCAGCCAGAGGTCAGGGTCCATCCCAAATCCCAAGCCACCAGCCAGCCCATCCAGCTTTAATCAATACCAAACCAGGGAATGTTTGTTTTTCACAGATCTCAAGGCTGGAGAAAAAGCAGTGGCCAATGATGGGAAAAATGAAGGGGACAAGGAACAATTTCAAACTTGCCCTCGCTGCACTTTATATTGAGGAATATTTCAAAGAAACAGGAATTACAAAGGCTGGAAGTGCTCTAAGATAAAAACATCCGAGCACATGGAACTTCAGCCTGATTATCTCCCTGTACAGAGAGAACCAGACGAGGGATTTGATGCTCCTCACCTCGAACAGCTCAAGACACGGATTTCACACAGAGTCATGGGGGCAAAGTTACAGTTTATTAGCCAAGGCTTATCTCCCTGTTAATTCCCTCCGGCCATGGGAACAAGCACAGCAGGTCCCCAAGGAGCTCCGGAGCCACGTGGTCACTGCTCGTGGTCACTGCTCGTGCTCATAGTCAGCCGGGTTCTTCCTCTTGAGCCGCTCGAACTCCTGCGTCCCCCAGGAATAAATGAGGTAACCGATGGCCAGGGCTGGCAGGGACAGAGGACAGGCACGGTCAGGGGACACCGGAATGAGGGGACACTCTCCATAAAGGGACGGTGGAACGAGGGGATACTGCTCTAAGGGGATAATGCAATGAGGGGACACTCACAGTAAGGGGACTTTCACAGTAAGGGAACATTGACAATAAAGGAGCATTCGATGCAATGAGGGGACACTTCTAGAAAGGGGCACTGCAATAAACGGATTTCATAACATGGGGACACTGAGAAAAGGGGATATTCACAATATGGGGACATTGGAATAACGGAATATTCACAATATGGGGACACCGCAGTGAGGGGACACTGCACCGCGGACAGCACCGACCTCCTGCGGCAAAACAACGACCCACAACCTCCCCCTCAGCCCCGGCAGTCCCACGCTCCCCCTCCCCAAATTTACACTACGAAGGGGGTACAAAAAGGGGGGAATCCCCCCTGTACTCACGGGGCACCACCTTCAACACCTGGGAGGTGAAGCGGCGGGCCACGTTAGGGACGCCGTGGGACAGCATATTGGGGAAGGCGCGCTGCTCGAAGGGCGACAGGCTGTAGGTGATGACATGGCGCACCCGCGCCAGGTTCCCGAAGTGCTTCCCCATGGCCGCGGTGTCCCCTCGGTCACCGCGCACTGCTCCCCGCGCAATGGCCGCCGCCCGCCCCGGAACCGCCTGGGCGACGCCTTCCGGGGCAGTGCGAGCAGCGCTTTCTGTTTGTGATAAACGCTAGAGGCAAT
This sequence comes from Machaerirhynchus nigripectus, assembly GCA_013397975.1. Taxonomy (NCBI): domain Eukaryota; kingdom Metazoa; phylum Chordata; class Aves; order Passeriformes; family Dicruridae; genus Machaerirhynchus; species Machaerirhynchus nigripectus. The sequence continues at coordinate 154,824 of VZRQ01005679.1, forward strand.
GCAGTATGTGTGTGATAAATCCCGGTTATACGAAAGTGTGCTTTTAACACGCGATTTGTAATAAATAAGGTGGGNAATAATGAAGAAAAACCACTTGTGTGGCGATTGTGGAGCTCCGATGAAAAATAAATAATTGTCGGAGAGAAAACCCACTTTCGTGTGGCGATTGTGGGGTTCCGATGAACAGCGGGAGTGTCTGAAGCAGAAAATCGTGGGATTATGGGATACTTTGCGCTGGAAAAGGCTTTTAAAGGTTAAATATCCCGCCACACCCCCCTGCAATGAGCATCGTAAACATCATTGGAATTGTTATTAGAATGTCTGAGACATCTTCCACATAATTGAAATTCTTATTAGAAATCTTCAATATTACTGGCATCATTACTAGAGTCTATTATCATTATTAGACTATATTAGACATATTACATATTATTCGAATTATAGAATATATTCAACATCAAACTTATTTAAATTATTATTAGAATAGATAAGAATGGTTAGAATAGTAGACATTTTCACCATTTGAATTATAATAGAATTATTAGACTGTATTAGACATTTTCAACTTTATTTGGATCATTATATTAGACATATTTACCATTATTTGAACTAGTATTAGAATATATTAGATTTCTTAGAATATGTTAAACATCAGCATTGTTGGAATTATTATTAGACTATAATAGATGGGTTAAACATTATTGGAATTACTACAATATATTACACATATTTAATATATTATTATTGGAACTAGTAGAATATATTAAACATGATCCCCATTAATGGAATATTAGAATATATTAGGGTTATTGGACTACATTAGACATTTCACCATGATTAGAAGGATTTGTGTCAGGAAACAATGCCATTTATTTTCTTCCCTGGCAGGTGAGCAAAGCCAAATTCCCAGAGTTTGAGGGGATGAGCAGGAGTGACACAATCCAAACTCACCCAGCCGCCCACGGTGCTGGGACCAGGAAGGTTTTATGTGACACCAAGATACTGTTTTGAGCTTTTGCTGTCAACCACTTCGATTTCAGCAGTCAGAGACTGAAACCCGGAGCAGGATCCTCACTTTGAGGGCAGATTTGTGCCTGTTGCACCTCCAGGAGCTCTCCAGACTTACCCCAACATCAGTGGGTTCAGTGACCAGGTGAACCATCAAAGTGACACCACACAGCAACCTCTCAGGAGCAGTCCCTGCCCTGCCAGGCTGAATTCCCAGCCTCTGGAATCGCTCAGGATTTAAGGTAGGGACTGATTGGGTGGCTGAGTGTAGAAAGTTAGAGCATTTATTTATTAACCCATTAGCAAGTCAACGTTAAAGGCTGTTCTGAACAAGTTTTGCAAGACAGTGCTGCTCCACAGCCTTTAATTAACAAACAAACAAACAAGAAAAATCCCCAATAAAGCGCAATAATATAGGTTTTGTGTGAGAACCCAGTTCCTAGGATGAGAAAATAAACCATAATAAATCAATCACAGTAAGAATTTGGTGTGAAAGCATCTGGAGTTGAGACACTTGTTACCTACAGTTTCATTGCGAGAGGAAACAAGGCTGTGGCCCCACTTTTCAGAATATTAAACCCATTCAACAGCATTTACATCAACTCATTTAAGGCTTGTAGAAGCTATTTTTGGGCATTAAGCATTTTAAACATTTCTTCCTTGTTCAGAAGCCAGCAGCAGTGTGGCTCCGATGGACAATCCTCTGCCCTCACCCCATGGACAGCTGCTCCTTGTTCTTGAACCAAATGAAGCCTCACCTCGTGCCAATTTTTACCAAAATAGTGCCTTAATTTAAATGTTCACAGTTACCCACAGCTGCCCTTAAATTCTTACCCTCCTTTTAGCTGAGAAAGCCCAAAGAGTGAAACAGACGAAAAGCAAAAAACAATGTGGTAACTGTTTACAGAGCTGTGAGGAAGGGTTGTGTCATCCTGCTTGAAAGAGAATGAAAAACTGAGGAAATAATTCTAACATTAAAGACTGTCTTCTCTTCCTAGTCATTGCTGGAGATGTCACACAAGGTTTCTGCAGAGGCAGAGCAGCAGGCACTGTGTCAGGGTATGCGTGATAGCCATTTATTTATTTATTTTAAATCTGTAATAAAGCAGCTTAAAATAGACATTTAGTAGCTGAAACCTTTCCCCCATTTTAAATGCAAAATTCTCGCGATAAAAAGACACTATTTACATTTAACTGCACATTCTAGAAAGGCTGAGTGAGTACAAAAAGATCAGTGCTCTGATGTGAACCCCTTCTGCTAACTCCATGCTAAATCCCAGCTCCCGGAGTTACGGCAATGCTGCTCAGTCGATTGTACCTACAGATCCTGAGAATGCAAAGATAAAACCTGTATTTGAGAGTGCAAACCCACCCCGAAGTGGATTAAAGCAGAGTCCCCACTACCGGCAGGTGCACTTGGTGGCGATCATGTCCTCGTACTCCTTGTAGGCGACGGAGCCGTCGGGCTCGATGGTCAGCACGCTGAGCGGGCTGTACGCGGCCGGCACGCACGAGGGCCGGGGCACAGAGGGGTCCAGCCGCTCGTAGATGAGGGTCTGCACCATGGTGTGCACGGGGGAGCCGTAGCGGTGGCCCAGGGCGCGGGGACAGTCCCCCCGGCAGAACTGGGGGCTGTACCTGTGCGGGGCGATGATCCAGCGGTCCCACCGCAGCTGGCTGAAGCTCAGGCGGAAGTTGTGCAGCTCACACTCGTGCTGGGGGAACACTAACTGCTTCAGGTGCTCGCTCAGATTGTGAGGTGAAGTGGCTGGTGCTGCTTTCGGATTATCACTCCTTCGCTGCCGAGAGGCCCTTTTACCCTGGGGATTGTCTTGTCCTTTGTCACTCTTTGGAGGATCCACAAGCGGGCTGCTGCTTTGCCTGGCCCGTGCTGGGCTTTTCCTCCCACGCCCAAGTGAGCTTCCCCGGTGATAAGCTTGCTCACTGGTGTCATTCAGATACAGCAGAAGGGAAGGGGGAACCAGTGTCACGTTAACAGCATTTTCCAGTTTTGTGCTCCGTTGTGGGTCACCCGTCAGACAAGTGAAGTTCAGAGCCATATGGATGTTCCTCCTGTTCGTAGCAATCAGAGGCTGGAGGAAAGAAGTCACATCCATCTCCACCCATTTGCGTTTTCTAACATCAAAGTGCAAGCTAAAAGCTAGAGAGTGGGAAATGCTGGGGCAAACTTGGCTGGAAAAATCATGTTCCTTAAGGGATAAATGGCATATGCAGGTAACGGAAGAGGAAATGGGAACAGATGTGTCAAAGGAATAGAGCAAGACAGACTTGAGTAAGTGCTCCAGAGCAGTAACACGATCCAAGTTGAAGAGTAAATCCACCGAGTGAACATCTCCTGGGAAGGCAAACAGATTCCTGTGTTAATGTGCCTTATTTTTCCACCTAGACATAAATACTGTCCTAGTCATTAAGTAAAAACGATTCAGCAGCAGAAGAACACAATTTAGATGCCCTCCCTTATGTTTATTACATGAAATTTCTACTTTGGTCAGGGACATAAGAGTTAAAAATTAAGACATTAAAACCAACACAAGAAAACCCCTGACTTTAAGAGCTATTAGTATTCCTTTCATTAAAAAAAAACAGCACAGGAGGAAGTCAGCTGTTGTCTCTTCAGCGCTGGTGTGGGGTAACAGGAACTAAACACTCCAGATGATAAAAACCATGAACTCCACCTCAGAGCGCTGTTCCTGTGCAGCAGTACAATGCTTGTGTTTATCTTTCTATGTTTATCTGTCTTTCTAGTGAAAAATCCGAGTCAGGAGAACTCAGGTCACCTCAGTAGGATTAACAGCCAAGGATTTCTAGGTGCTCTTGTTGTGACCAGCCCACATTTAAGAAAACCATGGAAGCATCATAAGTTACAGGGTGCCCAGCCATCCCAGTCCTGAGCCTGATTTGCGAGTAATTCTACTCTTCCCTTCAGGTTTTGGTCATGATTCTTCTCTAGCAAATGTACCAGGCAAGGAGAGGAGTCTCTGGCAGCAGGTTCTGGCAGTTTGGTACAAATTTTTTGCCAGTGCTGTGGTTTTTAGAAAAAAAGCAAAACCAAGACAGGCTGTAGAAGGAAGTGTGCTGCCTGTTATGCCCAAACATTTTTTCCACTTTTCTTATTTTACTTAGATCTGCTTGTGGCTTTTTCTGACTCATGAGGAGATGAGTCAGCCCGAAACATCAGCATGTCTTGTACATACCACTTGTGTGGTGTTCCCCAGCCTGTGAAGTCTGTGCCTAATGCCATTCAAGGAGAAGTAGGTTATGAAAAACTCCTACAGTTTAGGAGAAGAGCCTCCAGGACTAAAATAGCAACAGCTCTAAAGAAAGGAGGTATTTTTATCTCCTGCTGCCAGCACAGAACACACAGAAACCCCGTGTAACCTCTCCAGCCCAGGCACTGCACACCTACCTTTCCCCGAGCCCCTGTGGCGGTGCTCGCATTCCCAGCACGGGGTGAAGAGCCGCACCGTGTTATAGAGGCGGCCTCGGTGCGCCTTGGGGATGCCGTCCCTGGTGGCAGACATCCTGTACAGCCTCTTCATGTACCGAAGGGCCCTGGAGTCCGGCTGCAGCTGCGGGGCCTCGCTGTGCCAGCCCCGGGGGCCGCGGGCGTGCAGCACCTTGAGCAGGGGCGGCAGGAGGGCAGGGGCCGCTCCCCCACCTTGCGGCAGCCGCAGCACCGCGCTGAGCTCGCTGGCAGCATCCTCAGGAGCTGCCAAAAAGCCAGGGGCCTTCTCAGAGCCGCCCCGGCCCCTGGAGCGGGGGGAGCACTGGGTGCCAGCGGAGAGCCAGGGCAGACAGCAGTACAGACACACACAAATCCTCCAAGCGCTCGCCATGCTCTTGAGGGCTGCAGATGAAAAAAGACACTTCCCCCCAAATATTCAGGGGAAAACGAGAGGGCCTTGGCCCCATCCCTTATATAGGTTGCAGCTGTGGAATGTGAGGGAGGTTTCTTTCTGATTAGGAAGCAAAGAGAAAGAGCTGCAGCTGGGCCCTGAAACCACAGGTTTACTGCAGTTGGGCTAAGCCTTGGCCCTGATAGCTTATTATAAACGAGATCCTAATTCTGAATTAACCTTTTTCACACGGGAAGTTACAGGCTGGGAGCTGAGTGCCGGCCCACAGAGGGAGCTGGGGAGGCGTTAGTGTTGCCTGGTCTAATTAATCCTGCAGGTTTATTTGCAGGAATATATAAAGCTAAGTATTACTGCTCTTAGCCTTTGGCCTCTCTCCATGTGCTGGTGGAGCTGGTGTTCAGCTCTGAGCTGAACAACCCAGCCCCCAGCTGCTCACTGAGTATAAAGTTGTGGGGTTTTTTTTAAGGAAGAAGTTTGGAGGCTGCTTTGAGAGCATCTTACGGGTTGCTTAATTTGGGGTTTATATTGGATGTTCTCCCTCTTGCCTTGGTGTGCTGTTAGGGAAAGCTGAGTTTGCCAAGCTCGTTACTATCTTTCAGCTTCCCTGGTGTATTTTCCTGCCTGACAAGCTCTTGTTTACAAACTGGAGAGCAAAGACAGCCCTGAAGAATCAGAACTGTGAAAAATGGAAAGCCTGCTGTTGTTACCTGCCCTGTTTGCTGCCTGAGGTGAGGTTTGAGATAACCTGCTGTACACCAGCTGGGAGTTACCTTTGCAGAATTTTTTTTATTGCTCCTAAATAAAATAACAGTTCTGGTCCTTCTTGCAGCACTTCCGCCATGGGCTTCAGTTGTGGCTTTAAGGTAGGAGTAGGGAAACTATTTCTCATTTTGTTGGTGCCTTGTTTGTTTTACACTATTATTGAATATGGTTAAGGTGCAAGCCTGGTGCTACAGACTCCGGGGCACGGGGGCTGGAGGTTTTTTGTAATTGGGAAATATAAGGCATTTTCAGAAATCCTTTCTTGTCTAACTGTATTACTTGGCATCAAGGCAGGGGCCAATTGTGGTGAGTCAAAAAGATTGCTGAATTTACTCTGAATTAGAAGGTACATGGTACATACAAAAAGAAAAATCCCAACCTTTACACTGCATCTGCTCAGTGCTGGCAGTGGCTCACTGGTGATTGGGCTGGTTCCCACTTCTGTCTTCCTAAAATAAGCTCTATTTATTTTTATCTTAATGGGTCAGGGCTGTATCTCCTAAGCAGAGCTAATGGTCTCAAGGGCATCCTTTAAGTTTAAACAGGGTTTTGACTCATTTTTATGGGGGCTTTTGGAGAGGGACAATCACTCTCTGTAGACTGCTTACAGACTTTGAAACTGCTTTTAGGCAGGGCAATAAAAATCACTCAAATCACCATCCCACACTAAGTCTGGAGGCCTGTTGGGTGGAAAAATGCTTCTTCCTTCCCATTAGTACCTCCCAAAAACCCTAAAGCACTGACACTCCTCTTTGGTAAGAGGCACACTCCCATTGTTACTGCTGGCTTTTTAGGCTGCCTCCTGCCTCTGGGTGAATTTTGGCTCTTCTGGCGTTTGCTGAATCATTTTATTTGGTCACAAAGTCGTGGCTGCAAGGTCAGTACCTAACAGTGAAACCAGTGAGTGCTCAGAAGGTAAACAAGAGGAAATCCTTCCAGGCTGGGACACAGCCCTGTGCTGGGCTGGGAACTGATGGTCACCCACATTTAGGGACTCCCAGTTCCTCCCCCGCAGCACGTGCACAGCAACAGCAAAGGGTGATTGAACCTTTAGGTGATTTTGTCCTGCAGGATTAAGGAAGGCAAACCAGCTATATTTATATAGAAATAAATGATTTATCATGCTAATGATAATACTAAAAAGACCTTAAACAGAATTATTTCCTACCTAGTATGGGAAGCTAGAACTACTAGTATAGTACAGTGCACTATTTTTGAAGCAAAATTGAAGCATTTATATTAAAGCGGTTATACTGAGGCAATTATACTAAAAATAGCAAAAAATACTAACTAGAGAATGGTGTTACTCACCCAGACCAACGACTGTGGGAAAATCTCCTTGGCTCAGCCCTGAGGAGTGGCCTTGAGGGGTGCCCCCACTCCAGGGAGGAATCTCCACACACACTCCCAGAAGGGTGTGTAGGAAACCCCTCTGTTAAAAAGTGGGCTTGGGCTGTCAGTCAGATGTGTCTGGGCCAGCTGTGCCAGCTCAGCAGCTCTGGGTGTCTGTAGCATCACTTGTTTTTTCCTTTAGCAGGCAACTCGATTGTCTGTCACATCTTTACCTCCCTCTCAGGGTGTTTAAATTCGGGATCAATGAGTCAGGCTGATTTTAGCATTATTCACCCCAAAAGCAGCATGAGCCCCTTCTCCACTCACTGACAGCTTTTCAAGCAGTTGTTTGAGTTGTTCCACCCCCGCTCCAGGCAGAGCATCCTGAGCAGGGACTGCACCCCCCGGCCACGCCTGTCCCTGAGCCAGCCCCCCTTCCCCGGGACCCTGGGGACACAACAGGGGTCGCAGCACCGAGGCTTCTGCTCAAAAGCAGCACCAGGGGGACAAGGTCTGCTGTAATGTCCCCTGCGATATCTCACTGACACGCAAAGCACTGAGCACGAGTCTCAGGCTGCTCTGATTCTCTGTGCACGGGCAGTTTGTTTACTTAACAAATTGTGCTGCCAAGTGTTCTCAGTAGAGCTGTCTGGGACCCCGGTGGAGCCTGGCCTGGCCCTGCAGCACAGACAGATTTTCCATCTGCCTGGCAGGAGCTTCCCAGCAGTTTCTCCCCACGCTGCTGAACTAGGTCAGGCTCTCGCTGCCTTCCCCATGCTGCAGACCTGGGCACAAAATGACCCCGAACTGTGAATTCCCTGCTCCTGCCTGGGGCTGCCTGGCAGGATTGCTGTGTGTCCAAGCATCCTCTCATCCCTGGCCCATGTCACACCCACCCCAAAGCACAGCTGCCATGGGGCAGGAGTAGGATCAGCAGAGGAGCTGTTCCTTTTCCACACCATCAGTGTCTGAGGAAAGCACTGTGGCTTCCCAGGCCCATCTGACTGGCACTGTGGTAAAGCCCCCGCGAAGCTTTCACCTGCTTTCCTATTTCACATGCAGTGCCTTGAGCCTTTTGTCCCACACCGAGGCAGAGGGGCCCAGCACGAGATCTGGGTTCCTACAAGCTTTATGGAAACAGGCAAAAAGTCAGAATTCCTGTGTGCCCAATGTCCAGAGCAGCCCTCAGAGCAGTGTCTGGGTCTGCCCCAGCTGTGCTCACCCCAGTGCTAGAGGGGAGTGGGGCTGGGGCAGCCAGAGCTCTGCAGCCATATGGCAGTTTTCTAAAACAGCCCTTTTCCCAGGGAAATGCAAAGCTGATGATTGTTTGGGAAGGGGGGTTGTTCTCCAGGAGGCTGTTCAGTGTCAGGGAGCTGGGGCCAGGGCGCTGGCTCTGCAGGAGCTCTGTGGGACTGTCAGCACAGCCTGAAAACAGCCCTGTGCTTCCTCAGCCAAATGTTCCCAGTCCTCCCAGGAGCATCTAAACTGGCCCCAGCTCACGGAGCCAACTGTGGACAGACTTCATTTTTATGTTACATCCATTCCCACCAAGTGCCAAAAGCAAGCACAGGGGAAGGCTTAAAAATAAACCATGACAGTTCTGAGCAGGATGAATTTGGGCAGAGTAAGGAATGACAGTTCCAGCTTTCTCCCAGTCAGCTGATGTTCTGCACTGAGCAGAAAGGATTTACTGGCTGCAGACTGCAGGGCAGGGTCTGGAGCCCTGCCACCAGGCACACGCCTGTCCCACGGCAGTCCCACGCCCTGTGTGGGATCCTGGCGGGGCTGGAGCAGGAACCCACAACCAAAGATGAGTCTGGTCCATACCAGCCCTGGCAGCATCCCAGAGCATCCTGCTCCGTCTTCAGCTGCTGCTCCTGCTGTTCCTGCCTTACCTGAAGCAATTGCTGAGGCCTTGTGATCACTTTCCAGGCTTAAAACAAAATCCCAACCCTTTCCCCAGACAGAAGCATTCCTGCCCTGCCATCCCTATGACAAAGTTGTATTTTGTAGTGCACATCAGCCTGAAGCAGTGCTGAGGTACAAATCTGCATTTGCAGAGCTGCTGCTTCATGACTTTGTCCTTAAATTCAAGCCTGGAGTGATTCGAAGTGTTTCCACCCCCACGACAAGATTTTCCTCCCTTTAATGATCTGGGATAAAGTGTCAGAGTTGTTCCCCAGCTGGATCACAGTTACCCACTCCCTGCTTGTGCGAGCAGCGACTACAGCAGAGAGGGGCAGCGTCAACCAGAAATGATCCAGGCAACCCCTGAGCCTTTCCTCCAGGACTGCAAGGGAGAGGGAGAAAGGGAAAAGCTCCCCAAGCATCAAGAGCTTTCCAGCCACATGTGCGTAAAAATCTCTTCCCATGCCACGTGACCGAGGCAGAGGCTCAGATCCATTACACAATAATAAAAATATGCCTTTGGCAACGTGGAGCCAAAGTGGAGCTGCTGCAGGGAGCTCAAACTACGCACAAAAAGGAGTAAAACGGGAGTAAAAAGGACCAAAGTCAATCCTGCACGGCCCTCCCAGGACCTGCTGTGGTAGGACAGGGCTGGGGATCTGCAGCAAAACATCTGCCTGAAGTCCTGGGGGCTGCCAGCGCCTGTCAGGATCTCGCTGAGGAGATTGGGCTGGTGAGTAGATCCACTCTTCCTTTTTCTGCCTCTCCCTCCTCTTAACCTTAACTTTGAAAACTTCCCAAATAAGGTCTAAGTCACTGAGCACTCAGGTTTCCAAAGCCTGCACAGGAATCCATGAAGGCAACAGTTGCCAGTTAAAGAAATAACACCATGAAGGAAACATTCCTCAGCCTTTGCTGGGAGCTCCCACCTCCTGCAGCCTGTCCCTGCTCTGGGCAGCTGCCGAGACGGGTTTGAGCTCGGGGCTGGGAAAGGTTTGGCACAGGAACTCCTGGTGCTTTTGCTCCAGGCTAGGAAAGGTTTGGCACAGGAATTCCCGGTGCCTGAAGCCAAGAGAGCGCTGCAGGTTCAGGACAGAAGGTGCATCCTCTGCTTTCCCTCCTTTGCCGTTGCTTTGTGCAGCAGCAGGGAACAAATCAAACACCCTGTTGGTGTAAGTGCTTCCCTGGCTCATATCGGTTAAATCCACCCATTTCAGCTGCTCTCTGTCACTGCTGGCACACCTGATTTTGCCTAAATCAGCCGTGCACCCAAGGGCTCCTTTTGCTTCCACCCCAGGGATGCTGCAGGGCAACCTCCAGAGCTGAGAATTAGGCTCAAGGGGATAATGATTATCTTGAAGATTAATTAAGACACCTTGAGGTACACTAGTGAGGCAGAAAGATGGAGGTTTTGTTTGAGAAAGCCTCGAATATTGAAAGGAAATAAAGAAGAAAGTCACAGTGTTCGCTCACTGCTGGGTCCCCTCATCCTGCTCCTGCCTCCCTCCAAGCAGCAATTCCCCCAGAGTCTCCTATTCCCACCACCACATGGCACAGGGTGGCTTCACTGGCCAAAAAAATCACCATCCAGCCACTGCATGTGCCACTAAAGCCCACATCTGGCAACCCTCAGGGATTTTCCTCTGGGATTTCAGCCCAGCTGTCCTGGAAGCAGCAGAAAGTACAACTGGTCCTGACTCTTCCAGGCAGGATCTTTTCTTACAGAAACACCTCTTTAATGCATAACAGGCATTGGTCATGGCCCAAAGGTCTCTAACCCTGGTGACAAAGCCATTGGTTAAAATGTCATTGGAAAATCAGCCCTGCTGCTGCACAGCCTCCTCTGCCGGGCTGGCTGCCCACACCGCAGAGAGGCGAGATGCTGATCTGCTTCCAATTTGCTTTTTGGAGCTCATCGGACCTTCTGCATCGAGGAACAGTTTTCCTTTTAAGGTGGAACAGCATGAGGTTTGCTCTCTTTCAAAAAGACTTCTCTAAGAGGTTATTTAGAGATTCTCTCGTGAATGTGGTGGTGCTTTGCATCCCACACACATTGCTGGGATATGGGATGAAGTGTTCTTGTGGCGCTGTTAATTAACACCAGCTCGGGAGCTGTGGCAGAGCACAGCTCCAGGTACTTGGATACTTATCCAAGTGCTGGTCCCACTGACCTCCCAGCCTCGGAGGATTTTGTTTGCCACTTTATATCCCATCAGGTCAACGAGCTGGGTTGTCTCAAGGTAACAGAAGTGATTATAGTAATAAACTTTCGGAGGAGAAGCTGCCCTCCCATCCTCTGCTCCCTCTCACACGTTTCTTCTCCACATGAGGCATTCCCAGCTTTTTTTCCAGGTTAAGCTCCGCAATGACATTTTTCACTGCCACAGCGTGTGAGTGTCATCCACCTCCAGATGCCTCTCACTTCTCTGTCCCCTTGGAGGGGTTCCTGGGAAGCAGGGATGCAGCTTTCCTTGTGATCTCCCACTCCACAGGCGTTTGAACATTTTGTTTCCCTTCCCATGAACGCAGAACCCTTCATTCAACTTTCCACATGAACACTGGGTGGTGTTTTCCATCTCACAAGTGCATTAAACCAACGCCTTTCAGCAGCAGCAAATCAGAGCTGAAGAACCAAAGGGCTTAGCAGCCAAATCCAGTCCTGGATCTGGTTTGCATTTCCCTCTCCCTGTGCATGTTCTTAATTATAATATCACAGAACTGGGGGCTCCCACTGAGCATAAATATGTAGGATCAGCTGGCTGGATTTGGAGCATCTAAATATGCATTTCCAGCCCTCAGGAGCTGAGAGCAGGATGAGAGCTAAGGCTGACATGGAATTCAGCCAGTGCTTTAAGCATCTTATCTCCAGTGCAGGAGTTGCACATAACAGTACTGGGGAGCTTCTAAAGCTGAGCTGCAGTGGGGAAGGGGATGAGGCTCAGCTTGTACTAGCAGACAAAAGGCCTGGCCCAGATCCTGCCCAGCCTGAGTCCTGCCCTGCATCACACGGTGGGCTTTGTGCTTTGGAGAAACCCCTGCCAACCACGGGCAGGTCGTGCTGGGGATGCTCACACCAAACCCCTTCCCCTTCCTCCACTTCCCTGGTCCCAACCAGCTGCTTTCTGCACCCCTTTGCCATTGCTCCTGGTGTTCTTGGGGAAAAGAGGCAAAACAAAATGAGGGACAGCCACAGATACAGAGTATCAGCTTGGAGAGGAGTAAGTTTGGAAAAAATATTGGTCTGACCTAGAAAACTCCACGAGCCAAGTCCTTGGAATCGCATCACACCAAAGCAAACAGCTCCCCCACTCTGCCAATAAAAGGCAAATTATCTCCTATTTTCGTGCAAGTTTCTTCACCAGCCCATGCCAGTGGTGCCCACACGCTGCCCCCACATCCCGTCTCCTCCCCACAGGCTGTGCCATGATCTCTGCTGTGCTGCTCCTCTGGACTGTGCCCTGCGTGGCAAACCACATCCTGGGGGGCTTTGCCAAGCGGGAGCTGCAGGAGGGTGCCCAGCTGGCCTGCAGCCTGCCAGGGCCCCCCGGGCCCCCCGGGCCCCCCGGCGTGCCAGGGACTCCCGGCACCGTGGGCAGGATGGGCTTCCCCGGCAAGGACGGCAAGGACGGCCAGGACGGGGAGAAAGGCGAGCACGGCGATGAAGGTAAGAGAGCGCTGCTCAACACAACAGCGGAAGGGTGGAAGCTGTGGTGCAACAGCCCCTTCACAGCAGCACCTCATGGGAAACTGCGCCACAATTCCCACTGTCCCCCCTCCGATGATCCCAGTGGTCAGAGGGGTTCCAGGCTCACATCATGTCCTGACAGCTGTGTGCAGTTTCTGCTGGCTTCATTTTGTGACATTTTGGGAGGTTTGCCCTGCGCTGATCAAGGCTCTCTGGAGGATACCAGGAGCTGATCTCCGGTTCCTGCTCCCAGGAAAACCAGAGCCATGAGCGGAAATGAAGGACCGGTAACGGGACAGGCACTGGCCATGCCGGACCTAATCCAGAGCCAACAGCCCGTCTTCGGTCCTGAGGCGGGGCTGTGCTCTGGATGCTGCCGGAGCCAGGCGGCAGCAGGAGCAGCGCTGTGCGCAGCAGTGATTTCCCTCTGCCACGCTAGAGAGCACTCCTGCCTCAGCAACGCCAGCGAGCCCAGCCTGCGGCTGCCTCCCTTCTCCCACCCCCAGACCGGGAGTCTGGAGAGCAGATTTCCAACCACAGCTGCAGTTCGATCTGGTCTTGCTACAGTCAAGAGACACTGCATAAATCCTCAAGATTTTGTTCATATCAGATACCACCGAGCCAGAATCACTGCCAGCCCAACTCCCTTCCCATCTCAAGGCAGCCCCTGCCCCCGGTGTTTGCTGGCTCATCCCCCAGTTGGGCTGGGCTTTTTACCACATCTAGATTTACTTTTATCTTGTTTTTGAACAGTTTCATGCTAAATGTAGAAAAAAAGCAAAGAAAAAAAAGAGACATGAGATCAAAAGTAGTCACCTGCTCAAAGCGAGGCTCTGAAAGCTTCACAAACCTGCCCCACTCTGCAAAACCCAAACATTTAAAGCTTGTTCTTTAAATCCTCCTTTTTCTCAGCTGAGCCAGATAATGGAACCAGACTTCCACTGTTACCACACCAACTCCCTGCCTACCCCGGGTGGTCAGTCCAGACAGATGTCCAGCCCCAGATGGGATTTCATTGGGATTCTCACACCAGCAATTCCTCCTAAATGAAATCCCTGCTGCAATGCTCTAACCCCCTTCCACCTGCTGTATCAGCTCTTTCCCTCAAAACTGATAAGGAAAATTTATAAGGTCATTTGTCTTCCAGGTCCCCAGGGCAGAACAGGAAACCCGGGCAAGCCAGGCCCGAAGGGGAAAGCAGGAGCCATTGGCAAGGCAGGGCCCCGGGGGCCCAAGGGCTTAAAGGGCAATCCCGGGAAAAACGGGGCCCCGGGGAAGAAAGGGCCCAAAGGGAGCCAGGGTGACCCCGGGCTGCCGGGACCCTGCAGCTGCAGTGGCAGCAAGGCCAAGTCTGCCTTCTCCGTGGCAGTGTCCAAGAGCTACCCCAGGGAGCGGCTGCCCATCAAGTTTGACAGGATCCTGATGAACGAGGGAGGACATTACAACGCTTCCAGTGGGAAGTTCATCTGCAGCATCCCCGGGATTTACTACTTCACCTACGACATCACTTTGGCCAACAAGCACTTGGCCATTGGCCTGGTCCACAATGGCCAGTACCGGATCAAGACTTTTGATGCCAACACTGGGAACCACGACGTGGCCTCTGGGTCAACCATCCTGGCGCTGAAGCAGGAGGACGAAGTGTGGCTGCAGATCTTTTACTCGGAGCAAAATGGGCTCTTTTATGATCCCTACTGGACAGACAGCTTATTTACTGGATTCTTGATTTATCCTGACCAAGATTATCTCAATGAAGTGTAGGATGAGGAACTATGGGGAAAAATAGGAAATGGGCCTCCGTCCAACAAAGTGTGGCCTTGCATGGGACATGTCTGGGATAATCAGAAGATTCCACTTTTGCCTGTGGGATTATCAGCTGATTGTACCCTGTATTGGCTATTCAGACTTTTACTTGATGCCATCAAGCCCACCGGGTACCAGAGTTCAGCAGCCTCATGAATGTCTCCATCCCATTTTGTATTCCATGATTATTCCAACATGCCATGGACACATAACTCAAATACTGGTGCAGAATGCTTTGGTTATTACATTGTTATAATAAAGCATGGAACCAACAGTAATTTCCTCAAGCTGGGCTGGGCAGTGCCATTGATTCTGGAGACTGTGTCACTGAGCCTCCTCCCCTACACCCCAGCATGATCCTTGCTAATGGAATTAGGCTTTGCCCACCAGTTCAGAGTCAGGAATTTGTCAGCTGGAGTTATAAAAGTCCCTCCCAGCCCCATCAAGGCAGTTCTAACAGCAAAGGCATCTGGTCTGCACAGGAAGTGGTTAAAAAGTCTCATCTCTGAGGTTCAGGGCTCCTCTCAGGGCACAGATTGGTGCTCTGAGCACCACTGGTATCCCCCAGAGCAGAGAATCAGTCACAGAGGGGTTTGGGTTGGAAGGACCTTAAATCTCACCTTGTTCCACCCCTGCCATGGGCAGGGACGCGTTCCCTGGATTTCAGCCTCATCTCCCGATGCTGGGGTCCTTCACAAGACTCAAGAGTCAAAGCATGAACCTTCCCTGCAGAAACAGCAGGACTGCAATGAGGAAATAGGACTGTACTTACAGCTGTAAAACCTTAAGTGTCTTCTAAGGTTAAGAGCAGATGTTGGCAGAAAGAGAAAACCCTGCTGGCAGTGTGAGACATTTCTAATGGGTGATAAACTGATTTTCTCTTGCTTTCAAGCCCCTCCTTTTCTGCCCTCCAGGCAGTAATGGGGTAAAAGGCTTTCACCAGGTCTTGCATTTTGATGTAGGTTTTGGGCAGAGAATTGTCCTTCTCCAGGCAGAAGCTGAATGGAGCTTCTGTTCAGTAGGTGGGAGGTAGGAAACCCTGGAATATGCCAGGTGTGCATCACCCCTGAAATACCTGCACACCATCATTCAGTGCTTTGCTGCATCTTCTGACTTTTGCACACTGATTTTCTGAGTATCTGTCAGATATTTAGGAATAGGGGAAGCATTAACATGAGGATGCTTGTAATACCAAGAAAGAGACAAAGACAGAACTTAAATAAATTTATTTTATTGTTGGCTTTCAGTGCAGTGGAAGAGACTGGCCTTGCTGCGTTAGGCTATCTTTTTGCTGGTCCTTTTGTAGACTACACCAGAAGAAGTAGAAATCTGGAACAAAGAACAAACAAAAACTTTGGCTGAACAGTGTAATCAGAGCTCCAGAGTCCCAGAGAAGCAGCCCTGGTCATGGCTCAGAGCCTGTCCTTCACTTCAGATTTTTTTCTAAACTTCAAATTTTAAGCCTGCTGCTCTTGAGGATTTTCTTTGTTTTTTATGAACGACCCTGGATCTGTGAGCACTCACCTCTACCAGCTTCCCCCCAGAAATCTCTGCAGTGTGGCGGTAGTTGGGGAAATCAGCTACAAGTTTCCCATCTTCCATTTTGACAGTTGCCTGTAAGAGAGAAAGGGTTCATGTCGCTGGGGTTGCTGGAATTTCTGTTACCAGATATTCTCTAACCACCTGCACTCTGATGCTGGAAGTTTATGAGACAGAGGTTGTGTGTTGGCCTCACGCACAGGGCTAAAATCCTTGGGCTTTAGTTCTTGAGTGTTCACAGTTTAAATAGAAAAATGTTTATGTACCAACACCTGCAGGATCCAGATCTCCACAGCACTCATTAACAGCTCTGAAAATGGTGCTGGCAGGCAGCCCAGGAATCAGTGATGATGGAATCAGGGAATCCCAGGATGGTTTGGGTTGGAAAGGGCTTTAGAGACCCTCTCATTCCACCCCCTTCACTACCCCACACCTTCACTAGGCCTGACACTGGTTTGCTTTTCACCCTAAATCCAAATCCACCTGAGGCTGCGGAGCTGAAGAGCTCAGTGAATTTACCTTGAACTTCTTGCCCCCCATGGTCTCCATGTCTGCCTCCTTGCCCACGGTGAAGCTGTTGGTGGTGGTGCGGCCTCCCGGGAAGTGCTGTGTCCAGGTGAAGTCATTCCCGTTCTGCACCACCTCAGTCACGATTTTGCAGTTCCTTCCCATTTCAATCTTGTCACTGGGGAGACCTTAATCAACAAAACCAGAGAATTTATCAAATCCAAGCTGAATTTGAACTGAAGGATGGTAGTGGTATGGTTGTTCTCAGAGCATCTGATTTGTGGTTCATTTATGATTTTTAATGTTTTTACAGTATCAAAGCTCTGAGTTGAAATTACTGGTGTAAAGAAAGATATTGGTACATTAATGCATTTGCTACAATAGTAATTGTGATTTCTTCTCCCTGAGAAAAAAATACCCAGGAAAAATATATACATATGAAGGACATAAAATATTCCCTTCTCCTTAACCTACACATGCAATGCTTGGAATTTAATTCTTGGGCCTTTGTATTTAGCTGCACATCCCTATTTTTGTATTTGCTCTTGCTCTTTAAATAGATGCACATGGAATCATAGAATCATGGCACAGCTTGGGTTGGAAGGGACCTTAAAGATCATCCAACCCCCTGCCACGGGCAGGGACACCTTCCACTGTCCCAGGCTGCTCCAAGCCCCATCCAGCCTGGCCTTGGGCACTGCCAGGGATCCAGGGGCAGCCACAGCTGCTCCGGGCACCCTGTGCCAGGGCCTCCCCACCCTCCCAGGGAACAATTCCTTCCCAATAGCCCATCTAAACCTGCTCCCTGCAAGTTTGAATCCATTCCCCCTTGTCCTGTCCCTCCATCCCCTGTAAAGTCTCTCTCCGTCTTCCCTGCAGCCCCTTCAGGCACTGCAAGGCCACAGTTTGGTCACCCCAAAGCTTCTTGTCTCCAGGCTGAACACTCCCAGCTCTCCCAGCCTTTCCCCAGTGTTTTGTCCAATCCATGCCCTGTGCCCAGCCCAGCCAGACTCACCAATCTTCTGCACAAAGGCATCGTAGTTCTCGTCGCCCTCAAACTCGTATTTGCCTGCAAATGCCATTGTTCCCTTGGGATGTGCTTGGGAAAGTGGAACAGCAGCTGGATCAGAGCAGAATGGATCAGATGGGCTGAGCCCTGGCTTTATAGAGCAGCCCAAGCTCTCAGCCCACCTGGCCCACACCCCTTGGCAATAGAGTTTATTGGCCCCCGTGAGTCACCCATCGGTGCCATCGACCTGTGGGAGAATCAAGGTTATCAGGCAATTGTACATCCTTGCCAATAACCTGGAGATCAGCAGGAATCAAGGCCAGAAGCTCAGCTTTCATTTGAGTGCAGATTTAAACAAAATTATGTATTTTTACTTTTAAGATTTCACTGGTTTTGCGTTTAGGATAGAATAAAGATAAAATAAAAATGGACCATGCACCAGTGCTCAGCTCTGCAGAGAAGGACCTGGGGAAGCTTGTGTCACCACCAGGGTTTCCATTGCACTTTTGATTTAGAAGTGACTGTAAAATGACTCTGACTGTCCTGAAAACATATTTGACACTTAGTTTGTTAATTAAAACTCCTTCAGATTAATCCCAAGATTCCTGAACTCAAGGAAAGGAAACTTCCTTTCCCAGCTGGACCCCGCTGCTGAGGCCCCACCTGTAAAGAGCAAAGCAGCACCAGCACAGGAAGCAGGGCAGGGGTGGCACATCCATGGGAGCCTCAGTCCTCACTGCTGTGTTCCAGAGGGACCTGCACAGCCTTGGGAAGGAGCTCCATAAACTCTCCTGCTCACATAAAACTGGCAGGGGACGATTCCACTGGCAGAGTAACACCACAGGGACCTTGGGAGAGAGAGCAAACGGGATAAGGAAAGCAGCCCAGTCCTGTGTAAAGGGAAGGAGATAATCAGATTATAGGAACAGTACTTGAGCTTTTATGTTCCCCGTCCATAAAGATCAGATTATATTGATAACTGTCCCATGATGAGATAGAAAAGTGCTGACAGCTCCTCAAGTCTCCAGCACTCAGAGTGGGGGGAATGTGGTGGGCACAGAGCCAGGGTGAGTTTGTAGCTCAGGAGGTTCCCAAGGAGTAACTGTTTGACTGGGTGGGTCACTCCTGCCACACACTGAGCAGGAGTTTATTCACCTCAGAGGAGCTGGACACCACCCTGTGCTAGGGAGAGCAGGTGACAAACACCCATCCACACCATAAAGTGTTAATAAATTACAAAAGTGCTGCTCTGCCTGGTGCTGGGGGTCAGCATCACTCAGAACGGGGTCTGAGCAGAGATCAGGCCTGGGCCTGTCTGTGCAGAGTTTTTAACTGGCACTGAGGATTTGCACCCCTGGTTCTGCTCTTACCCTGAAACAAATCCATGGTTCCATTCCTTTCTTCTTGTTATAAAATGAAATGAAATTCAATGGAGTCTTAGAGAATGCAGAATGTCACTAGGCAATCCTCCAAACACTGAGTCAGGACAAAGTTTATTCCAAGAATAAAGGAATTGGGTCCCTCTGACTTTACTGAAGGGACATCACTTGCACAATCCCTCAGGTCAGGCATCCAAGCCCCTGTGTCTCTTCATTTCCAACTAAAACCAGCTGGAGCTGTGCCGGGGGGGTCAGGTTGGATACTGGAAGAGGTTCTTCCCCCAGAGGGTGCTGGGCACTGCCCAGGCTCCCCAGGGAATGGGCATGGCCCCGAGGCTGCCAGAGCTCCAGGAGCTCCCAGGGACGCCCAGGGTGGGATTGCTGGGGTGTCTGTGCAGGGCCAGGGGCTGGGCTGGATGATCCCTTCCAGCTCAGGATATTCCAGCATCCCATGATATGATTCTGCTGGTTACAAGGAGCACTTATGCAGAAAAGCTCAGAGCTGTATTTGAATGTACCAGGATGATGTAAATTCCAAGTGTGCAGCATTTGGAGAGAGTGAACAGGAATAAGTTGTCAGAGAAGTAAAACTCTTGTGGAAGCTCATCCCCAAAGGAAAAGGTCATCCAAAGTGAGCAGTGAATTCCCTCTGCCTCCCGAGTCAGCTGCCTCTGATATGCAAAGCAGCTGAGTCTTCAAATGCTGCTGGGAACAGAGGGAGCTTTAAGGAGCCAAATCAAAGCCTTGGATAGCTTTACTTTGAGATTTTACTTGCACGAAATCATAAATACAACGTTTTTGCATTCCTTTTGCCCGTGGAGTCCCCCTGCCCTTGAGTGGCTCCCAGCAGCCTCCCAGGTTCATTAACCTTTCAGAAGAGTTGCAGAAAGCCGGGGAGATTCACTCGGAGACAAAACGGGCTGAGGGAGGTAATTCCAGCAGTGACTGAAGCAGGCGGTGCCGGGCTTTGAAGTGCTTTTAGGGCTGGATTGGAACTGAACTGGGAGTACGGACTGAAAATATCAGTGGGAACTCTCCAGTGACCACAGAGTTCCATTTAATGACTCCCTGCGAATGGAACTTGCTGGGGAAAGCCTGCGAAGCCCTGCCCCAGCCGTGTCTGGCAGCCCTCCCCAGGAAATGCTAATGATTATTAATTCCTCTGGTACTCAGAGTAATCATTGCTAATGAATTCAGGATGAGCTCATTTGGCGTTAATGTGCTGGGTAATTCCAGGGGAGTCCTGTTATGCTCGGCCTTGTTAAGTGCCCGTTTGGTCTGGTCTGGTCCGAGGTGTTGCTGCGCTCCAGCCCCAGCAGCAGAGAATTCATTACCAAGATGGGGCTGAATTATTGAGCAGCTTGGGCAGAGCTCAAATGCTGCACAGAAATGCCCCTGCCAAACTCCACAGGTGACACAGCACAGAGCCTGTCCCTGCCCAGGCGGGACACGGATCTGCCCAACAAAACCAGGAGAAACAGGAGCTCACCAGACATTCAGAGACACCTGCAGGGGAGGAAGGCACAGATCTTCCAACACCCCCGTATTTTTGGGGACTCCCTAAAAGAAAAATCAATGTTTTCATGTGATAACCCTCTATCAGGAGAACCTTCAGTCTGTGTGGATCTCCAGAAAGGAAATTTCCAGAAAACAGGACAACCAGAGGATTCGTTCAGACTGCACAGGCTGGCAGAGCTTCTGTAGGAAGGGCTTGGATCCCACTGGTGTTCCTGATCTCCCAGCAGAACCTCGTGGGGACTGCTGAGGTCTGGGCTGGGAATTACAGAGACAGAAAACTAAACCTGGGGAAAACGTACCTGATACAACTTCTTGGGAATTTAATTCCCTCCTTTCTCCAGGATTCTTCCCTTTAGTAAGTCATCCTGTAGTAAATGTTATCAGTGGTATCCAGTTAAATGGGATGGGGATGGAGAGCAGAAATGGGAATTATCCTGATTTTTAACAACTACAACAGAAACTTGAATTTTGTTAAGCCAGTTTGGATTTGTGTATCCTGAAAAGGCACAGGAAGACTAATTTTGGCTGCTCTCGATTTGGCTCCCACAAAACTGCTCAGATTCCTTTGAAGTATCATCTTTGGATTAAGAGCCACTGTGGAATATTTTGAACTCCAATGGTTTTAGTCTAATATAGACAATATTTCAAAGGTTGCTAAAAAGGAAGATATAATTCAACTTTATCTGCAGAGTCTTTTGGTCAAAAAACTGAGTTAAAATCCTCCCTCTCTGGATTTCTTATATAGAAATATATAAAGTTCCAGTAAAGTTAATAAGTGACAGCCCTAAAGACAGGAATCATTGCAACTCTTCTGGACTTCTCTGAGCAAACCCCAAAGCCACCCCCTTTATCTACACAGTTCATGGGCTGTGCTGTAAAGATTTTATTACTCGATAATATCTGTGTGATTGTCCTTGCTGACACATCAGATAACACAGCTCCAAACGGAGCTTATCTTCCCGGGAATCTTACTGGGAACCTTTCCTCACATGGCTGTGACTTCCAAGCCCCTTCCAGAGAAACCCTGCTGTTCCAGAGCATTCCCTCAGCTCTGCTTCCCAGAGCTCTGGCAAAGGGAACATTCCATTTAAACACTGCTCTTCTCTTTCTCTGAAGGTGCCTCTGGTTTGCAGTTGACCTTCTGGTATTCCCAAGTCCCCTCCTCTCTGTGTCACCCTCCGAAGCCTTTCCTGCTCCCCCTTCCCCTGCAGCTCACCTGGGAGAAAGCTCATGGAGCAGCACCTGCCTGGAGCTGGGGAGAAACCACCCCAGGAACCAACCAAAGAAGGATTTGATCTGAAATAATCTCAAAGGCAGACAGGAGAAACCAATATTTGAGTGAATTTTTCTTATGCCAGTGCAGTGTTTAGCAAGTGCCCCACTGAAAATACTGATCCAAGTCAGGTGTGCAGGGACAGACAGAGTTTGAGCAGCAGAGAAGAATTTCTTTCCTTGAAATACAAGAAAAGCCAGTTTTCTTTGCACAGAAAGCCTCTTCTGGGCCTCAGCTCTGCTTTGATGTGTGTGATTCACAGCAACATCTCACTGCATACTTTCAGCTCTTTGAAACTGTTTACATTGCCTTAGATACATCTATCAGGAGAAGAAAATACACTTCTGTGGCAGAGAAAATACACACATTGCACGTGCCATTCCTTCCCCACCTCCACACCAAGCAGATCTTTGCAGCCCCTTGTTCCAGGAGCTGCTTTTATTACATCTGGTGTCCCTCTTCTACAGTTTGATTTATTCCTGAGTTGCTCAGCACTAAGTTGGCTCTTATTAATCAAACAACATTGATGGAAAAGTGGGAAAATGAGACTGGGTTGGTAACAGCTGTGATTTTCTCAAACCCTGGAATAAGCCACATCTCTCTTAAAGATTCCTTCCAAAATCAGAAGAAAAATCTGGAAAACATTTCAAAATCTGAACTTCTACTTAAGAGTTTCTTTACTCCAGAGTACCAATCAACTGCTGTTTCCCTCATAATCCCCTAAGAAGTGCCAGATTGGCTCAGCTGGTCAGAGCAGGGTGCTAAGAACACCAAGTTTGTGGCTTCAATCCCTGTGTGGGCCATTCATTTAAGAGCTGGACTTGATGATCCTTGTGGGTCCCTTCCAAATCAGAACATTCTGTGATCTAGAAATTTGTGTGTTTTTAAAAACTTGATTTTTAATCAAGCTTTGCCTTTTTCAATAGCTCAGACTGGTAACACACAGATCACTCACAGGGTGTTTAAAAACCTGGATGCTCAGCTCAGTGACTGGACAGGAGCCAACTTCCCAAAATTCTGGTTCCTCGGGCTCAAAATGCTCTTGCAAAATCTGCTTTTGAAAAGAATTTGGATCCAGGAGTAATGCAGGATCCTGGCTGTCCCTGTGGCTCCCCTGGCGGCTCCAGAGCAGCAGGATTTGTCTGACAGCCAGGTGAGCTCACCTGTGCTGGGCCACAGCACCATCCAGTGCCAGCTCCCTGCTGCTGAACCCTCACCTGGTAATTCCAGGGGCAAAGCTGCAACTCGTGTCCTGAAAGGCAGAAGAGGTAAAGAAACCAAAATTCCTCAGCTCTCCCTGCATCTGAACTGGCGTTTGTGTCACGTTTACAAAATTCAGGATCACAGGATCACAGACTGATTTGGGCTGGAAGGACCCTGAAGATGCTCCATTTCCAACCCCCTGATGCAAAGTCTGGGTGCTCAGTGTGGATTTTGAAGGCAAAGGGGAAGCTGTTGTTTTTTTGTTGATCTCAAACCCATCAATCTGCATTTCTACAGAGCTTTTCTACCAGTGATCCGTGCTCAGGGCCTGTTTATACCCTGGATTTTGGGGGATTTTTATCTGCCCTGTTGCCACCCAGCACTGTTTGCAAGCCAGAGCTCACTAAGACTCTTTGGCCAGGGCACTGGGGACCTTCTGAGCCCCAACCTTTGGCTGCCTCCCCTTCTTTCCCAAAATAAAACCTTGCAGGTTATTGGTACTCCCTGCTGTTCTCTGCCTGCATGAGACTGAGCCAGGGCCAAACCCAGGATCTGTTTTCCCTCCCCTCCCCTCCCAAAGCTGGGAAGCAGCTCAGGGATGTTTGGGCTGTGTGTCCCTGCATGAAGGAGGAATTCCCACAGGGAAGCAGGGAATGATTCCCTGCAGTGGCCGATGGCCATGGAGTGACGCTCACAGGGGCGGGAGCAGCAGCAGAGCTTTGTCCAGCCCCTGTGGTTAAGGACTGGGAAAAGCAGGAAGACACATGGGTGGGAGTTCAGGGAGAGGCTTCCCATCCCTCCTCTGCTCCTGAGGAAGGGGGACCCAGCCAGGATTGATCCAAGGGGTCAGCACAGCACACAGGGTCAGGAAGCAGCTCCGTGCCCCTCCTGCACTTCCAGCAGGAGCCAGCCCAGCAGAGCCCCGAGGCTGCAGCTCTGCCCATCCTGGGAATGGGAACCCCAGCAGAGCGTGGCACCGGGAACGCTGCAATCCTTCAGTGCTCATTTAGGAGCTCGTTTGAGAAAAAATCCTCCTCCTGCAACAATGGCTTTGTTCTGAGCGGTTTGGTTTTGTCTGGTCAGTGCCTGCTCTTTTAAGTCATTGTGACCTACATACAGAGAGGATCCAAATAAAAAATTAAAGAGAAAGAGCTCTCTGTGACACTGCCTGGCTGAGCCAGCCCTGCAGTTCCATGGCCTCCGGGTTATTTTTTCACACAGGGCCAGATATGAGTCGATATAAATTTTGTATGGTTGGGGTTTTTTCTTCATTATCATATGAATGTTTAAATATCCCTCTTCAAGGAAGAGTTTACCCACTGAGGGTGAAGGGATGGACACACCCTCACTAGTGCTGTTATCCTGATAATATAAAGAAAAACCAAGCCTGGAGCTGTGCCTCTGAGTCAAACCCAGGACTGAGCACAGGGTGACGTTCTGGGAGCTGACACCTCAGTTACCCTGAGCCCAAGGTTCCTGTGCCAACACACAGCACAACAGCTTGGCTAAAATCATTCTCCCCAGGACACTTTGATGAGGTTTGGATGGCACAAGAAATTACTCTGGAGATGTGGAATCCAAGCCCTGCTCTAACTCACATTTCAATCAGGATTAGTGGGACCATGACTCCTGCTGACTGCTCATTAAGCTGGGTGAGATCAGTTTGGGATCAGCTCAACTTCCAGGCACTGCAAACTGATTTCATAGCCCAAAGGTCTGTTCCACCTGGAATAACCCAGGCTCTGGGCCGAAGCAGAGCTGTGCTGCTGCTCCAGCCCATGCAATCCCTGCCACAGCTGGCACCACCTGGAGAAACAAGAAAATACCCAGGGACTGAGGTGCCCTGCGGGATCCTGTGCTTGGTGCCCGGTCCCTGCAGGGCAGGGCTGTGTCAGGCTGATGCTCCTGCAGCAGGGTCTGCACAAAGCAGGGCAGCTCCTCCAGCCTGGCACCTTTCCCTGCTCCCAGAGAACAACAGGCATTTCAGCCCAGCCGAGGGAAGCAGCTGGCTGGGGGTGAGGGGAGAAGCAATTAGAGTTTATGGGGATCAAACAAGCCCCCATCACTCCTTGTGCTTGGGGCCGCAAGGCCAGCTCACAGCCACCTCTGCTGCTGATTGTTTTTTTGACAGGAATTGCTCCCCGAACAGTCATGTTCAGTGATTATTTGTCTCCTTTCCTCTTCCCCTGATTACAGCCAGACTGGGACATCCCTGATCCGCATAGAAATGAATATTTGAAAAGCCAAGGCTGTCCTCCAAGGGCCCTGTGCACCATTAGGCCTCCAGATTTACTGCCCCACCAAAGGCCAGAGGGGTAATGAGGCAGCAGCAATGGGCTACGAATCAGGAGAAAGGAGCTCAAAGAAAGGGATTTGCCTTGGCACATTCCTGACTGTAAATTAAAATTATCACTGAGGTCCTGCCTTTATATGAAGAATTTTCACCTGGTTTTGTAGCCCCACTCCCAGAGCCTGCTCTGCTCTGTAACAGCTCCTTCTGACTCAGCAGTGCCCCATGGTTTGTCTGTGCTGATGAATGGGAAGCACCACCATCCAAAACCACATTTAAACAGGGCTTTTGCTGTGTCACTGTGGTGGGTGAGGTTCTGCCGTTTCCTGGCTCTCTGCAGGAGAGGTTTTCCCTCGGTGCTGAGCAGTGACTGCTCCCCGTGGGCCCTGCCAGGAGCACAGATTTGCCCAGGACTGCAGGGAAACACTGGCATAACTGCAATCGGTGCACCTGGGCTGATCCAGCTGCAGCAGGAATGCTAATGAATGCCAGGAATTGTGTCTTCCCTGTGGAAAACGTGTCCCAGCCTCAGCACCTCCACAGCTCTCTCCTGCTGACACCAGAGCAGTGCAATCCAATCTCTCCAGCCTGGGCTCACTGGGGCACCTTCTGTCCCACTGAACCATGGAGAGATCTGTGGTGCTTTGTGTCTCCATGTGCTTAACCCTCAGAACTGACTCATGTTTTCCTCATTTGGGAATGATTCAAGAACTTCCTTTGGCCTGATCACATCTGACTCACCCTGGGTGACTGCAGAAATTCGAATCAAATTAAGATCCCTGGAGAAAAAGCAAAACTAAAGTCAAATTGTACCTACTGATGTGACAAAGTATTCCCGCCTTCAGTCTGCAGCACAGGAGGATTTATCTGGTCTGTCACTGGTCCAAGCTGCATCCACCAGCCAATTTGATTTGATTTGATTCCGAGGGAAAAATGTCATGAGTAGCACGAATCCCTTTTATATTAAATTTATCCCCTAGAGGAAAACCCTTTGCAATGACAAAAAATTCCCTGTACCGCAGAGATAAAGATTTCCAAACCCCACTCACACACGGATATGAACCCATGGTGAGCACCCAGAGAAACAGTTGCACATTTCCCAGATACAATGTCCCAGAGAACAGAGTTTTGAACTGCAAAGCGCTATTTTGTTTGAAAAGCTTACACAAGCATTTAAACCTTTCCTATTTCACTCAGGAGACAGTTGCCAAGTCTGTTCTGTGCCTGCAAGCACAGATGAGTACAGAGGATGCTTTGTGAGCACTGATTATATTCCATTTACCAAATTTTAAACAGCACTGATTTTTACATCTTTCATTCTTCATCTCAGAGAGGACAAGAGATTTTCTCCTTCCTCCTCTGTTCTCTCCTGCACTGGGGAGGTGTTTGGCTGCTTTTATGCAGAATCCTGACAGAGGCTTCTCCATTCTCATAAGGGATAACCTGATTCAGTCCTGGTAATACTTTTGGGATCCAGTCCCTCACCTTGCATTGTGTGATTCACCAAGGGAATTTCCTACAGAAACGTGTCCCTTGACAGGTGCAGCATGAAATTCCAGATTTCAGAACATTTGTATCATTCCAGTGGATGCCTTGGCAGAACCAACAGAGCACCCCAGACACGTGCTAGACTGAGGTACAAGAGGTGGAGAAGGAACACTCAGTAAACACCCAACTGCCACTGCCATCAAAGCAACTCCACGGGCCAGAGGGGCTCTGATATGAATTACCCAGGGTGCAGACCTCCAAAACACAAGGGATGAGCCCTGTGTGAGGGGCAGATTGCTTGCAGATAGTAGTTGTAATTCTCAATCTTTTCCCCAGAACAAATCCAATGACATGGTACCGTTCATTTGTTTCCCTTACAGTTTTCCATCCCTTTTTATTCCAAAAGTTAGGCTGAGCCTAAAGAGAGGAACCCTACAATCTTGCAGCAGAGCAGTCGTTACTGGGTGCTTCCTTTTCAGCATCAAGTACCTCTGTTGTGGTTTCATTTCTGTATTTTCTAAACTAGAATGAACTGTGCCTGGAAAATGTATTTTTTTTAGAGCATTTCTCAATGTTTTGGAAGCCTAACCTTGCCTATTACCAAGAGAAACAACCACACACTTCCAACCAATTGTTCCAGTGAACAGAAATAAATTCAGGCTGGCAGAGGTCTCTTTTCCCAGCAGAGTTTGGGCTGCTCAGGACGGTGCTTCAGCAGCAGTGAGGAAAGGACTGTTCAAAATAAAGTATTATCCAGCCCCAGCAGCACGTCCTGGCTCTGCAGCCTGGGTCCTGCTCTGTGATAAGCCCCACATGGGGCACTAGATTAGGGCAGTATAGAGAAATGCTGCATGGCTACACCAGCACATTTCCTCTCAAGGGTGGTGACACAGTCGTTAAAGCCTCGCATTTTTCTTTTTATTATTTGCAGAGGGGTGAGTGGGGAGAGTTTCACTGGGCCAGCTCGAGAAAGGAGGTCAAAGGCAAGATCCAGCCCCTGATCCCAGGGAATGCAGATAAAAACACAAATGATGCTTTGCAAATAATCAAGATTGGTTCTAATTACATTCATCCTCTGCCTCTGGAGCTGCTAACAGACAGCTGTGCAGGAGTCACAGCTGAATGACCCCTGACAGAGATGTTCTCATTCCTGACTTTTGTCACTTTATGGACTTGTCTGTGACAGGACCAAGGAAAAGGACTTTTCAGAGTTCCCATTTCGACTGCATCACCCTAATTCTACATTCCCCAGAACTCTTGGACAAGCAACACTTACTGTCTTTTTGCACAGATCACCACGTGTCCTTATCAAATCTCTCCTGTCAGTCATCTCTGCCATGGGTTTGTGCAGCAGCTGCCAATCACTGACCCTGCTATCACAAACCCCAGGGGTTTATTGATTCCAGTATCAGAGCCAGAGTCTGTTTTGTTCTGGAGATGATGGGATGTTTTCTCCACGGCCTGAGTTAAAGAGAGTCTCTGAATGAGGGCAACACAATTTTCCAACCACTGGCAGTCCCTGAGCAAGCTCTTGGTGTGAAGGATTCCTTCTCTTGAATTGCAAGCCCCTTGCAAATGGTGTTTGTCAGAGCCAGCAGTTACAAGATTACCTCGGAAGAGAAACTAAAAACTGACCTGACTTTACCAAAGGAAGTGACACGCAAAGGACCATGCTGGGATTTGCTGCTGAGCTCTGCCAGGAATTCAGGCTGAGCCTGGTGACTCCATAAATTGATCCTACTAGGGATTAGATCAGGAAAGGGTAAGAGAAGATGCCTACCAGGTATCCATAAAATACAGGGATACACTTCTTGTTTGAAATGCACTTGGCACAAGAGGTTCCACAACTGAAACTCCACAAGAAACCAGAACATGAGACAATGACAAGAACAAAAGTCTGTGAGAGACACAAGGTAAAATACTGACTGAGAGCAATCTGGGAGTTCATTTCCTTATATATTCCCCCTCAGTCCCTGTGATACTTTAAAGTAATAACAAACTTGTCATTTTTACTCAGCACTAGGTTCCCTTCATTATTTTTATCAAGAATTCAAAAATACACAAAGCAGACAGGGACACACACAGTCCAAGGTCTATTTTCAAAACCAGAACAGCTGACAAGACTTGCCTGTGATGACAGCACTTCTTGACTTGGTAAACTGAGCACGTCAAATGAGGCCTGAGGAAGTAACAGGGTGGATAAAAGGGAACTCTGTGGAAAGACAGAGAGAAAAATGAAACAGAGACAAAGAAGGGAGGAGAACCAATCATCCAGCAAAATGATACCCCCAAAAAGTCAAGGAAAAAAATTCCGGCATTGAAAATTGCTAACTGCAAGTTTTTATTCTAATTTTAGGCAGAGAATAGAGCGTCTGATAAAGAGATGAAATGTGCAGGTCAGGCACAGGGACATTTGCATACACAAATGGGCCATGACCTCTGCAACTGCTCTTGGTGCTTTTGTGTGTGAGTGTTTGCAGCCAGCACGAGGGACAGGCTCACCCTCGGTGGGACTGGATTCAAACAGCAGTGGGATTCCACCAGAAATGGACATCACCCTGAATATCCTTATAGTGATGTTATCACACGGCATGGGAAGCTCCCAGCTCAGAGTGGCTTTGCTCCCACCCCTCCCAGCAGAGCTGCAGAACTCAGGAAGAGCTGGGATGTATTTTTTGGGTTGGTTTGGTTGGGTTTTACCTGAAAGCCAAACTGCATGGCAAGGCTGAGCTTTCAATACTTTTACTTTTTAAGCACGACTTAAAAAAGGAGACTGCATTGTCATTTATGTCCCACCCCTGCCTTCGGAACAGCTTCAGAAGTATCACAGGAGAGCAGAGGGGTGAATGTGAGTGTGGGATCCCAGGCTCTGTGTCTCCATCACAGACTGTGAGCTCCCAGAAGATCCAGGTACAAAACCCACAGGTTCTGAATGCGGGAAAGCAGACAAGGACGTGAGACAAGAGTTACCTGGTTTTACTCCATGAAGGCAAGGTTTTACTCCATGAAGGTAAACCATGAAGGCAAGCT
This sequence comes from Machaerirhynchus nigripectus, assembly GCA_013397975.1. Classification (NCBI taxonomy): domain Eukaryota; kingdom Metazoa; phylum Chordata; class Aves; order Passeriformes; family Dicruridae; genus Machaerirhynchus; species Machaerirhynchus nigripectus. The sequence goes on from VZRQ01005679.1 coordinate 184,436, forward strand.
GGCTTCAGGAGGGACAGCCTGTTGGAGGCACTTTTGGAATCTCCCTAGAAAATCCCACGATAAATTTGTTCTCTTCTGGTGACCACCTGCAGTGCTGGGCTCTGCTCTGCAGCCAGTCCATATTTAATTGTTGCATGTCAGACAGTGCTGAGCTGGAAAACACATTTGTCTCCACCAGACAATTTTAGGAAATCCATCCAATTGGTCAAACATTTAGCAAGAAAGCTGAATGTCTCAGTAACTCTTCATTTAAAGAGAGAAATTAATTAGTAATTTATGGAATAACCAGATGCCTCTGAAAGCCCAATTTTCTGGTCCCTGTGTCATTGTCAAGGATAACATTTAGCACTTACACAACACTTCATCTTCAAGTTGTTTTTAAACCTTCACTGTAATTAAACCACATCACTCTTGTGTGAATGAAATGTTATTGTCCATTTTTCACAGCCAGCAGAGCTGAGGCTCCACGTAAGTGCCAAGGAGAAGGACACAGTGTCACAGGCAGTTGGCAGCTGCTCCTTCAGCTCGGGAAGCACAAAGGATCCAAACGATTACCAGTCAATTCCATTTCCTCTATTGTCCTGTCTCCTTGAGCTCTGTCAGCACCAAACCCAGATGAGAACAGGCTGTGTAGGATTCCCACTTCTCTAATTAAGGTGTTTTACCCTTCCTGTTATTCCTGTTTGAAATAGGATTCATCTCCAGGGACCACAGGTGAGGAAAAGCCACACTTCACCAGTTGGACACTGTTTATGTGAACAGAGCTTGGCTGCAGATGTAGAATAACCTCAGAAACACCACAAAGAACAAAAAATTTGCTCTGATACTTATGGCTAAAGAGACTTCTGTAACTTCTCAGAAGACTTCTGTGAGAACTTCTCTATTAATTACCAAGCTGCCTTCCCTACAGCTGAGTTTGGCCTCCCAGTCTGTCCTGGCTCCAGCGATGCTTCCATTTTCTGTGAATGGAGAAACCCGAGGAGACACAGTGTGGGTGCCACAGCACCTGCAGCTGCACAGGCTGCAGAAGGCAGAAACCAGGCAGATCACAAGATAAGGCAGGAAGTACCTCCAGACTCCATTTCCTTACAATTACAAAGTGTGAGATGTCAGAAGTGAGACAGTGCCAGTCCTTCACCCCAAGGGCTCAGAATTAGCATTTCTTTAAAGCAACCCCAACTATGGAAATCCATTTCAATCAGTTCTCCATATGGACATTCGGTAAACCCCACTTATTGACTTCACCTCTTGTTCACAAGAAATGTAGCACATAATTGACTTTTCAGACTGCAGGGAGGAATTCTGGGGCACGTGTGCCTGCAGTGAGGTTTCCCAAACGCTTTAGTGATCATTCCTAAACCCAACAAAATGAGCTCTGTGTTCCTATGGCCACAGAAATCAGTTACCAACATTACAGGAAGGACTGATGATTTTCTCACTCCAAACCAATTTTCTATAATAATTCACTAACAAATTTCAATCCATCTTAAATATGACTAACAATTGCTGTAAGAGCATCACTTTCCCAACCTGTCAGAGGAGTGGTGAGTTTGCAGCACACAACCAAGACCCAGTTTTACCTCCAGTTTATTTGCCTGTGTCCCTCTGCATTGCTCGCATACAGTGGTTTTCACTGGTTACACTTTTTCTTTTTATCTTGGAAAGCCTTGAACGTTCCCCACCAGCAGATCACGCCTTGAAAACGCTGACTGGTGGATTTATTAGCACTGTGTAAAGCTGTGAACACTAAACTTGAATCGGGGAGGGTTTGGTGGCCTTGCCCAGGCTCACAGGAAGCCGCTGTCACTGTGGCAGCCACAGGAAGCCGCTGTCACTGCAGCTCGGATGGAGCAGGGCAGCAGAGCTCGGTGTTCCTGCAGCACAGGGCCTGCAAAGGCTGCAGTGAGGATATAAACCACACCCTGGAGTGTGGGGAGTCCCAAAGCCTCTGAGGGGCTGTCGGGACTCCGGACTGAGAACTTCCTCTCCAAAGTTCCTCCTCCTCAGTGCAGGTATTAGGAGAGGGATCTGCTGTCCCACCAAGACACTACAAAGTGTCCCTATAAACCCACAGCCTCCTTCAGAGCCCTGTGTGCCCACACTGAGACAGACCAGCTGCAGCAGGGACAGCACAGGGAACTTGGGACATCTCCAGCTCCTTGGATACCAGCAGCAGCACAGTTTCCAGCCACTGGGCAATTCCCAGGGCAGCTCCGTGTGGAGCCTGCTAACACAGCCTCGCTCCAAGGAAGCTGAGGGAAGCTGCAGTCACGGATTTGGCCTCACTGGAACCCCGATCGCTCTCCATTTATGAATATTGCTCCTTAAAGCCTTGCACTGGTGGTGGCTCTTTCATGGCAGTGCAGTTCCAGGGAACTTGATGCCCAGAGAGTGATATTCCCTCCGTCAGGGACCTAAAAACTCCACAGCCCCTACCCCAGTAGTTACGACCTGAAGCACTCGGACGTGCTGGGACTGTTCACGCTTCCAGAGTGGAGTTTCACGATAGAACAAATCAATACCACTAATGCTGAGTTTGAAGGTTCCTATGTCCCAGATCCCTCCCACGTCCCGGCTTGTCCACACAAACAATTCCTTCCCCGTGGATGCTGTGCATGCAGCTCCAGTTGGGTCTGCTGCTTCCCCACATCCCCTCCCTCTCTCCACCCAAACTCACAGCTTCCTCAGCTGCCCAGCCCCACACTTTACTGCAGCACATCCTTATGGAGCTCGGCATTTTTCCTGCCTTCATTTTAATTGTTTTATTCCCTCCGGTTGTCTCTGTTCCTCTCTGTAATTTATAGTTTCTTCTCTCCAGTTCTGTCCTTCCTGCCACTTGCTGAACACAGAGAGACTTGTTTTAATTTACAGAGAGTGTGCTAGTGCAATCTGTTTCATTAACGTAATTAGTTTTATTTTGGCAGTTTCTAAAGGTTCCAGGATAGAAAAAAGACTCCAGCTATGCCAACCACTATGCAGACCAGCCACTGCAAGACAAATCCTGTCTTAAGGAGATTACAGGTTAGATTTGAAATAAATAGAAATTAAATGGTGATCAAAGGTATTTGGGATGGAAAAAAATTATATAGTGAGGGCATTTTGTTAAATTTATGAGTTCCATTCTGCATCCATATGCCTGTGTTGGTGTGGTTGAACGTGAGGGTTACCTATGGTATGATATTTCTGTGGGGCATTGTTCTAGGATATAAATATCCTTATTTACATCTTTTTAGAAGCACACACAGCACCCTTCAACTTTCAAAGGAGCCGTTTATGTTTTATTTTGATCCCTCAGTGGGGTCAAGCACATAATCTGCTGTTACTGCAGCGAAGCAGAGAACAAGCCATACACCCACTCTGTTCCCTATGGAGCACAGGAATTACTGGCGACTCCAGGGGGTGTAAAACCCAACAATTTGCAGTTAAATAGCCACTGTCTTCCACAAGCAACACCTGCTGAAAAGGTGCGTTCCAGCAGAAGACTTGCAAGAGGAAATCTTCCATTTTATGCCCGTCGTTCACATAAATCCGAGCTTAACATAACAAAGAGCCTGCTGGGCTGAGCTGTTGGATCCGAGCGTCCCATCAGCTCCAGGGCTGAGTAGTTTTAGTTTCTTTCTGTGATAGTCGGGAATTTCTTGTAGGCTCAGGATTTACGGCCTGAGTTCTCTGCTCAGCAGCCACAGGGAAGGGAACCGGGGCTGAGTGTCCTGAGCACAAATCATCTCAAGATAGAACCTCTCTGCTTTGTAGCGAGGGCCACGACCCTCCTGGCCTCCCTGCCTCAAAGGTGGATGGAACTTGGCTTTTTTTGCAAACTTCTGGGTGCGAGTGTCTGTGAAGCTTTTAAGGTGCAGAACCACAGAGAGAGGCTGCTCCGTCCCCAGGGCCGGGCTGGCCGGGGCTTGGAGCAACCCGGTGTAGTACAAGGAAAATATTAACTCCTCCCCTTTCAACCTTGCGTTTTCCACCTTTCCCTGATGTGCCTAATTCATGGTGCTTAACACTCTAAAGTGCCGATTTACCTCACAAAAGGCACCAGTGCCTCTGCCTTCCCCACACACGGTGAGGGCAACAGGAGGGTCAGACACTGATCTCTGTGGTGATCAGGGGCGGCACCCAGGGAACAGGGAACTGTCAGGGGAAGTCAGGTTGGACATCAGGGAAAGGTTCTTCCCCCAGAGGGTGCTGGGCACTGCCCAGGCTCCCCAGGGAATGGGCACGGCCCCGAAGCTGCCAGAGCTCCAGGAGCGTTTGGGCAGCGCTGCCAGGGATGCCCAGGGTGGGGTTGTTGGGGTGTCTGTGCAGGGCAGGGGTTTGACTGGATGATCCTTGTGGGTCCCTTCCAACTCAGGATATTCTGTCATCTTCCCTCTCCCCAGTGTCACCCCTCAGTGCCACCCCTGCACGGGGACCAGCAGCTCCCCTGCCCGCACTGTACAACGCAGGAGGCAGTGCCGGCTGTATCCCCTGGAGAAGCCGCCCCAGGGCGATCCCACGAAGGGCAACTTCATCCCCACGAGGGGCGACCTGACCACGCTGAGGAGCGACGTGATCCCCATGACAGGCGNTCCGCCCCCCCCCCCCCGCCATCTTCCCCCGCGCCCCCCCCATCCCCGCTTCCCGCCCCGCGACGGACACTTGGCGCCGCCAATCACCGGCCTCCCTCGGGAGCGACGCCTCTCTGCACCAATCAGATGGCGGACCAGCCCCACGAGCCCCACCCCTCCCCTTAGCGGCGGCCTANCTGCACGGGGACCAGCAGCTCCCCTGCCCGCACTGTACAACGCAGGAGGCAGTGCCGGCTGTATCCCCTGGAGAAGCCGCCCCAGGGCGATCCCACGAAGGGCAACTTCATCCCCACGAGGGGCGACCTGACCACGCTGAGGAGCGACGTGATCCCCATGACAGGCGACCCCTCCCCCTCATGGCCGCCCTCCCGCCCTCGCCATCTTCCCCCGCGCGCTCCCCAGCCCCGCTTCCCGCCCCGCGACGGACACTTGGCGCCGCCAATCACCGGCCTCCCTCGGGAGCGACGCCTCTCTGCACCAATCAGATGGCGGACCAGCCCNGGCCGTGGCCGTCGCTCCCGCTGCTGGAGGGAGGCGGCGGAGAAAATGGCGGCCATGGCTGCGGAGGCGGCGGCGACTGCGGCGGTGCCGGGGGACGG
>VZRQ01005679.1:189889-244446 GCA_013397975.1 Machaerirhynchus nigripectus
CTGCCGCCGCCGCCGCCGTGGAGCCCGAGCCGGCGGTGCCCGCGGCCCCGGGCGGAGGGGAGGCGGAGGCGCCGGCGCTGCTGCCCGGCTCCGAGGTGCGGGTCACCCTGGACCACATCATCGAGGACGCCCTGGTGGTCTCGTTCCGGCTGGGAGAGAAGCTTTTTTCCGGGGTCCTTATGGACCTCTCGAAAAGGTGAGAGCTCGGGGGAAGCCGAGCCCGAGCCCCCACCCAGCGCCGGGTCCGGGAGCGCTCCCGGAGCCGCCGGGGGCGGGATGGGGGCGGCCCCGCCGGGACCCTCGCGGGCTCTGCAGCTTCCCTTCCCTCCCGTCCCATCGCTTCCCATTCCATCCCAGCCCTCCTCGGACCCGGGGCGCCCCGGGCCAAGCGGCTCCTTCCCCTGCGTCCCCCCCCCGGGAAGAGGAGCAGCAGCTCCCCGGCATCCTTCTCCTCCTCCTCCTCCTCTCGGACCCTTCCAGCCAGGGGTGCGCAGGGCCCCCTCCCGCCCGGGGAATGGGAAAACGGGAGAGCCGGGAGAGGGGCGAGCACATGGGCACAGCCTTCGTGCTCGGCCGGGATTCCCAGGGCCTGCAGCAGCGTCCCTGTGTGCCGGGAGAAGCACCCGTGCGCAGAGCTCGGCGTTTATTCCGTCTTTGTACAGAACGGCCCCAGAGATTTGAGTGCCCTGTTCGTTCGGGCTTACATTGCCTAGGTAACCCTCTTTTTCAGTACATGCTATTTTCCAGAATAATGGTTTTCCAGCTAGGCTGTTGCAGTTATTAAATAGTACTGATTGCTCCTTGTATGCAGTGAACGGGGTGAAGTTTCATGGTTCTTAAATATCCTCGTGGACTGGGGGATTTTTATGTATCACTGAATAACTTACCAGACAGCAGGCTTCAGGGTTTGCTTTATTTCACTGCCTTTTAATAGTGAGAAGCTCTTTGGGGACCTGAAATCATCGTCTCTTACCAACAATCTAGCTCCCATCAGCAGGTGAAGATACTTCTTCGTCTTAGTGGTTATTTCCTAGACATGTAAGGACTCTGCAAGTTCATGAGAGAAAAGTGAAATTTAAGCAAGGTTGTTATTTAAAATAATCCGTATGCAAAATATACAGCACTTTCTCCCCCCCCCAGGTTTAAGCTGTGTGTGGACATATGTCTTTTATCACTCCTTTTACGTTGTTAGTAGCTGTTCAGCAACTTCCTGGAATATTAATATTGTCAGTGCTTCCTAAAAGGAAAATTGTGGGGACCAGCACATCTGGCTTGGGCCTCACTGCGTGGTTGGGGTTTGACACAAAGGGCCTTTCCTGACCCCTAGGTTTTGGATAATGTCATGGAATGAAGTTTGCAGTGTGTCAGTTGATGAGGTGTGAAATGCTGAGTAAAACTGCATCACTTGTAGGGTGAAACAGCGTCTCAGAGCAGGGCAGGAGGTGACACAAATGAAGTGTAATCCTGGGTAACACCAATTCTTTTGTAGGTTTGGAGCTGTCCCAGCGGAATGCCATGGTGGCCCTGGGCAGGAGGGTGACAAAGCCTCTGCTTCCAGGAGTGCAGGAAAATACCAGCTTCTCCTTTCCTCAGGAAAGGGGTCCTGTCCTCCTGAACACACCCTGGCCACAGACCTCCCGTGTTTTCCCAGGTTCTCGTGCACTGAGGAGCCCCTGGCACGCAGCAGATCTGCAGCCCTTTGCAGCAGAATTCAGTTTGCAGGCTGGCTGCTGCTCCTGTGCCTTGGGGGAGGCATCTCCATCCTCCCGGGGCGCAGGCACAGCTCCTGGGACAAACCTTTGCAGGGGAACTGTGGAAAAGCCATGCAGGGGGCTGGGGCTGTCCCTCCCAGGTTCTCTTTGCAGTGCAGCCCTTTATTCCTTCAGAGGTGCTTTTACATGAGAATCCAGGAGGGGAAATTTAAATTCTCAAGGCCAAGCTCTACAGAGGGCCTGGACAAGAATTCACTTTTGAGACATAAGGACTGTAATATTTGGCTGGTGACAATAAAATGTTGGTAGATAACAAGAGTCTCTTATCTGGTGTCTCAGAGCAGGAAATGCAGTGGAAAACAAGCTCTAGAAATAGTCCAAGAATTTCCTACCTCTAAGAAATGGAAGCATTACCAAAAAGAAGTGTTACTTGTATGTCCAACAGTTCAGTTTTGCCACTTCTGTGGTGACTAACAGGTGGTATTGTTTAGGTGTCAGCTTTTCCTTATATCTGTTTATTTTTGTTTGGAGTAGCAGCACCTGGACTTGCAGAACATGAATATTTTTGATGAACTTCCTTCTGTATCTGTGGCAGGCCCTGGAATTCTTGTAACAAGTTTTTACGTTGGACCAAAAAGAAAAAAGGGCAGGGTTAAATGAAAACCACCTAAATTCCATGCATTTACATGACAACGCTGGGATTTCCAGCATGGGAGATGGGTGGTTGCTGGAATCTGTCTCATTCAAATGCATGGCAATAATCTCACAAACTTTCCTAATGCCAGAGGGATCAGTATTTTAAGACTGCCAGTTCTTACTACGTTAAAGTAACAATTTGTGTTAGAATTTACTCATTGAGTAGCTTCCAAAAGTGGCTGTGTTCACTGCACTGTTCACTTCATTTCAGAAGGAAATATTCCTGTTCCTTTTTTAATCTGAATTTCTCTTTCCCCTCTGCACCCTCCAGAGCAGTGAAGGTGCTACTTCCATACAGCACTAAGAATAGCAAATTTAAGTGACTGTTTTAAAAACCTGTTCACTGGACTCTTTTTGGTCTTCTCAAGTCATGATCTGAATTACTTGAACTTCACAATGAAAGAAAAGCAAAAATATCCCCATGTATTTGTGATTTTAAAGGGTTTTTGGCTGTTTTTTCTCAGCTCTTTTTCCATTGTTGAGATGATGCCCTGACTTTGCATTTTATTCTTGGTGACTTTGAAATGAAGTCAGCGATGTTTGTGTGAAGGGCCTGATTCCCTCTCCCCCCCATAAACGGGATGTCCCTTTAGGAGTTTGTACCACAAGCCCCTGGGTGTTCAGAGGACTTTATTCCTACATTTATTTCAGGTAAGGAAGCATTTCCCTGCCTGTACCAATGGCAGTCTCCTGTACCTGCTGCCCAGGAAGATCAGCAGAAAACAGGAACCCACATGTCCCGGGTGCCAGATCCATTTGTTATGCAGTAAATCCTCCTTTGGAGAGGAGCACGTCCCCACCTTGGTTACTCTGAGGGCTCACTGCACAAATTAAGGATGTGTTCCCACTGTTAAACTTCATTAGTGCTGCTGCCATTAGCTGCTAAGTGCTGTGGTGCTGCAGGGGTTCCGGGGTGGATGTGCCTGGTGGGGGACACAGGAGGAGTGCTCGGGGAAGAACTCAACACATCCAGGGCTGATCCCACAGCGTGGGCAGCAGGAAAGGGGGGGACCCTGCCCCACTCAGCTGAGACCCCACCTGCAGAGCTGCTCCAGCACAGAAAGGACCTGGAGCTGCTGCAGCAATTTCAGAGGAGGCTGCAAAGTTGCTGAGGGGACCCTCCCTATGGAGATGGGCTGGGAGAGCTGGGAATGTGCAGCCTGGAGAGGAGAAGGTTGTGTGGAGACCTCACAGCCCCTTCCAGGGTCTGAAAGGGCTACAGGGAGGCTGGAGAGGGAACTTCATCAGGAACTGGAGTGCTGGGACACAGGGAATGGCTTCCCACTGCCAGAGGGCAGGGCTGGATGGGATATTGGGAAGGAATTGTTCCCTGGGAGGGGGGGCAGGCCCTGGCACAGGGTGCCCAGAGCAGCTGTGGCTGCCCCTGGGTCCCTGGCAGTGCCCAAGGCCAGGCTGGACGGGGCTTGGAGCAGCCTGGGACAGTGGAAGGTGTCCCTGCCCGTGGCAGGGGTGGCACTGGATGGGCTTTGAGGTCCCTTCCAGCCCAGCCCATCCCGGTTCTGTGGGGTTTAAAGTCCCTGTGAGCCCCTGTACCCAGCGTTGCTCACTCAGTTTGCTGAGGGGCAGGAGATGTCCATCCCACCTGCTGGCTCAGAGTAAATCCTGCTCTGCACCTGGAGGAAGTAGGTGGGAAGGAAATACCTGAGAAATGTAGCATTTATAAATCCAAAAATACAGGATTAAGAAGTTGTGGTTTTAGTTTGTTCCTCTGGAGAATGGGTAATTATTTCTGTGTGGTTTTTTTTTTTTTCCCTTTCCAAACATTAGGGAAGGAAGGAGATTAAATTTATGTTCTGTTGTTTTGCCAGCAGTCAGGACTTGGCCTTCTAATTGCTTTATCATTTAACTAAAATTTTCCTTCTAGTCCTGCAGATGTGAAGGACATGTGTCTCGTCTTCTTCTCTAAACCAGTTCCCTTCTGACTTGTGTGTTCTTAGTAGTTCTTGAGGGAGAGAGAGAGAGCAAGAAGTTGTTTTGTGACCTAAGAGCCTTGGTTAGATATCCAGGATCTGCCCAGTGTGTTCCTAGTGGACATATGATTGAAATGATGTCTTTACTGGGCTCTGGTTATGGAAGTTAAGGAAAGACTTCCTGCACCAAGGTGTGCGTGAGCCATGTGATGAAAATAAACTTTATAGGCAGTTTGCAGTTCTTACAGTCCCAGGAGCAGTTTTCAGGTACAACACTGACCCTTGAATCCTGTGCTTTTCTCAGTTTGTTAATTCAGCTTCTACTGCAGAAGAATGATGTGAGAAGGAAACGGCAGAAGCCTCCCTTGAAAAAACGTGGCACATTTCTCCCTGCTTCTGTTTAATAACCAGGGCCAGCGTGTGCTCGTGCTTGTCTGGGGAATGGCTGGGTTTTGTAGGAGGCCTGATGTTCTGTGGTGCACATTCTCAGCAGTGAAGAAGTGTCTGTGACTCAGGGTTGTGTGTTGTGGTTTATTTTATAACTTACTCCCAGTTCCCAAGGTGTCCCACACCTCGTCACCTGCCCTCTCTGGGAATGCCTCAGGAGCCCAGAGGAGCTTGGTGAAATTCTGCCATTTGAGGAACAGCCCCAACACTTCTTTGGCACTTGTTTTTATCACCCCCAGAACGTGGGCAGCTCAGGTGTGATGGGAGTGTGGTTAAGAGAGTAATTCAGGTGTCTTTTGCTTGTGACTGAGAGAGGTTTTATTGAAGGTGTCAAACGTAGCCTCACTTAGAGGGTAGGGTTAGAATTGGGGTCTGGATTGGGCCTCTCCTTCCCTGAAGAGATTTGTGGTCTTCAGCTGTTCTTTGTTGGTCTGGGATGTGACAGATGATGGTTGATCTGTCCTTCCTCATGGAATTCTCTGTATTCCAGCAGCATGGCTTGTCCTGGCTGTCTAAGGGTTGCTTGTCTTGGTTCAAGGTGTTGAGGCAGGGCAGGGGTGAATTTTGCAGTCTGCTTTAATTTTGTTTTCTGTTATGGGACTGATGAATCTTAAATTCATCCATTATTTAATGGTGTCATTCTCTTCCATGTGTCCTGGGTCTGGCATATGGATGATCTTTAGGAATATATTCAAGGTATTTTACCTTAATAATAAAGTTTTGCAAGTGTAATGCTTCCAGGTAGATCACAGCAAATGTATCAGTGAAGTGTCTACTTCACAATGCAACTGACAGCTAATAATGGGAACAGATGTAAAAATTAAAAGGTATTTCAGTTCAAACAGACCCTCAGCTTTATAGATGTGCCAGTGAAATTATGGCAGTTAATGGAAAGCCTGAACTCAAAGCATCCTGTCTTTTCTTTATGTTGTGCTGTTCCAGAGAGTCACTCTCACTGCAGTCCTTTGCCATGTTCAGAGCTCTCAGTGAAATGTGCATTTTCTAGTCTATTTAGCCTGGTGCTAGATTGCTCAGGAGGTGAATAAACCATGGAGTTGATTGTTTGGCTTCTGGGAAGGCTTTTTCAGGAAGGTGCCCGCACTTAAAGCAATATATTCCATCTTGTGCTTTATCACACCAAGTAAATCCTTCATTAAAAATAGGTTGTTGCATAATCTGTGTTTTCAGTGCAGGTTATTTTGAGGAGTTCTGCAAAACTTTGTGTTCAAATAGCTATGATCTAAGTGTGTATTACATGGAATGTTACAATTTAAACCCTCGGTTTGGATGCAGGAGATACATATCCATGGTTCTTTCCGTGTATTATTGTGCTCCTGGAACTTCATCCATGCAGTAAAAGTGGCTTCAGCTGTTGCTTGTCCTGGCTTTTGCAGAACACCAAGGATGATGTCGATACAAGAGTGATGCAGAAAAGGTGGCAGGAGATTTCTGCACTGCCTTGGTGGTGAGGATGAGTTTTGATCAGTCATTTACAACAGACTTGACTGAACACTTAGGAGTGACTGTGCTTTGCTGATACTTGTTCAGTGTGTCCACAGACAAAAGGGAAGCAGTTCTGAACCTTTTCAGTGGCTTCTCTCCTTTGGCAGAACAAGGGGCTTTTCATTGCTCTTCCTTTTAATGGAGAAGTCAGATATTGGAGCCTAAAGATGAGGACTTAAAACTTTAGGTACTAATGTAAAACCCTTTGCCCCAGGGTGTGTTGTTTGTGTACTTTGTTTATGTACACACAGTCGTGAGTTAAAATGGATTTGTTCCTTATCTCTCATGGTTATTTCTTAAAAAATACTCTTTAACTGTTCTGTTTTGCATACAAATTGAACAGTAATATGCATTCATTGTAGTAATTCTGCTGCAGGATTTAGATTTGAAAAAAGTGGCTTTACTTTCCTTTCCTTGAAGTGCTGAAGTTTATGTATTTGTAACACAAAACTCTGGCTTTAAGTGACAGAGCTCTGGGTTTGGTACCCAGACTGGCTTTTGGATGCCATGGCTGCCTGTTAATTAACCTGCAGCTGGCAAACTGCAAGTGAAGCCTGCCTGGTTTCACCCCATTTCTGTCTCTGCACACCCTGGTCCATTGAGAGCTCCTCTCAGTGTAAATATCCCTGCACTGCCAGAATTGATCAGGCTCTTAGTTCAGTGTAGGTCCTGATATCCTGTTGCTATTTATGTCTCCAATGAAAATGTACATTGCAGTGGTATCTACAGCAGAAGTGTGATCAGACCCTGCTGATTGCCCTGGTTACTTGAAAAACCTCTGAGAGATGAGTTTGATCCAACAGATCTCATCCATCCTCTCTTAGAGGTGCCTTCTCGAGGCAGAGGAGGGCTGGGACACCTTTGCAGGAGAGGAACTGGCACTGGGAGCACTGGCTCTGGTTTCCATAGGTAGGCAGCAGCAGTGCACTGCTTCCCAGCACTGCTGAGGTGCAATACCTGTTCCTGAGTTTGGTTTTTCCAAGGCTTTGCTCTCAGATCCCCTGTCAGTGAATGCTCCCGTGCCTCAGAGTGGGGTGGGCTCAGGCAGAAGCGTTACACGGGTCAGGGGTGGGCTGGGCACGCAGCAGCTGAACCTGGGCACCAGGGAAGCTTTATTTCAAGCAAACAGTCATTGCAGTATATCTTTGCTTTCATCCAGAAAAGCCTGTTCTTGAAATCTTGTGGGGTCAGCTGATACTTGAGATCAAAGATATTAAAAAAATCATTTTGTTGTTGGAGTAAAGACAAGGCAATTCCTTGTAGAACTTAAACCTGCAACACGTGACAGAAGGAATCTGTTGGGAGTCTCACTGTGGGGTAACTGAAGTCGTTTCTCTTCAGAGCTGATCTGGTGCCAGCCAGGGACTGACTGGGGGATCAGTAAATGTCATGATACAACTGAGCTGTGTGCCTCGGATTTTTTAAATTTTGTTTTGTATAGATGCCTTTTAGTCCTCCTTCATCTCTGTGGCAGATGAGCCAAATGCTTTTGCAGCTTTTCTGTCTAACTGCTAACACAGCTAACTAGTTCAGCCTTGCAGCTGGTGTGACAGAAATTACTGTGGTTGTGTGAGAAGTATTGATCTTCAAGGTCCACCCAACCAGGTGTGAAAAGAGGGCTTGAAATTCTGGTACATGCAATAAATCCTTGTGCTTGCTGCAGAACGACTTGGGTGCTGTGTCATGCCTTGTCCTGAAGAGGTTTAAGATCTCCTCTTAATTCTGCTGCTTCTCTTAGGAAAAACAAATCCCTCTTTTCTTACCTTGTTCTCTGTCTTTATTCTCTCCTGTGTCCTTTACTGTTTCATTTGCAAGTTTTTCTGCCATTGTTTTCTCTTCTTCATTTTTGTGTTATTCTTCCAAGTTGCTGGAGAACTTGATTAGCCAGGGAGGAAACAGAGATAATCAGAACCTGGTTATAGACACAGCCTGCTGCTGGGTGAGGCCAGGAGGGATACAGTACACTGAGCTGTTGGAAATAATGTTCAGTCTCTTGGCTCACCAAATATATTTTGTCCTGCAGGTGGATTGTCTTGACTAATTGTATGTTTTGTATTAACACATCATTTGTAGGAATAGTGCTGTACATAACTGGCACAATATCCATGAATGTTCTTTACTTCCCCAGTTCATTAATTTGTAGGTGGACAGGGGTGGGAGATTCTGGTTCATTTTTAGGGCAGTACCTTTCGTGAGGGATTCTCTGGCTTCAGGGATTCACCCTGGGTTGGTTTTGTGTCTTACTAAAGCAGGTTTGCATCTCGGGTAAAAATCCTCCTTTGTGGCTTCCTGTTCTTCAGTTCTGGGCTGTGTTTTGTGCTTGAAGGGAAGGAGAGTGGAAGGTGCAGAATGAATCTTTGATTTCCTGGTAGCAGGCACATGCTGAGCTTTCCATCAGCTTCTTTGTGCCCTTGGAGTGCAAATCGTGCTCGCTCTGCTGCTGAGGCAATAGAATGAAAACCTGGGAAAAGAGAGGTGAAATGCTTGGGTGGGATCCCTCTGGAAACCCTTGCAGTCCTCTTCATCCACCTCTTCCCAGTGACAGCTAATTATGCTTTATTTCCTGCCACAGCTCACATAAATGCCCTCTGGAGAGGGGCCTGGGTTCTGGGAATGGCCTGTGAGGGGCTGGAGATGCAGTTCCTGGGGCTCCAATGATGGCCCAGGGATGTTTTTCTGTGTGGGATTTGCCCATTTGATGTCCCACTCCTGTCTAGTTCTGCTGTTGTGCTCTTTGGGATTGGAATTTGCACAGCAGAGATCTTGTCCTGTCTTGTTTTCAGCTCTTAGCCTAGATTAACTTTTTCCCAAATCCTCTAATCTTTATCAGGTGGTGAATGATAGGATCTGGATCTTGTTTTGCCTTAGAAGCTGAAGGTCTTGGTGCAAGTAACACTGAAAATATGGCTAATTTAATTATTGTCAGCTGATAGTTTCTTTTAAAGCCCTACTTGGAAGTGAGTGACTTGCTCACAATCCTTTGTGGAAGGAAAAGTATTTGTGGAAAAGCAACTTCTTTACCCTTGATGGACTTGTGGGGCTTCAGGGAATTTAAAGCTTAGTTATGAGCAAGTCCCTCGTGGTTTAATGCCAGGCTATAGGCTGGAAAAACGTCTGTAGAGCTGCTGACATGCAAACTGGGTGGATAATTTAATCATGGGCAGGTTGTTTGCTTCAATTACAACTTCAGCTGTAGAAAGAGGCTTGTGATAAGCAAAAGGACAAACAAGTGATGGCTTTTGTTGGTGACACTAAAGAACCTTCTAACATGTATGATGACTTTTTTCCAAACCCAGTTTTGAGGGAACAAAGGCAACATGTAGGCACTTGTACAAAAGAAATCCTAAACAAGCTTCAGTTCAATCAGCTGAGGGGATGTTGCTACTGAGCAGCCACAGTGCAGCACAAACCTGAGGACACATCTTGGGGAGTTACTCCCTTGTCCTGATCTAGAGCAATTCCAATCTGGAGAAGAGGAGGGAAAGGTTTAAAATCTTGTTTGCTCCTGGAACAGTGGGGAATGGTTTGTACTGAGTTGAAATAAGGGGAGTTTTGCTGGGAGAAATTCAGACTGGGGACTTTTGGGCTGTATTGCATCGGGTGCTGGGCTTTTGTGGATGGAGAGTGGAACAGGCACTCCCTGTTCACTGCAAGGGTTTAGGCAGCCCAGATTTGTCTCTGTTAAATCTGGAACATTCATCCTTTTCTGCTGTGCTAAAAATGGAAAAAAAGTTCCTGAAGATGCCTTTGCATAAAGTTGACTTAGTATGGAAAATGAGCAGGGTAGACTGGGAGCTGTTGGGGTGAGTTTGTATGTTTATAAGCATTTTCTAGAAGCATAAAGTTAATTGTTTTGCTCCTGTCTCGGGGATATTTTTGTTCTATTTTTGTTACATTTTCAGGGCATCTTGTTGATACGAGGGAAACTGATAATATAAGTGAAGTTGTGTATTTTTTGTTTTCTACTGACTTCATTTTGGTGTCTTGCATTTTCAATGCTTCCCATAAGGCTGGATATGAAGCTTTAATTTCCCTGGGATTCATGGATTTCAAATGCTGGCTACCTAATGCAGACGGGTTTTCAAATGCTTTGTGATAAACGCAGCAAAAATTCCCTGGAAACACTGAATTTTTTCTCTTCTCTCTTTAAGGTTTGGCCCTCATGGAATCCCTGTGACCATATTTCCTAAAAGGGAGTACAAGGACAAACCTGAAGCCATGCAGCTCCAAAGCAAACCATTCCAAGAGGAGGCGCAGGTGAAGTGTGAGGCCGATGCTGCAGTCCCTGATGACTCCTCCCTCACGCAGCCATCAGAGCCCAGCATAGCTAAAAGCCTTTGGACTTCTAAACCACCTCCTCTCTTTCACGAGGGAGCGCCATACCCTCCTCCTTTGTTTATCAGGGACACCTATAACCAGTCAATACCTCAGCCTCCACCCCGGAAAATCAAGCGGCCCAAGCGGAAAATGTACAGGGAGGAACCCACCTCCATCATGAACGCCATCAAACTACGGCCCCGGCAGGTCCTGTGTGACAAGTGCAAAAACAGCGTGGTGGCAGAGAAAAAGGAGATCAAAAAAGGTGGCAATGCAAGTGACTCTTCCAAATACGAGGATAGTAAAAAGCGAAGAAACGAGAGCGTGACTACTGTGAATAAAAAACTTAAGACTGACCATAAGGTGGATGGAAAAAGCCAAAACGAAAGCCAGAAAAGGAACGCTGTGGTCAAGGTTTCAAATATTGCCCACAGCAGAAGCAGAGTAGTAAAAGTTTCCGCACAAGCAAACACTTCAAAAGCGCAGTTAAACACAAAAAAAGTTCTCCAGAGCAAAAACATGGATCATGCAAAAGCTCGGGAAGTCTTGAAAATGGCCAAAGAAAAGGCACAAAAGAAGCAGAGTGCAACCTCCTCTTCCAAAAATGCACATTCAAAGGTCCACTTCACGCGGCGTCTTCAGAACACCAGCTCAGGGTCCCTCCCGCCCCGATTGCGCCTAAAGCCCCAGCGGTACCGCAACGAAGAAAATGACTCTTCCCTCAAGACAGGACTTGAGAAAATACGGAGTGGCAAGATGGCAACTAAGCCCCAGTCTCGCTGCTCCTCCACCCGCTCAGCAGGTGAGGCCCCTTCAGAAACCCAGAGCCCCTCAGAAGGCCCCGAAGAGGCCAGCAGTGAGGTTCAGGACACGAGTGAAGTGCATGTAACTGTTGATCAGGATGAACAGCAGACACTGGGCAAGAGAGGCAGCAAAAGCAATATAACGGTTTACATGACCCTTAATCAAAAGAAATCTGACTCTTCCAGTGCATCAGTTTGTAGTAGTGATAGCACAGATGATTTGAAATCCACCAACTCTGAGTGTAGCTCTACTGAAAGCTTTGATTTTCCTCCAGGCAGCATGCATGCACCTTCCTCCTCCTCCTCCTCCTCCTCCTCCTCCTCCTCTTCGAAGGAAGAGAAAAAGCTCAGTAATTCCTTGAAAACAGAAGTCTTTTCCAAAAACGTCTCTAAATGTGTCACACCAGATGGCAGGACCGTATGTGTAGGGGACATTGTTTGGGCCAAGATTTATGGCTTCCCTTGGTGGCCGGCCCGTATCCTTACCATAACTGTGAGCCGCAAGGATACCGGGCTGCTGGTGCGCCAGGAGGCTCGTATCTCATGGTTTGGCTCCACCACCACGTCTTTCCTTGCTCTTGCACAGCTCTCCCCCTTTTTAGAAAGCTTCCAGTTGCGCTTTAATAAGAAGAGAAAGGGTCTGTACCGCAAGGCCGTCACTGAGGCAGCCAAGGCTGCCAAGCAGCTCACGCCCGAGGTGCGGGCCCTGCTGACGCAGTTTGAGACGTGAACGTGGAGAGTAAGGTAGGCAAGAAACCTGGAGGCTCCACCAAATCCGTAGCCAGGTTAGAGAGAACTCCCAGGAAGGACGTGGCAAAGTCAGAAGTTGCACTCGGTTGACTGCTCTTTTTACACGAGACTCGTGCCGTGCGTGGCGGTTCTTGACGGTTAAATCCAATTGAACATGCAATCAAAATTAGCCTAAAAGTGAGGACTTCGGTATTTTTCAAGTGAGAATTTTTTTTAAAGAGAAAGAGAAAAAAAAAAAAACCAAACAAACCAAACCTCCTCAACCACCCGATGCATAGGAGCCATAGCCTCAGCTGGAAGGCAGCTGATTTGCAGGGAATTTTTTAGTAGTTTCTACCCAGTATATAACTAGTTGTGTGTGGCCCAGGGTTGACACGAGGGATGAAATTAGTAGCTGTGACTTTTTTGTTTTATTAGGTGGCCCATCAGGGAAGTGTAGAAATGTAAGCCTTGTCTAAATGGTCTTTAAAGATTATTTTTAACCAGTCTCTAATGGGTTTAGTCTGGCCAGGCCCAGTGGGTTCCAGCTCCCCTCTCCGGGCGGCGCGTCCCGAGCGGGCCGGTTTAAATGGCATTGGAGACGTGCTCAGAGTTGTAAGGAAGAAGAATTTTAGTGACTTAAAGACCAGATTAAATGGGGTTTTATCGTAGTGACCACTTAAACACTCAACCTTTCTATGCACATGGGGGCACAACTAAATCACTTCAGGGTCGGAGAAGTCGAGGGATGCCTGTAGCTCTAAGACAAAGCTGAGGAGGCCTCAGTGTTTGGGATCAAGGGCTGTTAATGCTGCATAGGTGTGAATCATTCTGGTCTTTCTTCCTGAAGAAATCTTTCAGGCCATTTGCCTGGAGGTTTAGCTTAAGAGAGGCTTTGTTTTGAATGTGTAAATAATCAATTGCTGAAATTGGTCAGATTTTCTCCTGACTGGTTGTTCCTAAATTCTTAGGATACGTCCTAGTAAATTACACTTTGTGAATTGTCAGATGTGTAATTGTTGCATTTTGGATGTATCTAACTTCTTTTTTTTTTTTTTCTTTTTTCTTTTTTTTTTTTAAAATATTTCCGTTTAAGGTATCTGTTTGCAGGTCAGAAAAATGAGAATATGTAATTGTGTAATGCTCTGAAATGTAAAAAAAACAAACTGTAAATAAAATTGACTAAATCTGAATTATTTGTGTGTGTTTCTCAAAAAGCTTTGAAACAAATCCAGGATGTCAGAGTATTTTATCTGTATGCCGGATTTAGAGGACACCCTTAAAAAGTAAATTGTCCTTTTTCATGCATTCTTAAAGATTAAGTGCTTGATGTAAATACTATTGGTATACTTCAGTCTTAATTTGGAGATTATTAATTACCTGTCCCTTTTGTTTCAGAACCAGCTCTGTAGAGGGCTTTCTGGAAAGCTGATTAAATTTCTCCCTTAATGAGCTTTTGGGCCATATATCTGAGTAGAGACTGTGGATAATGTCACTTGTACAGTGGGGAATGTTTTCAGTTTCCATCTCAGAGCCAGTCAGAGCCACTCTCCACTGCCACTCCAGCTTTTCTTGCATGGTTTTTGCTCACTATTGGGGCATTTTCATGCAATGCACTTGACTTTTTTTTTTCCTGTGAGTTTTGGTCCTTACCTGACCATGTGAATTCCTGTGTCCTCCAACCATTCCTGCTTCAGCCTTGCAATGCCTTGTGAAGAGTCTCCTGGTGC
The DNA here is from genome assembly GCA_013397975.1 of Machaerirhynchus nigripectus. Taxonomy (NCBI): domain Eukaryota; kingdom Metazoa; phylum Chordata; class Aves; order Passeriformes; family Dicruridae; genus Machaerirhynchus; species Machaerirhynchus nigripectus. Next base: position 203,758 of record VZRQ01005679.1, read on the forward strand.
TCATCCCAAAGCAGTTTTCATCCTGGTTTTTCCAGAATTGGCCACGTAGGCAATTGTGACAGATGTAAAAATTTAAGCTCAAACTGAAATTAAGCAGACATGCAAATGGGGGCAAAGATTTAATCATCAAACCCTGAAAATATTTTTATTTTAAGATTTAATTTCATATGTTCATGATACTGCCTGGTCTTGCCAAAGCATTCAGTTTCTTTTTACCTTTCTAAATTACTCTGTTGTGCCCACAGAACTATTGGGAGTCTAAAGTGTCAAACACATGGCTGTTCAGACTTTCCTCAAGCTGACAGTCATTAATTGCTAATTAAGCTTCCAAATATACCAGCTTTACCTTGGCATTCTAACAGTTCCCAAAAAGCCCCACTGGTCAATGCTTTTTGAATGTGATAAACACACAATAAATTTCATTTAAGAAAAAGAAAAAATTGGAAAAAAACAAACCTATTTCACTTCTCTGTATTCTCTCCTGCAAACAGAAACAGTTTCTTTAAGTAAATGAGCTGTATTATGTTATTAAAGCAAACTGCTTTTTGGAGTCAGGAACCCATGTGAGGTGGGTCAGATGTCTACACCACTTCCTTGAGGTCTAGAAGCTCAAGTGAACTGGTTTTAAGTTAGTTGTTCTAAGCCAAGTAGTGGCAAAATCAATATTAACATTGTTATTTTTTCTTTAGAAGACCTGGAAGCTTTGTTCTCCTAATTTATATAAAATTAGAATAGCACTGCAGCTTACATAGGCAGAGTTAGCTCAGGTGTTCACTGGGGGAGCAGCAGGTATGGAAGGGCTTTCTTTAGGTGTTTTTTTGTTCAAAAGAGCTGTTTATGGAAGGCATTTAAAGTCAGTTTTGATTTGTAGCTGATGGGTTTAAAGTCTTCCCTCAGTTTTGTAGTGAATGTGCTGTATCTCTGCAGACTGAACAGGGCTCCAAACAAGTAATTTGTTTTGTTAAATTCGTTTTGTAAGTTGGAAATCTCTTCATACTCATCCCTGATTTTCCTTCAGTTCTAAAGGAGCTGCTCCTGTGGATGCAGCAGAGTTTCCAGGGGATGGGCTGGGCTGGTGGAGAGCCTGGGGCAGGCAGGCAGAGGAGGAGAAGAGCCTTGAAGGCTGGGACAAGGCTTGGGGCTGCTCTAGCTGAGCTGCAGAACCCCCTTTGATGTGCCTGTGGTGCCCAGCAGTGCCTGCTCCTGCACTGGGTGCTCCTGCCCTGCTCCCTCCTGGGACACAGCCCCGAGGCAGGGGCACTTCCCGTGGCTTATCCGTGATTTATCCATTGCTCCCACCAGGAGCATCCCCGTGCAGGGATGGGGCCTCTGGGATCCCTCTGGGATTGGGTGCAGATGGCCTCAGGCTGTGCCAGGGGAGGCTCAGGTTGGACATCAGGAGGAATTTCTCCATGGAAAGAGAGGTCAGGCCTTGGAACTGCCCAGGGAGGTTTGGAGTGCCCATCCCTGGAGGTGCCCAAGGAATTCCTGGAGGTGGCACTCAGTGCTCTGGGCTGGTGACAAGGTGGGCATCGGGCACAGCTTGGGCTTGGTGATCTTGGAGGTCTTTTCCAACCTAAACCCTTGTGTGACTGCCTTCAGAAGGCCAACAGCAGCAGAGAGTGACTGTTACTTTTCCATCAGTTTCATGGGATAAATTGCAAATGCTGCCTTTCTGATCTGATGAAATTCCTCGGCGTGGTTGTTGGGTGTTTATGGCCTGTCAGTTTAGGGGAGAATGGGACAGGGCATGATGAGTTTCTAGTCCACGTGTTCTGTTCCTCCGAAGATCTTCAGCTTCAGTTAAAATGCCTTGAGAGAGAGAGCAGTTATTCCAAAACTTACGTTTCTTTTACCAGAGGTGTTTGAAGGTGTGAGGCTTCAGGAGCGAAGCTGGAAGCAATGGGAAATGCCTGTGTGTCTGGAGTCCTGCAGGACATTGGACAAGTATTTGTTACAGCTCTAATTAGAGGTGTAACTTTGTGTCAACACTTCAGCGAGAGAATCATCTCTGATGATTTGGTGTGTCTTTCAGACACTGCTGTGCTTAGTATGGAACCTACAGAACTACCCTGGGGTGGGGTTTGTGAGGGGGATTTAGGTCTGTGCAAGGCTGAAAATACTTTTTTTCAGCATGTTGTAAAATACCTTTGTGTTTTTTTAACGTAGTTTCTAACTGTGATTAGGATTAAGAGTAGCACAAGTGAGGAAGGGTAAGAGTTGCTTTTTGCATTGCTAGCCCTAGGCCTGGTTCTATTTACCTCTCCTAAGTCCTGATAGAGATTTCCTTTCATGTCTGCTAAAAATGTCAGCGTAGAATAGGAACGTGAATTGTGGAAAATAAATGTTAGTAGCTCATTCTCAGCATCATCATCTGTCCTTCTGCCTGTTCTGTGAAGTCCAGTGAGAGAACAGGGCTGCTTTCCTGGCTGAGGAGCAGTGGGAAGGAGCAGACTGATAATCAGGGAAGGGCTGTTTCAGTGCATCGCCAGCTTTGTAATTGTGGTCCCATAAATGCCTGCAGAAACAGCAAATTTGGGCAGTGCAGGGGGTCCCTCGCTGATCTGTAGCTGGAGACTGAGCTGGGAGGGAAGCGCACTGAGCTCGAGCCTAAAGGGATGGGTGGCAGGGTGTGGTGGCACAATCCATTGGGTACAGGGACCAGGACTGTTTAAAAAGGGAATCCTTCCATAACTAGCAAAGCTTCCGACCATGGAGTGAGCAGGGATCACCCACATTTCACACAGAAAACTCGTGTAGCTGCCAGCTGAATGAAGATCCATTAGATCAGGCTTGGGAGGAGGGGATGGGAGTATCCAGCTTCAAATTATCCTTAATCCCTAATGGAAAGAGCCCGTGTTGTGATCCCTGTCCTTACAGTGACATGGCAGTTCCCAGTCAAGATTTAACTCCCCCCAGCTGCTGCTCTCTGTGACACCTTTGGGTTTTAGTTTAAATAGTTCCCTCCCGGGGTCCCCTGGCAGTGTGTTTGTAGCGTGGCTGTTGAGGTAAATAAGATTCCCTTGTAAGGTGGCTTTTCCCTTCTCTTCCATGCTCACCTTCCTGGCATTTTCAGGCACCTGGTCTAGTCTGACCCCATCTGTTTCTGACCTCAGTGGTAAGAAGTGCTTGTGGTCATTTGGATGGGTTTTACCAAACAGCAGCAATTCCTCCCCAAGTCAGAAATATCTCTGATTATTTGGGTTATGATTCCCTACTATTTACTCATACATTTCAATCTTCTGTTTTACCTGGGATGTGGATACAATCCAGACTGTCATTTAAATTACGATTTTTTTTCTTAAGTTTCCCAGTGACACAAGTGCCCTTGTGTGAGCCCAAGGCAGAGCAGCAGTTCCCGGGCAGGGCTGCAGTGCCAGGGAGTTGGTGACTGGTTTGCCATCCTGCTTTTTCCCTGCATGGCTTGGCTGTTGCTCCCAGATGGGGCAGTTCGGGAGAACTCCCTGGAGCAGCACCTTAGTGCCAGGCACCAACCACTGAGGGGAACTCGGGTCCACATCTCTGTGTTTTCCCCAGGAAAAAGCAACTGGTGTTCCCAGCAGGAGGTGGGAACAGCAGGAGCTGGAAAGGGAACGTTGGTGGGAGACCAGGGCTTTCGGACTTCACAAAACCTGAGCCACCTTGCACAGCCAGGAGGGAGAGACGTGGGAGCAAAAGGAAAGTGTGGAATAACCTGGGAAACAAGGTTATTCATATATTATACAACATTATACAACAAAATAACAGGTGACTCCCTGTGCCTGTGCCANGCCAGGAGGGAGAGACGTGGGAGCAAAAGGAAAGTGTGGAATAACCTGGGAAAGGTGACTCCCTGTGCCTGTGCCATGGGATGCGGCGTCTTTGATCTCCTCTTCCTGCCTGCCCATGGCCTGAGGGGAGGACTTAACAGCAGCCTTCGGGTAGGAATTGGCTCAGGGAACAAATCAGGATCCCCTGGAGCAAGTTTGAATGCGGGCTTTGCTCGTTCAGTGTGTGAAGAAACGGATCTGGGGGGTTTATTTGGGCTGCGTTTGACAAGTTACCTCCCAAATCAGGACCAGGCACGTTTAGAACAGCTGTAATTCAGTTCCTGTACCAGTGACTCCATTCCTGAGTGCAGAGGAGGAGGAGGAGAGGGCTGTGGGAACTGAGGACATTCCAGGTGTGTCAGTGCCTGTGGGATGGGGGCAGAGGCACAGGGGAAGCACGGTTCTGTTGAGTTGCAGCTAGGACAGGAAATAATACTGAAAATGAGCCAGGGAGTTGAAATCAAGCACTGGAATATTGATTGCATCTGTGCTGGTGAAACCCTGGGTGCTGTTTGTGTAACGGCAGAGCTTGAAAAACAACGGATCAGGCTGAGCTCTGCCAGGAATGGGCTCAGTGCAGCCGGGATTGGGAGAGAGCAGATGATGGATCTGTCCTGTCACTTTGTCATTAGCAAGGCTGATTTTGGAAAAACAGAATCTCTGTAGAAATACGTCTGTAACGGAGGGTTCTGCCCTCTGTGTCCCGGTCACATCCTGCAGGAATCACACTTGGAGCAATGCAGGTTTGATCTGAGGGACCCTGCACTGCCCCTGCTGCCAGCAGCCTCCTGCTTGGCCGATGCAATTTGTGTAACAGCAACTTCAAATCAGATGGTTCTTTAGAAAAAAACAGGCCTAGGTCAGTGTTCCTGTTTGCTTACAGAAGTTTTGGATGTCACGTATGCAATACGGATAAGGAATATTCTCCTACACGCCAGGCATGTGCTGGGAACCTGTGCTTTGGGAAGCAAGTGTTCCTTCCAGCACTGAGGTTCTGTAACAGAATCACAGCAAATTCAGGTGGCAGAACTGTCCTTGCCTTCCTTTACCAGGTGCACAAAGGGGGAGATGGGACTTGCTTTGTCAGTAAAATAATCAGATACAATTCCAAGCAAATATTTGCCTAAATGCTAATTTAGCATCATTTTTTATTTAGTAACGTGTAGGATTTTTGTTTGGCTTTAGGAAACGCTGGGGTTTAATTGCACCTCTGCAGTGCTTCAGGATTTTAAAGCACGTGGTGCCAGTGTGGGTAATTAGTAGCTTGGGTGAAAAGGAACTACAGCCACAAAAACTGGATTTTTCAAAGATTTTTAGTTAGTTTAGTTAGAAATTTAGTTAATGGGAGAAAAAAGAAGTCTTTCCTTGAGATACTTCAAGTGTTGAAGGATTTAGGAATAATGTCTTCTGATACGTTTATATGAAAAGAACTGGGTTTGGCCACCTTTTAGGAATTCCTGATACTGTGTCATATAGTTCAGGGAATTAGGCACATAAAGGGGATAATGTGTTGCAGCTCTTTGTTTTCCTGGTGGCTGAGGCCCTCCTGCTGGAGGTTGTCTGGGGCTGTAAAGAAGGAAACAGTTCTTGCTTTTAGTAGTTCATCATCTGGAAGAGCAGCCTGGTTTCCCTCTTCTCCACTGCCTACAAATGGAATCTGTAGCAGGAAAGTGGGAGTTCTGTGCCTTCTGTTCCCTAGTTTTGCACAGACACAGCGTTATCCCCCAGGAAGGTGCATAAATGTTACTGTAACTATTTAAATTTGGGCTCGTGGCCTTGAGGTTTAATCCCTGATGGGCTGTGCTGCTATTTTTGCTTCTCTTGTCCTTCTGGGGTGCCTTTTCTCCCCCTCCATGGCTGCCTGGTGTCCTTCTGCTTTTCCTTTGGAGATAAAAGCCAGGACTTTCAAAGGCAGAGCTTCTCTGTGGACAGCAGTGAATACAGGGATTGGGAAAACATTCACATGGAAAAATCAGAATCCCCATGGCAGTGCTGGCTGCCAGGAAAAGGCCGTGTGAGCTGAGTTCAGTGGGACAGGCAGGGAAAGGCCTGAGCTGTGTCAATGCCTGTCCTGACACACATTTTTGTCTTGTTCTGGGGTTGTTCTTAGGATGGCTCCATAGGGAAGGCTCTGGAGCCCAAGGAGCAGCTGAGGGAGCTGGGAAAGGGGCTCAGCCTGGAGCAAAGGAGGCTCAGGGGGGCCCTTGTGGCTCTGCACAACTCCCTGACAGGAGGGGGCAGCCGGGGGGGTCGGGCTCTGCTCCCAGGGAACAGGGACAGGAGGAGAGGGAACGGCCTCAGGCTGGGCCAGGGGAGGCTCAGGTTGGACACCAGCAGGAATTTCTGCATGGAAAGGGTGCTCAGGCCTTGGCAGGGGCTGCCCAGGGAGGTTTGGAGTGCCCATCCCTGGAGGTGTCCAAGGAAGGGCTGGAGGTGGCACTCAGAGCTCTGGGCTGGGGACAAGGTGGGGATGGGGCACAGCTTGGACTCGATGGGCTGGGAGGGCTTTCCCAATCTGGGATCTATGTGATCCTGGGATTCTGTGTGATTCTACCTCCAGCAGTTGAATGAAGCTGCTTCAAAGCAGAGTCCAGCCTGCTGTGAGCTCACTGGAGATGCCGGGAGAGCCGTGCCCTCAGCCAGGCTGAGCTGTCACTGCCCCACAAACCACGGATCCCACAGGGAGCGAGTGACCCACAGATCCCACAGGGAGTGAGTGACCCCGTGGAGTGACTGATAAACAGGCAATGGGCTGCACTCAGAAAGGTCAGGGAATTCAGTGACACAGACACTGAGCTGACACAGGCAGTCAGGTTTTCAGTCACTGTATCTGGGGAGCACAATCTCCATAGAATCCCAGAATCCCAGACTGGTTTGGGTTGGGAAGGACCTCAAAGCTCATCCAGTGCCACCCCTGCCACAGGCAGGGACACCTCCCACTGTCCCAGGCTGCTCCAAGCCCCATCCAGCCTGGCCCTGGACGCTTGCAGGGACCCAGGGGCAGCCACAGCTGCTTTGGGCAACCTTTCTCTACCCTCCCAGTAAGAACTGGTGGCTGACTGGTGATGGTTGGTGCAGGGCTCAGTACTTGGGCTGTTCCTGTCTGCTTTTTCATAATTTATTCCCATTCTCTGGAGTAAATGGGAAAACAGAAGCCACCATGGGAAAGAAACACCATTAGCAGGTTGATAGTTCAGTGCTCCCTCAGGCACTCGGCTCTCGTGTGTGGAAGGGCACTGCAGGGTCAGATTTAGCTTCGTGTTGTGAACTGCCATCAATGTATAGATTTTGTGAATTAATCTCCCTGCTTCCTGAGCTGTCTTTAAATGTCTTTACAATTGGAATTCTCTCTGGATGCTGAAATGGGGTGAGATGTAACAGATTGGTTCGGTGGCTCCTCCTCAAAGCCCAGCCCCCAGAGGAGTTTGCTCACTTGTGTCTGTCTTGTGATAATGTCAATCTATTTTTTGTCTTCTGCACACGATGCACAAAGCAGGTGAGCCAGTGACTTTTCTGGCCACCTCAGCTTTTGTTTTACCTACCTTTGCAATATGTACTGGAAGACATTTAACCATGTTCCCTTTCTCTCCCCTTTTCAGCTCAGAGACACTAATGACCCGCTGTTTTTATGGAACCTCACTACACTGCCACGAAGAGCACCAGCTCATCAGGACTGAGAGAAATCTGAGACTGACTTGTCCTATTTTTCCTCTGAAATCTTCACCAAGTAGTAAACATTTTTTTTGAAGGGGAAAGGGGGTAAAAGACGTCAAAGCTCCCCCTCGCACCATTAGGGCACCTGTACCTAATGTACATTTTCCTTAAAATTTAAAAAGATGTTAGGAAATATTTTATAAAACTTTTTTGCAATAAATGACGCATGAAATTCTGAAAGACTCTATGACACTTACATGCAAGGAACCACTTGAATTATTAGGATGAAGAGTCACTGCAGATAACTGGGGTTTTTGTAATGTGACAGTCACGTTTGTATGTTTTGAGAGGTGCCAGTGACGGAGCCAATTTGCCTGGGAAGTTGACTGTAACTTTTGAACTTTTCTTTTAATTCTTGACTTTAGCATTGCAATTTTCCATTCTCTGAGGCTTAGTTAGTATTTAGTGCAGGTGTTAGCAGAGCTGTGATCTGTGATCAAAGCATGTCCGAACCCAGTTGTATTGTGAAATATGAACAGTCCTGCTATGTGAGACCAACATTTCCCATAGAGGTGATGGAAAGGACAGTGACCACAAACTCCATGGATCTCTGTTTTATGGGAAAGCTCCTTCTGTGTGAATATGGTTGCATTTTATTTATGCTGTTGTAACACTTAGGGAATTGAGGGTTGTGGAATAACCTTGAGAGGGGCTACGAGGCAGAGAGCAGCGTTTTGCTTATAATCCTATAACAGGGTGGGAATCATGAGTGGAGAGTGATTCAATGGGATGGCATTTCTATTTCAAATCATGGGTTATTTTTTCCTTTTGACATAAGTATTTTTCAGATAGGTAACTAGTAGAGAGCAAAGGTTTTATTAGAGTTTCTGATGGTTGTTGATCTGAGTTGCGTTGACTTCTTTGAAAAGCTGTAAATCAAAAAAAAAGAACCCATTGGGTTTTATCCATTTTATTCCCCTCCCACAAAGGTCTTGGGTTAGACTGACTTCAGTGGAGCTTGGGAATGCTGGACACGCTGCTGAAACCTTGAGTTATTAAATATTAATTTATTTGTCACTAATTATTTCCATTGTGTGCACACTGTCTAGGCAGAACCATTTCTTTAAAGTTCTTAGCAGGGGATTTATTGTGTAACCTGGGAGAATAAATATTTGTTTTGAAGAGATGAAAATGTGCACATAATCCACTAAAAGTCAAATTTCTGTTTCTATAGAGATGAAAAGACTTGTAACAAACTCTTTTCCTCCTTACTGATATCCTGATTCAATTGGAGAAAATAGAATGTCTTTGTCTGGATCGTTTAAAACCAGAGGGACTTTTCCAAGGGGCCTCTGGGTCAGCACAAGTTCTTCGTGTCTGGAGCCTAAACGAACCACATGGAATTTGAAGTTAGGACAACTCTATCATTGGCAACAGGTTTATACTTGTTAAACAATCGGAGAGGGGGAATTGAGAGGCTGGGACAGGCCCCCAGATCCCAGCCAGGCCCATCAGGGATTCACACACCGAGTGTGTGGCAGCTCGTGCTTTGTGCTGGTTCAGTGTCTGCTTTTCAGAGCTAAATTCTTTATTTATAAATGCAGAAATTGAATATTCACTACCTGCTTTTTAAAAACAGGCTGTACAGTGCTGTGCAGTGCGTTCAAATTGTACCGTTTGCCATAACGATTTCATCATAAACTACAACCTTTTTTTTTTAAATTTGGATGAACATTTGTTCTACAGTGCTTTTCCTTTTCACCAGTGGAAGAGGCCCAGCAGTCTGGTCCTGCTCAAGGCCTGAGATGTGACTAGAACTGAAAGACTGAGACATGTGAATGAGGAAAGGGGTGACTTGGTGCCGGGTCCGTGCCAGCCTTTCACCTCTGCTTGGATTGACCATGGATGGGGGCTTGGCCTAGTCAGGTACATTTTCCCCCACCCCACCAAAAACCAAACAGAAAAGCCACCAAACCACATGGCACAAACCAGTTTCTGCTCAGGAAAAAGGCCCGGGACTGTGGTGGCAGGGTTGTTGCACATGGGATTGAGGAGTGCCTGCTGTTGTTTTGGAAGCCGGTAGTGCCTGGCTGTGCCCCCGGATCTCCCAGGGCTCTCCTTCCCTCCCCTCCTCTCCCCTCCCTGAGCACAGCAGCTGAACCAGGAGGGACTAACCCAAGGGATGCAGGTGTGCACTGGAGAATATGGGTATAGAGCAAATAGCATCCAAGGGAGCTCATGTCTGCCTTGCTTTTCCCAGCATTGCGTTGGAAACCATATTTTCATTTGGAAATGAAATTGTCAGGGATATTCTAATGAGAGAGAGTGACAGTAATGTATTGCTTTTCACTTTTTTGCTTTAGTTGCTTAATATTTAAGCTTTGCTCCATGCTACCTTCTTGTCTGTATATTGAATGGTCACTATGCCTCTTTCATTTTGTAGACTTGAATGAGGAAAATCTAATTCACCCTTTAAGGTTTGCTGAGAAGTAAAAATGATAAAGAATGTTGTGTAACATTTATTCAAATAAAGCCTTGATTTTTTTCAGTGCTCTTTTAAAGGGAAATAATGTTTTGATGTGTTTAACTTTCTTGCCTTATTAGTCCTGGACCCCAAAGCCTTTGATTTATGTCAAAAGTGTTTTTTCTGGATTAAACTAAGATTAAACTGAGGTTGCTGGTCCACTGCTGGAGTTCCATCATGTGGACAAGTCTCTACCTAACCTCACCTTTCACAGTGGCTGAAAGATCCCAAGCCATGCTCAGCCAGCTGGATGCTTCCCACAAGCAATAGGAAAAATTGTAATTAGCAAGAAAAGATGGTGTGGTAGAGACAGATCCAAGGAAGCTCTGGTGGCTCTGCCCCAGTCCCAGGAGGAGGAGGGGATGCCATGGGAAGGGGCTCCTGCCCTGGCACATGCGGTCCTTGGGCTGGTTTTTATGGAGTTCTCACAGTTTCAGACAAGTCTTGCCCTCACAGGTAAGTGTAAGAGGGAATTTCTCCATCCAGGGAGGAATTGCCTTGTCCTGAGCTGTGTTTCTTTGGCTGGAGCAGGGATCAGGTGGTGCTGGAGAGGTAACTCCTGTTCAGAGCTCCATCCCACTGCGTGCAAAGCAGGGCCATGCCAGCGAGTATTTCTCCAAAATATCTGGTGGTATGGGGTTGATGGCTGGACTTATGATTTTAAAGGACGTTTTCAAACTTAGTGATTCCAATGATGTGATTCCATGATTCTGTGGAATGGCACTCTGGAATTGCACTTTCCCATCAAATAGAAGGCCGCATTCATACACATTTTTTTCCACTTGCATATTTATTACTGTAAAGAAAGATTTCCTAAGCCGAGTTGAGCTCCTGGGCTAAACAAAAAATAAGCTGCTGGAGTAAACTTGATTCCTAGGAAGTTCTGATTTGCAGGAAGCATTGGTGGTTTTATGGCACAGGAGCGTTTTTACGGCAGGAGCTGGTGGGTCACCCGGAGGTACTGACCGTGCTGGGAAGGGGTTGTTGCAGTGAGCTGTTGTCGATAATGAGGAGTTTTTCCCCAAAACGGAATTAACTGTGAAGTGCTGCTGTTGGCTCAGCCTGGGGTGCTTTGGGAGTGCTGTGACAAACACCCACATCTGGCTGCCGCCCCAGCACAGCTCCAGCAGATGGTTTTCTTTCCCTTCATGGTTGTTTCCCATTCTGTCGGGATTACAGAAACTCCCATCCCCTTTCTGTCATTATCCCTTCAGCCTTGCAGCAGTTCCTCCTGAATTGGCGATCCTCATTAGGCTGGGAAATCCTGCTGAAATGTAATTGCTCGCTAATGGCTTTTCCTTTGTGACACGGAGTTGGCAGCAGCGCTGTGGGGACGGAGCCACGAGAGAGGTTGGCCGGGCAGATTTCAGAGCTCTGCAATTACTCCGTGGATTAATCCTCACTCCAGTGGTTGGCAAAGGGATAAAGGTGACCCAAGTGAGGCCAGGCCCACACAAGGCCCCTCTAATGGCGTTTGCTGCTGCCCCCGAGCATCAAAAGGGTGACGCTTAATGAGGGCAAAAGTGCAGCTCTGGCACGGAGGGTTTGGAGAGATTCCCATCCAAAGTGTGAGGGATCAGAGTTCAGATCTTGCAGGGTGAGACCGACAGGGACATTCCTGAAGGGAATGGTGGCTCGGTGACAGCGACGTGGTGAATTCACACTGTCGTACACCGGGGATTTTGGAGCATTTCGGGTGAGGCCGCCGGGCCCTGCCTGAGGCGCGGCTGGGCCTGAGGGGCTCCCGATTCCCTCGGCGCTCCCTGGGCTCGTGTTCTGCATTACAGAATCTGCCAGGTTTGCATGGAGAGGCCCTTCTGTGCTTGAGGACTTTATGGAAAGCTGGGAATGCCCCAGGCTGGGAGGATTCCGTGGCAGGTGAGGCGTGGTTGGGTGCTCAGAGCTCATTCCTCTGCTCCAAGGGAAGCGGTGCCAGTGCCGAGCCCCCCGGGGCAGAGCCGAGCCCTTGGCACCAACTCCCCCTCACTGCCGTGGCTTTGTGTCCTCCTTCCTTGTCCTCGCTCCAGTTGTTTTGGGATTTGTTCTCACCGTCGCGTCGCGTTCCGCAGGCAGATGGGGGAGCCAGGAAAAGGCTCTTGTTGTTTGTGGGTTTTATTCACATTCCATATCCGGCTTTACTTTTCTGCTCCTGCTTTTCCCTCGAGTGTCTCTGTGCTCTTTGTTTTGCCTCCCTTGCTGGGTTTGCAGCACAAGCCGTGGGTGCTCCATGCTCGGCAGACTGCACAGCCCTGCAGAGCTTTTTGGTGTGTTCTGTATTTGGGGTAAATATTCCAAGCCCAGGAGGGGTAGTTCTAATTTTGAAATCCAAATTTTCAGCTGAGCTCCACATCTTAAGAGCTTGGGAACTGGAATTTCTGGCTGTGATTGTCTTGGTCATTAAATATTAAGTGAGGCTGTTCCTGCTGGAGGGCTCATCCAAACATGGAAGGCTCTGAGCCGTCAGGGGAAGGGGCTGGGGGCTCCAGAGTGTTCAGGGATGGATACTGGATCATCCTAAGGATAAGACCCCAGGAATACTGACACTGCTCAGATGGATGGGGATGATGCTTCCGTGATTCACTCATTTGGCTGTGGTTGCCTTTAAAAAGGCAGCATTGGGCATGAGCTGTGGAGGAGGACTGGGGGGGGTTGGACTTCACAGCCCTCTGCATTAACACTGCAGGATCAGGAGCCATCAGCTGCATCTTGGCTTGGAAAACCTGCGGCTGGCTCCAGGTTCCATGGCCTCAGCTGCATTCCAGCTGGGAGCAGGGACACAAACGTGTGTTGGGGCACAGCGAGAGCTGTCTCTTCAAGGGCAGCTCAGGGCTGGAGCCATGGGCAGGAAATCCATGAGCTCCCAGCCTCCTCCTCTCCCTAAGTTCCTAAATACTGCAATTCTTCCTCCCTCAGGCAGAGAAGTGCCCCACGATGGACAGTCACAGCCAAAGGAGCTCATGGAAATCAGACAAATGCAATTAGAAAAGCCCTGGCCCTGCTGCCTCTCCAGGGACCTGCTGGGCACTCGCCAGCACCACTCAGGAATACACTTAGGAAGCTCTTCCAGCAGCCACCGCCCAGACGAGATAACAGCATTTCCCCTCCTTCCTGCCATCCCTGTTCCTGCCATCCCTGTTCCCTGGTGTGTCTGCAGGGAGGGGTTGCTGCAGTTCACTCGCCAGAGACAGGAACAAAAACCCACTGGCCAGTGTGTGCTTATCCCAGAAGAACAGGCACGGCTCCCTCCTGGATCCTTCCCAGCTCTTTGGCTGCCAGGGGGTCAGTCCCTGGTCAGCAGCTGCTCCTGGAGCCGATGGACACCAGGCAGGCAGTCCTGGGAGCCAGGAGCAGAGCCCTGGGCCCAGCCAGGCCAGGAAAGGCAAACCTAATCCTGCTGCATGCACTTAGGGAATGCAGGGTTTGTAAATTGTCTCCCTGAGGAACAATGGGTGAGAAATGTGCAGTTCTGGGGACTCCAGGCTGCAGCTGCAGATGGCTTCCAACTGGGAGATTCCCACTGAATGTGCAGAATCAGGAAAAAAGGGGTTTATTTTAATTTTCAGTTGATTTAGGGCCTTTAATCTTTGTCAGGGTAGGCAGGGATGCCTCTGGCTTAGTGCCACGATTCCTGTGCCAAGGGCTGCCCAGAGCCCCCCCAGCAGCGACTCCCCAGAAGTCACAGCCCTGCCCGGGGTGGGAAAAATGAAGTTGCTGAGCAAGAAAATGTTGGGATTCATCCAAAGAGGGAAAGCTTGTGAGCGAGCAACGTATGAATGCTGCACATTAAATGTGCCCCAGCGCATCTTTGCCCATGTTGGAGAGGAGGCACTGGGATATAATTGGTTCTTGGCTGCAGCAGTAATCCCTTGGGAATAACACAGCTAATTAAAGCCTAGGAACTGGTGACCAGCAGCTTCTCCTCTCTCCCTGGCTGGGGCTGTGCTAATCAGGGGCAGGTAGATCCCAGGAAGTTTAGTGCTAATCAAGGAGGGAAGGATTGGGCTTCAAAGCTCGGTGCTTTGTCAAATCCTGAATATCCCAAGGGAGGAGCTGGGGGGGATTTTGGATCCCGCTGGGCAGGAGGGATCGGCCGTGCTGGGCCTGTGTCAGTCCCACGGACCCTTCCCTGGAGCATGGCCTCTGGCTGCTGCCTCCCTTGGGGCTGGAGCTGTGGGAGACAGAGCTGGAGATGTGAGCGGGGAGCTGCTTCTTTTATCTTTCAAGAGATGTTAAATGCTCCAAATCTTTGGTGGGATGGAGGGAACTGCAGGTGTTCAGCTCCTCTGAGGGCCAGGCCCTGGGACTCACAGGCAGGACCTGGAATGAGGGGTTCCAGGCCAGGCTGGATGAGGCCTGGAGCAAAGTGGTTTCTGGAAGGTGTTCCTGGTCTCTGGAAGGTGCCCCTGCTCGTGGCAGGGAGTGGAACTGGATGAGCTTTAATGTTCCTTCCAGCCCAAACCAGTGTGGGAATCTGTGAGTCTCTGAGATCTAAACCTAAGCCCATCTGCAGCCAAGAGGATTAAAGTGTCTGAGGGAACAGAGAAGTGAGTGAGAACCTTTGCATAAAACAGACAAATCCCAGTCTCAGTTCTGGTATCAAAAAATGGAAGGTCTGAGCCACAAGTGTTATGGAAATCCTGGAGAAAGTTCTTTGGAGGGAGAGACTTAACCCAGCTCATGGACAAGACCAACATTCCCTTTATTTCTGTGGAAACACCTCAGGGGAAAGGCCAGGTACTGAAAGGTTTTGTGTTTGGCAGGCAAAGGAAGGAAGAACAAAGGCAGGAGCTGAGGATGGACAATTCCAGCTGGAAAAGAGGCACATGCTGGTTACCAGGAAGGTGAGTAACTGCTGGAACAGCTGAGCAAGGAACTGTTTGGTTTAAGAGTGCTTATATTTAAAAGATTATGTTTCATAAAAGTTTTTTCCTATTAGAGGTTGTAAATCCAACGTGTGACTCAAAACTCCCTGGCACTCCCTGAGTTGTGGCCAGTGGCACCAGGAGGAAGCACCACTTATACTGGTGGCAGCTCTGAGGACTAGTTTAGACATAAAAAACCACCTAAAAATCAAAAGCGAAATACGTGCTCAGGATTTGGACAATGCAGAAGGACTTTCAGGCAATTATTGGAATTTTGCCCAGAGGAGAACTTGCTGTCGTGGCAGGTAACACCTGCCAGAGGTTTCTGGTCCAGCTGGAGAGTGGCACTGAGGAGGGAGGGATGACCTGGAGGTTTGAGTCCTCAGTACCAGTGTGCCCAGTTCCCAGGGACTTTCACACAATCCAATTAAATTACAAACGCTAATCAGCTGCAGTCCTGCTTCCCATGCCCTTCCCTTCACTGGAAAAGTACAGGTGCACATCAGGCATCCTGCAGGGGAGTTGCACAGTGATTTGATGATGTGCTTGCACAGCAGGTAGGAAATTCAAAAGCTTTGTTGTGCTTTCATTTCCCAGAAGTTCCCCAGCCGCCAGCTGAGAAGGAATATTTGCAGCTCCCCAGCCCTTCAAAGAGGTGAAGCAGGAACAGAAGGAGCAGAACTCGTGTTCCTG
This sequence comes from Machaerirhynchus nigripectus, assembly GCA_013397975.1. NCBI lineage: Eukaryota > Metazoa > Chordata > Aves > Passeriformes > Dicruridae > Machaerirhynchus > Machaerirhynchus nigripectus. The sequence goes on from VZRQ01005679.1 coordinate 219,300, forward strand.
AACCCCTGAAGCAGCAGGTTGGAAAAGGCCACTGGTGTAACTGGGCACAAGAGCCACCCACAGGTGAGTGACACTGCACACGGCGTGGGTAGGGACAGAAACCCACTGGTCAGAGCAAGGAGATTTCAAAGCATTTTAAAAATTTTAAAATTTAAAGCATCCAGAGTAGTTCTAAAGTGGTTCCATTTTGGTACATGCCAGGGGTGTGCAGGGATGTTGCAGGTGAGTGGAACCAGGCCCCAGCTGGTGATGCAGGGCTGGCACTGGGGCCTGACAAGGCCCAGGTGCCCCCTGAGCCCAGCCCAACCCAGCCCTGCCCAGGGCTCCCTGCAGCAGCCTGGACACCTCTGCTCTGCAGGGCTCCAGGTTTTAGGGAAGATTATTAACATTTCTACTAACCCCAAGCCACTGAGCCTCCCCTGCAGAGCTGAGCTCAGGCAGCAGAGGTTTCACAGCTCATCAGCCCCCCCCGGCCCAGCTCTAAACTAAAACTGAACTAAAAATGCAGCAGGACAGAGTTTAACAGTCAAAAAACCCCTGCTCAGCTGCAGAGACAAAAATGCCATTAAAGCACCAAACCTGCTGTGCCTGGAAAGGCTTTTCCTTTCAGTGAAAGGCTGGAGCTGCTGAACTTCAGACACACAGAGACTTCCTGAAATGAATTGGAGATGATACCCAATAGCCAAGGCAGCCACTGCTAATTATTTAATTAAATCATGTACTGAAATCTGCATGGAGACAACTGCAGAATCTGCCTCCAATGTAAACACTTCAGCACTGATAAAACCCAGGAAAGCAGGAATTACAAAAGGCACCTTCTCCAAAACCTGAATGAACCACAACAGAACATATAAATATATATATACATATATTTATATCACAGCCTGGTTTGGGCTGGAAGGGACCTCAGAGATCACCTCATTCTAGAAACACTTCCAAGTCCTCAGGGCCCAGTTACTGTGCAGACCTTTTGCCATCAACCCCCGTGGATCCCTGCAGCACGAATGGATCTCAGACAAGCACATTTCATTTGAAGGTACCTTTACAGGGTGTGTAGATAGAGAGGGAGGCACAAAATGTCATTGTTGCCTTCAGAAAAATTCATACAAACTGCTGGAAGGATGGCCTGGAGTTAAATTACAACACTACTGCAAGCAGGGCCAAAAAATCCCAATGAATGTCCTGCAAGGTGTTATTTGTGGGACCTTTCACAACAAACCTGCCTTGGGGAGGGCTCAGCCCAGGCAAGAACCTCACAACCCAGAGCAGAAGTACCAAGCCTTTATTACAAGATCCATGATTCCAGGGCTGTGTCCAGGAGTGCCAGTCCCAGCCAGCTGAGGGTGGGGCAGTGCTGCTGCTGGATTCCCCTATTCCCAGGACACCACCAGCCTTTGTTCCAGCCTTTGGATTCCCCTGAACTGCTGCTACCATTGTGCTGCCAGCACTGAGTGGGCCAAACCAAGGAACTGCCTCTTGGAGAGGCCAAACACCGCAAGGGAAGGGGAAAAAGATATTTAAAAAAAGAATAAATCACACACTGGACACAGTTATCACAATGAAAAGTCGAATGAGTTGCTTTACATCCACATTGCAAATAATTTCACAAGCTGGGAAATGAGTTTGCTGAGTCTCCTCTTGCCCTGGGGGTGGAGGGTGTTGGTTTGCTGGGCCCTGCCACGGGCTGTGCAGCGCCACACGGAATCCACGTTATCTGTTGTTGTTGGGGTTTTGAACAAAATTGATGGAGTAGGAGCCAGTTGAGGAATCCTGTTTGACCTGGAAGTTCTCTGTTGACAGGCCAAAGGGGCGCAGGACCAAATTGCCCAGATCCTTCAGTTTGCCTGCAATGACATTCCAAGAGAACACGGTGAGAGCTGAGCAGAGGGAAATCTCCCATGGAATTACACCCAACTACACAGCCCAGCCCTGCTCCTTTACCCATCACAGGTAAATGCTGAGGAAATCGCTGCATTTTGTTAATATTTAGGCTCTTAGCAGGAATTAAAAATCATTGTTAAATATCCACAGGGTATGAGAGTTAATAAAATCCTGTCAGTATGTGGATCACACTTGATTTCTGACTCTGGAAAATGCATCTTGCTACAGCTGTAAGAGGGGAAGGATGACAAAAGGACATCCTTTAAAAAAACCCTATCCAGAAATTACAGAATGGATGAACTGAAACAGGAAGCAGGAGTAACACCTTCACTGCTGGCTGAACACAAAACCCTGGCATGATGACACAAAGGAAGAAGATGGTCAGTTTTCCAAGAAAAACATTCTTTTCCTCCTGGTTTCAATGCAGAGGATTTCCCAAAGAAAAAGCAGAAGTTTGGACAAGCTGAAGCTCCCCAGCACAGCATGGATTTGGGGCTTTATGATAATTCCACCAGCACATCCCAGATCACCTTCCTGCTCTCTCCCTCCCCAGCCAGGCTCTGGGGCAGCCACACTGAATTAATTGTTAATGAGGCAGAAGAAAGCCTTGGCTTTTCCGGGCACTCCAGCCCGGAGCTGCTGCTGCTGTCCTGGCACACACAGAGCCAGCATTGTAGGGAAGCTCTGTCTCCTCCTCCCCCAGCTCCTTTCAGCCCTAAATTAAGGGCTGTAGTGAACTCCAACCCCCTCCTAAAGAAAAGCTTCCTCAGAGCCGGAGCTGGGAGGAAGGAAAAGGCACCACGTGGAGCTGGGACTCAGCTGCAGAGGCTGCCCAGCCGCCAACACTCCCTGTCCCCAAGCAGGGTCACCCTCTCCTCCCTCTGCCCTTTTTCTCACACATTTTGCTCTTTTTCTTTCAAACACGCCCTGTTTATTTTCCACCTGCAACTCCAGCACATCCAGGTTCTTCACCAAAGCAAATATTCAGGGGTTAATGAGAAAACAGAACTGTAAAAATCAATTTAGGGCTCAGAAGTCTGTGATTCATTACTCACCTAAACTGCAATTTAACACCCTATTGAAAGAGGCAGATGCAGGAAAAGATTACTCACAATTTACATTAAGATGTAACAGCCAAAATTAATTGCTATTCAGTCTTTCTGGCAATAATTCTGGCTTAGCTGCTGGTGCTAATGTGGGGTTTGGAAGTTGAGAAGCTCCATCTTGCTTGTGTAAAGAATTCTTTTGGAGAAGAGACAAATTTCCTGATGAGGTCTCCTCTCTGTGTAACTTTTTATATTACCAACATTTTTAAGCAATTAAAAGAACAAGGGCAAATCTTTCTCCCTTCCCTAAATGGTAAATGAGGGCTGAACTGTAACTGTAATTTGGCTCTGGTTTAACTACTTAAAATCACCTTGTGAAGGGTTGGGGTTTAGCAGCTCAGCTGCAAACACAACATAACTGTCAATATAAAAAAACCCCAACCAAACCCAGTAATTCCTTAGGCACAAAGCCCAGTAAATATCTTTGCTGATCTCAGGTAGCTGGAAAAATCTCTTTTTGGCAGGAAGGCCCAGGTGAGGTGCTCTGGGCCCCAAACTGCTAAAACCATTCCAAAGTTCCCCTCTCCTCATACCCCCTCCCCAAAGGAGTGGTCCCAGATGCCACAATAATTATAGAAGTCTCTAAACACCACTGGAAATCGTTGGCTTTAAGGAGAGAAACACAAAACCCCCAGATAATGGTCATTGTTCACATCCTCAGTCACTGAGGCACAGGATGCTCATGGAAGCACAGAGGGAAAAGCCACTTGGGTTTCAAAGCTCCTTCCCAAGGCTGCTCCAAGTCCAGCTCTGTTTGATGGGAACTCAGGGGTCACTTCATGCTGAGCGAGCTCAGCAGCAGCTGAGCTGATCCAAAACATGGAAGTTGCTGAAATACAAATGGCAGCCTTGGAAAAGGGAGATCCTTGAGGACACACAGCACAAGTGGGCTTGGCTTGGCCACCAGACAGGATTTTTCTGGTGACATCAACCTCAGCAGTCACATGAGCCAGCACTTGCACACAAGGAAAATCCAGGCAGGAATGTGTGCTCTGGGATATTTACACACAAGCACTGCACAAGGGGTCCAGCCTCTGACAGGAACGAGCTGCAGCCCTGGGAAACAGGAAGCACACTTGGGAAGGAGGAGGATGCACTCCATTTATCTGGGTTTGTTTGTACACAGCTCCAGTGTCGTGACAGTGGGAGATGGCTGGGCAACCCAGGGCTTGTTTGAGTTGAAAGAATAAAAGCTCAGCAGAAGCAGGACAGGCCAATTCACTGACTGAGGATCAGTTCAATATCCAAAGGAGCCAAAGCACAGACTGGGACATTGTTCCTAATTTCAGTTTAGTGTCAGTGCTCCTGGAGCAGGCCCAGCCTGGAACCATGAGGATGCCTCTGACTTGCTGTCCTGGAGCCCAAAAGTCTGGAATACAACCCAGGCACCTGAGCTGCCCTGTGGGAAGGCAGGAATGTCCCCCTGGCACTGTCCAAGCCCACTCAGAGCAGCTCCTGCTGCAGTGCCACGAGCCAGGTCCATCCTGGCAGTGGGAAATGCCATCAGGAAGGGTGGGAAAGTGGGAACAGCTTCAAACAAATTCACTGCACAACAAAACAATCCAAAGGAATCCAACCACCACCACATTCCATCGAGTTTCTCTTCTCCCACTCCTTCCAGAACTCCCACCTCAATCCCCTCCAGGGCCTTCCCCTGACCTCAGTCAGAGCTGCAGCAGTTTGCAAACCTTGGGAAGCGTTTCCTTTCTCCAAGGGCAGCTCCCTGGCATCATCACTGCCTCCCTTAACAGCAACACACAGGGAATCTGGGAACACTTAGGAGAAGGAGCTGCCCACATTCCTGACTTCACTTCAAGAGAATGTTTAATAGAAACCCCTCAGTTTGCGTGACACCAGTGAGCTCAGGCAGTGCTGAGCTCAGCCCCACTGCCACCATGTCATCATCATTTAACCACAGCTGTGACAGTCCTGTCACACACAGGGGCATGAACACAGGTTCTGTGCTGTCCTACCCTGCTCTCAGTCTGGCTCTCCAGCTCTTTGAACTCCTCGTGTGACATCACTGGGAAGGGATTTCTTTCTCCAGAATCCCAACAGAAAGTCTGATCTGGTTCCCAAAAGCCCAGTTCAGTTTTGAAATCCCAACTGCCACTTTTAAGGTATTAACACTGTTAAAAGAGATCCCATCTAGTCTGACATCCAGGAAAAAACCAGCAGTGCAGAACTAGGGTTGGATTTACTGTTCCAGTCAAATCCCTTGTGATTAGTGAGGCCCTTTAGAGTTCAGCAAAGATCGGGAATTATTTTCATATTACTTTGTGCTGAAACCCATCCCCTGTCCTACCGATGGGCCTGATCCTTCTGGAGATTTTCTGCATTTGTCATTTATTTATAGCCCTATCACCCTTAACCTGCTTTATTTAGGGCTTGTTCCCAGCACAATGGGGGAAGCAGACTCTGATCCTGTAAAGCTCTGCAAAGCCTCACTGACACTCTGCTAGGTCAGAGCAGAACAAAGCCAGAGCAAATCAGAGGCTGCAGTGCAGGAAAAGAAATTACAGAAAAATATCAGCATAAGCTGAAACGGTCTCTTCTTCCCAAATACATCAAGAATCAGTGTGAAAGACAGGCTGAGTTTGTTTAACCCGATTTTCTGCAGAACAGGCAAACACTGCCTTCCCCTTCCCACCAAACACTGCCTTAGGAAATGTAATTCCACTCCTGGTGCTAACCCTGGGGAGGTCCAATTCAGCCTCCAACCAAACAGCAATGAAATGCTGAATAAATCAAGGCAAACATGAATACTTGGAGGTCTCTGGGCTGGAAGTGCAACAGGAATAATCACATTTATTGCTTTAGCCCTCAGATCAAACATCCCCAGTTATTCCAGCTGGGGGAGTTCCTTTAGGTACAGGTTTAGTGAAAGCTCTGGTTTATCCCTTTCATGGGAATCTTTGCTTTGAGGGTTTATTTGCAGGGAGAAAGGGCTGAGCAGTCGGGTTGGGTCAATTTTCCCCAGCTCTTACATACATCAATATGAAATTGTTTTAGAAGCTTTTAAGTTTTCTTTCCTTAAATAGAACTAATGGCCTTTTCTGCCTGGAAGAATTCCTTGCCTCCAGCTTACTGTAGGTGAAACCAAGCAATTGAGAACTACAAAGAAATCAGGAGTTTTGTTTAACACTGAACAAGTATTTCCTTTCACATTTACCTCCTTTAAACTTGATACAAGAGATTCTACTCATGCATTTTTTTCTAGTAGATTATGAGGATTTTAATGGAAGTACATGCTACTCACCCAACATTTCTTTCTTTAATTTTTCATTCCTCTCCTCAATTTGCTGTGGTAATCTCTGTGGAGAGAGAGAAAAACTGGAATCAGATCCCAGCTTTCAATAATGCTCCCACTTTGGACATCAGCAGTGACAGAGACACAAATCCTGATGTGCAGTTCCTCCTCCAGACTCTGAACTCTGCTAATCCAGAGACTCAGCATTTCCCACTCCAGAAATGTCCTTATGGACACCTATTTTTATCTGGTGTCTATGATTCTTAGCCCAAAGTACAGCTTCTTCTGGGAAATCACTTTATCTGCCCTAAAATCCCTCAAAACCTGTGTGGCAGCTGAAATTCTCCTCACAGTTACACACCTGTGAAAAACCAAACCTAAGCATTGCTTCCATATAATGAAACTTTCTGGGAAAGCAGCAATAGGGATGATTTGACCACAAACCATGATAATTCCAAACTGTTTAGTCTGGCACTGAAAACGTCAAAAACAACCGAGGATTGAAATCAGAAGCCCAGCTCTGCACTCCTGAAATACAAACAGTGCTCAAGTATTGGAGCAGGTACCAAATCAGGAATCAAAGAACTATTGTGCATTTCATACTTTAATCTGTCATTAACAGGGTCATGACATTCCCTAGAGCAGTGTGAGATCACTCCTGTGGGCAGGGAGGAGGAAGATTTGCTCTAACTGTGAATGAAGCCAATTTGCAGATTTTCTTGAGGCATCATTTTCATTGCCAGTGAGGGGGAAAAGATCCTGTGATATTCCTGCAAAGCAGAGACACTTTGACCTTAAAATGGAGCAAAGCTTCTCATCCTCCTCCAGGTTAGAGATGTGACCAGGCATGGGGAGTCAACAGCTGAAACTTGGGGGTTTTTATTATGAAATTTAGAGATTTATGATGAATATTTGAAAAGTGTAAAATTATAGCTGTCAGGATTTCCTGAACAGGTTTTCAAGAAGGGAGTTTTAAGCTTCAGTCTCAATAGTTTGCTTCTCCCCTCAAATCTGACAAGGACCAGCTGGAGGCAGAACAGAGCAAATCCCAGTGCAGGGTACACTGAGGGCACTTTGTCCAAAGGGCTCTGCAGCCACAGGCTCTGCCTGGCCAGGGGAGCTCAGGCAGCAGGAGGGGGGTGGAACCCCAAGCTCTGCACTGCCCAGGCACAGAAATCAGGAATAAACACTGAGCATTGAGAACTGTGCCTGAAGGATGGCCAGAGGAGCAGCAGCACTGCTGGAGATTCCCTTCTGGGGCTGGGCAAGGGCTCTGCTGTGGGATTATCAGGGGCACAGTCCCTGAGAGAAAATCATGGCTTTGCACAGGTACAAGGATGGTGTTTGTGCTTCCAGGGGTTCCAAACAGCCTGACCAGAACCAGCCACCCCTGAGGGTCTGACTCAGAATCCTGGATTGTCCTGAGTGGGAAGAGACCACCAGGATCATCCAGCCCAGCTCCTGGCCCTGCACAGACCCCTCAGCAACCCCACCCTGGGCATCCCTGGGAGCGGTGTCCAAACCCTCCTGGAGCTCTGGCAGCCTCGGGGCCGTGCCCATTCCCTGGGGAGCTGTTCCTGGCCCAGGGGAAGCCCCAGCCCAGCTCCAGAGGCAGCAGGTCCTTTGTGGGGGAGCTCAGCTGTTTTATGGGATCACCCCTCACCATCAGCAGCACTCACACAGTTAAGCAGAATATTTTCTGCCATCAGTGCAACTGATCCAGTCCCCCAGGAAATCATTCCAGGCAAGGTTTCTTGCCTAATATGCCATAAAAGCTGTTCCTAATCTGTCACTTACAACACCACTGTGTGGGGAAAAGGGGGGCAGAATCACTGCTAATCATTTATTTTCCCAAATGGAGACTTAAAACAATTAGGCCTTTCAAAAAGATGTTTGTAACAACACATTCAGAGTGGGCTTAGAGACAAATCTGCAGGTGATGCACATGAAGGTTTTTCTCCTTCTGAGGCAGAACCCATTGCAGGTTCACTGATGTGAAGCTGAACTAAAATAATGATAAATAAGTTAGGTCAAAATTCACTGAAAGGCTTAAGCTTACCATGCAAGCTTCTCTGGCTTGATGAACTGATGGGTCTTTTTCTAGGACTGCCTTATAATCTTCCAGAGCTTCATCTAATTTTTCTGTTTTTTCATAGAGTTCTGCTCTCCTCAGCAAAGCTCTGACATAGTGAGGGTCTAATTCCACAGCTGGAAAACAAAACCAAAGCCCAGGGTTGCACTTGAAACATTTCTCCACCTCTCCAATGAATTCTGAAGTGTGTATTACATTTGTAAGTTGTCCTTAGAATGTGACTCAGGATCAAGCAGAGGCACAGCTTAAAGCTAAGTCAGAATTCAGAAACAGCTGCCTGGGACAGTCTCAGGATCACGTTTCATTTAATGTCCACTATCACAGATGGAAGAGATTTATGGCCATGAAGCTTTAAATGTGCAATCCTATCCATGCAGGGATTCTAAGTGATGCTACAGAAACTTTAAGGACCTGCAAGATATTTCAGTTTTTGTGTGTTTAGCCAGTGGCTATTATTAGATTGCAGCTAAAGTTAAATATCCCTCCAGACACACACAGCAGGGAAAATCAGCCTGGCCATGCTTATCTCAGTTGAAGTGGAGACAAACTCCAGGAGAATTTCTGGAGCTCTTCTGAATTTAATATCCAACAGTCCAGATTGGGTTGGGGATGCACAAACAGGGATTTCAGCTCTGTGAGCTGGCAGAGGGGCATCCTGACTGAATTTCAGCTCTTCCCCTCCTCATTCCCTTGGCAGCCAGGGCTGTTTGCAGTAGCAGTTCAGACTGAATGCTAAACTCAGCAGTAACCTCCACATGGTTATGCCTCTAGAATTCCTTCATCCATTTTTCACCACAGAAACAGGGAATGTGAAAGATTTCACCTCAGAAAGAGGGACTATGAAGGATTTTTCATCACAGAAAGAGGTCTGTCCATTTTATAATTCCTAGCCCATTGAAATGGTTCTGGGGACAATTAAATCTCAGATTATCCAGGTAGATATTCCAGTTTATCTTCTGGGAAGGACAAAGGCAATGGCACAGTCAGCAAGCTGCAGGTGACTGAATTGCTCTGCTGTGCTCCAGTCCCCGGGGAGTGTCAGGCCCTGGCAGCTGAAGCCTCCCTGCTCAAAGCACATTGATTCCCTCTGAGCCACTACAAAATCCAAGGTGTTTTTCAGAAAGCAGCAGCACCAAAGCCAGGCAGAGCCCCAGTGAGAGAGGCCAGGCAGGATCTGGTACCTCCAGGAGCCCTTTCAGCACACACAGCCTCCCCTTTCTGTGCAGGCAGTGCTGGCACACAGCCACCGGATTAGTTCTCTGATTGGTAATTTGGATTTTTTTCCCCAGCTGTCACAGGGAGTTTAACAAACACTCGAGGGTGGGTGAGTGGGTGGAAGCAATAAAGCAAAGCACAGCTGAACTGATTCCACCAGAAGGTGCAGAGAGAGAACTGTGCAGGGCAGGAACAGGGGAACATAAGCCCTGGTGACAAAGCAAAAGCTGTGCAGGAAAGGGACTCGATAATGCTTTTAACTCTGTAATGCCTCACAGTTCTCTGGAATCTGGGATTAAAGCAGGATTTGGTGGGAATGGCAGGTGGAAGTGGGTTTGAAATCACAGGTGTGGGAAACAGTTTCCATAGAAAAGATTTTCCTATTAAAAACAAGTACGAAATGCAGCCTTTTGGCACAAGAGAACAGAAAGTAAATTACTGCACACAGGAAAGGTGTGACAGACATTTTACAAAATAAGTAATACAAATCAGGTGTTTTCTGTTCAATTCTTTAAAGACCCTTATGCCCAAAATTACAGCTCTGCAGTAAAGGCACTAAATGACACAATTTGTGTATAAAAATCTGGCACAGAGAGAAAAAAGTACCTTTGGTGCAGTCACTCAGGGCAGCTTCTGTCTTGTCCTAGAACACAAAACAGTCTGTTAGACTGAAGTCATATTTCTTCATGTCCCCACCCCTGGAGGTGCCCAAGGAAGCCTGGACATGGCACTCAGTGCTCTGGGCTGGGGACAAGGTGGGGATGGGCACAGCTTGGACTCCTTGGTCTGGGAGGGCTCTGCTCCCTTCACAATTGCATTTGTCCCAGCCTCAATCCAGTGTGACACAGAGTAAAACCAGCACTCACCTGTTTCATTTTTGCAGCAGCTCTGTTGGAGAACAGAACAGCCCTGTCCTTCTGGAAGCAGGCTGGGCAAATCTGCAGAGCCTTGGTGTAGGAGTCTTCTGCCTCTCCATAGTCTGCACAGCAACAGGAAAAACCCAAACCAAACCATTTATTTCAGACCAGTGAACCCCATGGCTGAGGTTCCTTTGGAAACGTTTCTCAATATCCAGTGATATCACACCAGAATCAGTAGCTGCTCTCAAAGAACATTACTAAGTACATAAACACAATCAAGTATTTTAAAAATTACTTAATTCTGCTTATAAAAGCAGAACTGTAGTCCTGAGCTGAATGCAACAAGTGCAGCAGGATGTGGATGTAATTCTCATCCCTGAAATTGTTTCCTTCTATTTGAGCAGAGGTGGAATCCCTTTGGATGAAGTGTGTCCTTGACCTGTCACTGCAGATGCCTCAGCCACCACTCCAGGCCTGAGGCTCTCCTGGGCTAAGCAGTTCCCTCCTGCCCTCTCTGATGCCTTCCAGAGCTGGGGAGCATTCCCAGGATTGTGTTCCCTTAGGACACAGCAAGGCACCTCCAGCCTCTGCCTGGTCCTCAGGGCACACAGATTCCTTGGCTGTGTCCTGCTGACTGAGGGAAGCAGGAACCTGTATTTCCTGCTTTCTCTGGGAATCCTCCGCCCACCAGCACATTAAATCAAAGGCAGGTGTCAAAACCACTTCCCCACTTCTGTCTGCTCATTAAAATCAATGTACAAAGGTACAAGGCAGCTACAGAGCCCCAGGTCCTGCATCAATTCTAAGCACAACCATCAGCCCAACTCAGAACCCGGGGGAAGCCTTGTTTTGATCAGTGAAAGAACTTGGAAGGCAGTCCAAAATCCACGTTTTTGTATGTAAGCACTCAGCTTTCATAGGAATCCTGCTTTAGTATCCAAATCTTTGGGATTTAAACAACTCTAAAGGAGGTCTGGTATCTGTCTCTTCTCTAGAGCTGGATGAAAAATGGAAGAGGGGATAAAATTCAACAAGGACAGTGTGAGATCTTCCTCAGGGTTTTCTGCAGCACCACCACGATGGCTCAGTACTAATCTGAGATTCTCTGACATCCACATGGTGTTCAAAGATGACCCACCCACCTCCTTTCTTGAAGTGCTCATTTCCTTTCTCCTTCAGCCCCGTGCTCTCCTTTCTTCTTTTCTGCAAAAGAAAAGACAATGTCTCAGAGTATTTCACTGAAATGAACAACTAGGTCAGCTGCACTTCCAAATAAAGTATGGAAGGGAAGCAGAATAAAACATAACCTGAAGACTTTAACTCTGCCAAGATCTGCTTGTAGACCCTGTGACATGACATCCTTTATATACCCATGAAACACTGGGGTGTAACAGCAAGGCAATTAAAAAGCTCCATTTCACAGACACCAGGATGCAGGGAGAGCATCCATGGAGAATTCCATGCTTTAAAACAGTACATCAGCTGTTAGCTGGCTGTTTGCTTCTCCTTTCCAACTCCATTTAATTCACTCACTTGCAGGTCAACTATGCAGAATGTATTTTAAATGTAAAGTCTCAAAAGTTTTGCTTGAAATAATTCCACCTCAGCAATTCCAGTTACATTCAGAGATGCACAAGGAAGAGGTCCAGGCTGAGAAAGATCTCTGCCCTGAAAGATTTTTCAGGCAGAGTGGGTGAACCCCCAAACCAGGCTCTTTGTCCAGTGAGAACTGCACATGTGAGCAGAGCTGTGTTTTCAACCATGAACATCTTGGCACGAGGGGAGGCCACGCTCAGGCTCTCAGCCTGTGACACAGAAAACTCAGGATGTCACCGAGCCATCCCTTCAACCTCCTGACAGTGCAGACATTCCTGAAACAAAGCAGGGAAAGGCAGGAACATCACAGAGTCATTCTGTGCCACAAAAGCCATCGTTGGACCACTGGTGGTTCTCCCAGCACACAAAGGACTTCAATGGAGGTGTCTGCAAATGACAGATCACTGAGCAATTAAAAAGCCAACAGTAGGAAAAGGAGCAGTTTCCTTTCCTGCAGATTGTGTGAATCAAGGATTAATGCAATTATCAATATCACACAGAACATCTCCTTGGAAACAGCTAAATATAGTACAGTGTGTGGAGCACTGCAGCAGCTCCCAGCGATGCCAAGGAGCTGACAAACAGTTCAGAATCACAGGTTCTTCCTCCTGCTTTTACTGGCTTTGGGAATTGATTCACCTGACCACTGGCACCACCTGGAGAACAGATCAGGCTCAGTGAGCTCATGAGATCAGATCAGGCTCATGAGCCATGACACAAAATTCCACAGCAAAATCTCACCTGACCCCTTTGATAAATGCCCAGATCATCAAATTTGTTCCCACTGCCTATTAAATAGCTTTTCTAATACCCATTACTGCTCACACGTTAAAGAAACCCCACAAAACACAGGGCAGACCAACCACGTGCAATTACTCAGGAAGTACCTTTGCTCAGGGAGGGCTGACAAACCCCCCAGTCCTTCCACAACACCCCAAGGGACTCAGTTGGTACTTTCTAAACATGAACAGACAAATGTCACACTTCAGGCTGCACGAAAATCCCAAATCCCCTGTGTAATGCAGGACTCTGCTGTTCAGCACAGGGAATGTGGAACTGCTACACCTCCATTTTCCAGGGATCAGACAGAATTCCTGCCTGGACCCCACCAAAAGGCACTTTTAAACCATCTGCAGTGCACAGAGTGAGAATGATCCCAACATTTCGTGGCACTGAACAAAGCAGCTCCATCTCAGCACAGAGCAGGCCTGAGATGAGGATCCTGCTGGAAAGATCTCCACAGCCAGCCCTCAGTGAGGGAAGGGCTGCCTGAAACACAAACCCCACTGACTTCATTGCTCATGACCTATTTAGAAGTGGCCTTTCAGTGCCACGAGCTGATTCTCTGCTGCACAGGGTTCAGTTACAGCTCCACAAGAATGAAAGGATTTTTATTATCAACACAACCACAGCATGCTCACACCAGTCCTGTGGCAGAAACCCTGAAATCAAGGGATGCTGGATGAAAAGTTTGACCTGTATTATCAATATTTTGTTCCATTTTATCCAAATTATTAAAAAATATTACATGTTTACCCTAATGATGCATGAAATACTAATATAAAAAGTGATTTGCAGCAAGAAAGCTGCAGAAGAAAAAGCTTTATATTAAAAAAAAGGAGGAAAAGGAAAAACAACAAAGCAGCACTTTTAAGAGCTCTGTGTGCGATTCTGTAATTTATTCAGCTCCCTGCAAAGCAGCAATGGTTCAAAACTTGCATTTCTGTGAGAGCCTGACCAACTTTTTCAAGATATCCCTGGCTTATGGCTTTCCCTTCCAAACTGTCCAAATTTTCCAAGTATTTTTAAAAAGGTGAAGCCTGTAGGGTACCTCCTGCACGTGGATGGATTTGCATTTCAGGTACAACTGACCGAGGAGCAACACATAAAAGCCAATTCCTCTGGCTTTTCCACAAAATGTAAAAGCATGAAAAATGGATGAGCCCCTCACATGCTGAAGGCACTGCCCTGCAAAGCAGGCTGTGTGTGAAAGAAATACATTATTTATTCCTCCATCCAGACGTTCCTTTAACAGAAATTCCTAACACAGAACAGGGGGAAGGCAACTCTTAGGGCTGAATTTCCATTTATACTGCACTGCTCCAGGGGAGGCTGGGAGAACCTGCTCAAATCCAGGGAAAAACCCCAAAGCCCTCCAGCTCTGAGAAGAGACAGCTCTGCCCTGAGGATGGTGAATTCCAGCTCCATGGCCACTGTGGGGTGAGTGGGCAGCAGCTCCCTGGGTCTGATCAGCCCAGAGGGAAAAATCCCAAGTGTCACCCCATGTCCCCAGCAGGCTGCTCCAGGACAAGGCTGCAGTGGCTGCAGGGCAGCTGCCCTTCCTTCCCTCCCAGGGAATTAGGTCAGCCTGAATCCTGGAATGCTGTGCCCGGGAAAAGCCATCCTGGCCTGCTCTGAGCCCTGGGGCTGCTCACACACAGCACTGGGGGCAGCCACAACGCCCCAGTTTAGGATTTTTTGCTCTTCAATGGCAGCAAAATCTGAAGATTTGGGTGGTTTTTTGCAAGTTTTAGTAATGGTAGAATTAGTAATTAGACAAATTCCATGGCAGGCACTGATTTTGATGTGGTTTAAATATTTTTTGATGGCCAGAATAAATGAATGCATGTAACTGGTGATGATTCTTACAGGATCTGATTCAAAATGTTTAGATTTGGATACTGAATTTCAATCCCAGACTCAGAGGAAATCAGTATTTAACCCAAACCCGCCTGGCAAAGCCAGGGGTGCTGGAGATGATCTCAAGTCATGATGGGGCAGCTTGGCCTTGTGACAATAAAGTACAAACCCAAATCACACACAGCCCCTGCCCCTCAGCTGCTCTGCCAAAACACTCAGGGTTAACAAGAAAAGCATGATAGAAAATACAACTGTTTAGAATTTATTTATCATTATATTATTATAAATCAATTTTATTTGGATAGTATATGTGATTTTTATAATAATAAAAGCATTATTCTGCTGTTAGAGGAAACAGCAACCTACACATTCCCACTGCTTCCTTGGGAAGTGAGCAGCACAATGAAAGTGCTGGAAGTGAAATCCTGGAGCAGCCAGTGGGAGCTGAAGGAACACCACCCTCAGTTTGTGACACTTCCCACAACATTTCCCCTGGCTGTTCCTGTGCTTGCATTGATCCCCTGAGTTCCCTTTGCTGGGAATGCTGCTGGCTCCAGTTCTGGAGAAACTCTATTGACAGTGAACGTGCCCCTCACAGCCCCTCGGGAAGGTCACCACAACCAGGGAATTTACAATTCCTGGAGTTCAGGGTGGGCACAGAAACAGGAGTTTAAACAGATCTGGAATGCATTTTTCAGCTTCCAATCCCACTTCTCAGTCGTTCATCAGCAGTTGGCTGCTTCCCCCTGCAGTTTTGGGAAGCTACTGCTCTATCCTGCATCCAAGGATTTGGATTTCAGTTTAAGGTTGGAGTCACTCCAAAACCCCCTTTTTTAAATCTTGAGAAGTGCCAAGGCTGCACTTGGGAGGTTCCAGGGCAATGGCAGGGATGGATCTGGCCTGTCCCTGCTCCCTGGGATTCCATGGAAAAGAACCTTACTCTTTCTACTGCCAAATCACCAAATTCCACCAAATTGGAAGCAGCACTTGCAGACGCAGGGAAAGAGGTCACGGCCCTCCCTGACAGCTCCAGTTAAGCCCAGCCTAAGTGTGCCTCTTCCTGAGTGACAACAGTGCCATTCATCCTTCCTGCTCCAGAGGCAACAGCCCCGGGCAGGGAAAGTGGGGCTGACCCTAAATCCATCAGCACGAGTGGGAAAGGCCTCGATCTGACAGGAGCAGCCTCTGCCACAACTGAACACGAGACTCAAATCAAACAGCAGCACTCAAAGGGACATGAAGGGAGACTTTTTCCCTCTTCCTTTCTTAAACTGTCATCCAGCAAAAGACTTTTGTTTAAAACGCAAAGAATTATAAATCACACAGGGAGATTATAATTCCAGCTTTTATTCGAGTTCTTCTCACCAGCTCTTGCAAGGAATGACTCCAGCAGATACAGATCTACTGCTCAAATGTTCTTCTCCAGGCTTTAACTCCAAACATGTAACAGGATGTTTTATTCTATACAGAAGCTTCCCTTTATGGAAAACAATGGGATCAACCCAAAGGCACAGGGAGGAAAGGAAGGGTGAGGAGGGGGCAGCTTAAAGGAAATGTCTTCACTAAGCCAACGTTCTCTAATGTATCCTAGGGCCTGCAGAAAACAGGGGGGTTAGAGAAAGGAAATTTTACTGTTAAGCCCAGAATGAATCTCAGGTATCGCTCAAAATCCTACTTCTCAAAATCAGTTCCACCTCATTCCTACAGAGTTGCTCACAAGACACTCCTCAAGAATCTCCTCTTGCCTGTCTTGCTGACACATTTCCTGCTGCCAGAACAGGAACTGTGATTCCAGCCAGCTGGAGGTCCAGGGCACATGGAAAGCCCAGAGAAGGAACTGCTCAGGAGGAATATTGGGTATTTATTCCGGTGTCTTAGAGAACATAGGGTTCCATATCCAAAATTAGAGCTCCCCAGGCCAGGTGCTGAGGTCCTTGCCACAGAACAGGGCAGCATCTGCCACCATTGAGGAGCTGAGGGGTTGTGGGTCCTGCACTGGATAAAGCCCTCATTAAGGGGTGTCCCTCAGAGGAGGGCTGGGGCAGGCTGAACAATGACCCCGCAACAGCTGCTGGGTGTCCTTGGATTAATTCTGCAGAGCAGCCCCACGTCAAAGCCATCACTGTCACTGACAACCAGCCAGAAAAATCTGCTTGGAATCCATCAAAAGCAATTTGCTGCTCAGTGCCTCTGCTGAGGCAGCAGCAGCAGCCTTGTGAAACAACAACTGAACCCTGGAAAAGTGAATTTCAATCCTTAAAAAGCTCAGAGCTGCAAGCCCAGGCAAGGCACCAGGCTCTCTTTTTAAGAACACTTCTTACAGATTTGTGTCTTAATATCCCTGCAAGTTCTTATTTTGCTTCTCTGTGCAGAGAAGATGTCTTAGGGTATCCCTGCTGTGTCCCTGGAAGGAATTCCTGCTGCTTCATATTATAAATCTCACTGTATGGGGCTCTTGAAATGTAGTTAGAGAAAATACACAACCACTCCTTCCCTCTGAGCTCTGCAGCAGCCTCTGCACAGGTGAGTCTTCCTACTCTGAGCTGCTGGAATCTGCACATAAATACCCAGAGCCAGGACCAGAATCTGCCTTTGCATCTCCAGAATAAATGCGACACCACTGCACAGAGCCCAGTTATTGCAGCTGCAGAACACAGCCCTGGGCTTTGGTTACAAAAACCCCCAACTGTGAGGGTGCAGCTCCACAAACCTGCCTGGAGCAGGGCTCCCATCCGGCTCTCCTCGTGCCCTGAGCCCACAGTTTATGGCTGGTGCTGCAGCACTCCCACTCCTGGGGAGTTTCTGTGATTTAGACAAGCAGCCAAATCAAATCCATCTCCCCAGGTGCCAGCACCAGGCTGCTGTTTGATGTCTGCTTCTACCAGCACTGCCCTGGATCTAAAAATACAGCTCGATTTCGCTGAGAATCCCTGCCCTCAGTGCTCCACTCACCCTGAGCTGTGCCAGCACAGGGCACGAGGGGCTCAGAGTAACCCAGCAAGGGCTGCTGAGAGGCTGCTCCCCACCTCAGCAGCCACAAAACACTTCTGAGCATTTCTGTCTCGTTTGCTGCAGCTGCAATAAAAAAATAAATAAAAAATCACATTGCCCTTCTCAAAAACACCCCTTTTGAGTCATTGGAAGGAGGCTTGAAGTGCTTGCAAAGCTCTGAGTAAATGAATGTACAGCACTCTTTTCACACTGGGACTGCAGGACTCTTTCTTAAAAGCTGCAGCATTTACAGAATCTTTTATCATCAGAATATCCACAATGTTTCACTTCTAAAAATAAATTAGTGGCCATCAGTAGCAAGTACAAGGAGGAGAGTTGGAGCAGCCATTGAGGAATGACCTATCCAGGGTGAGATCATGGAATGGGCCACTCCAGTGGCTCTAACAACTGTCTGATCTCCTAATTCTGCTTTGCATCCAGAGTTCTGCAGCTCTGCTTGTATGAGATACTGGCAGTATTTTGCTAGAGAAAAAACCCTATATTTGAAAGTCTGCAATATTTAGAAATGTCTCAGTGGAAAATAAACAAAGAACTGCTGATCCAATGCTTGTGGTGCTGGTGAGAGACAGAATCGCTCAGTTTGGGTAGATGAAATCACAAACCACTCTGAAGGGCAGAATTGCTCAACACCACTGGAAATAAACCTGCAGCAAGATGAGAGCTGCAGCTGCCTCCAGCCTTTCTCTAAGGAAACCTTCCCAGTTTGAAGCAGTTGTTGTTTTGCCCTCCCATAGCCCCTTTCTGTGGAGTTCCACAAAGCTGAGTGCCAAGATTCAGCATTCCCAATTATTTTGGTCATTTGACAGCAGGCAAAGATCCATGTGCAAAATGAGATGATTATCTAAAAATACACCCAAACCAAGAACAGCATGAAAATTAACACAGTCAATTGCCAGGCTTGCTGCTCTTTTTAGAGTTTAGTTCTAGAACAATTTCCCCCCAGTTTTTAGCAGTTTTTCTCTGAAGCTCTCAAGTCCCAGGCTGGTGCAGCAGCCCCAGTGTGACTCATGATGACCATGCTCCTTATTGTACAGGAATAAACACAAGGAGAAAAAAGGGACTGTTCACTCAAGCTGGAAAAAACCCAAGGGCAACGAGATGGGTTTTGTGTGTGAGGAGGTCAGGGAAGGTGATTTTTGCCCTCTGCTCAGCACCTGAGAGATCCATTTGGAGAAGGCTCTGTTTTGGGCAAAACAAACACCCAAATCAAACAAACTCCCTCCTACAACAACAACAAGACACTGACTTCCCAGAGGGACTCCAGGGGAGGCCCCCAGGATGCTCAGGGTCCTGCAATAAAGGAAATTCTAATTAAGTACAGCACAAGTTTCCAGTGTAGTTAAACAGCAGCACAGGGAGCCAGAGGGGCTGTACCAGAGAGCTCCCTGGCTCTGAGCAGGGGCTTGGACTAAAATCCTCCAAAGGATGCACCAGAAAACCTCCTGACATTCCCACCCCCCATTATTAATTTTTAAATTACAACTGACAGCATCGTTCTGCCCATTTGGAGTCAAAACTGAGACACAGAGATCCAAAAGGATTCCCACCAGGTCCAGCAGTGACCAGAATCACTTTCAGTCTCACTCCTACTTCAAGGAGACTCTATCCCATGTTGTCCTTCCCCAGGATTGCTTTTCCTCCTCAAGGAACTTCCATATTAACACAAAGATCTGTCCTATGGATGAAAAACTGCATTCTTCTCTTCCCTGCTGCAGGATGAGTTTGTCCAATGTGACAGCACTGAAGGCAAACAATCCCACATATTTAATGTGTTTCGTTTGATTAAAGCCCAAATAATCCACAGGGATCCATTCAAATTGAATCCCAACTGGCTGGATTACCCAAACCAACCTCCCAGGAAAACTATCCTGGAATCTGCTGAGTTTTGGAGAAGCACCTTGCAGGCACTCAGGGGAAAACAATGGATGCACACAGAGTAAATCTGTAATCTCTGAGTCACAGCCACCTCACTCACTGCTCAAGGCACACAAAATCTGCACTGGAATGTGAGGATTAAGAGCAGGATTAAGGCAAGGAAAGCCACAAACATTTGTTACTTAAAAGAGGGAGTTTAGAACAGTAAAGCCAGACACAGAGGGCTTTAAAGGTGCCTCTTTGTGTCAGCCCCAGACCATCCCAAACACTGCACACAGATCATTTCATACCCAACACTGGTGCTTCGCATTACCTGTTTCTCCTCCTCTGGCATATCTTTCTCTAATTCTAGCAAGTATTCTTCATCTAGTTCTGTCTGCTTCCTCGAGCTACTCCCTTCATCCTGAACATTCCCTTCATCATCCAGCACAGGTCCTTTGGCCTCAAAGGAGTCGTGACAGTCATGGAAACACTCCTCTGTGGGATCCTGGCCTGGGGATGGGGCACAGCCACTTCCGAAGCTCTGGGGGTGCTGAGCATCTCTGGGGCCAGTCTCTGGAGACTTCTGATCTGACAGCTTTAGGTGATTCAGTAACTCGTCAGGTGGACTTGCATCTTTAAATCCTTCCATGCTGGGCTCCTGGGAGGGGGTTGTGGAAATGAGAAAGGAGTGACACTCAATAATCATCATTTTAAGACTTGTCAGCAAACAAATCCCAGAATCCCAGGATAGGTGAGGCTGGAAGAGACCCCAGTGGGTCACTGGTTCTGCCTCCTGCATCCCAGAGCACAGGATTGTGTCCAGACAGCTCTGGAATATCCCCAGGGAGGAGACCCCACAGCCTCTCTGGTCTCTGTTCAGGGCTGGGCACTGCCCAGGGCAGAGGTTCTGCCTCCTGTGCAGGGGGAATTCTGGGCTCAGTCCCTGCCCGTCCCTCTGGTGCCACTGCTGGGCCCCGAAGCTGAGCCTGGGCCCTGCTCGGAGCCCTCCCCTTTCATATTTATACACCTCTAAATGTACTTCATAATTTAATTTCTTCTATCCACATTTACAAATCTTTAAAGTGCTTCCGAATGCTCTTAACATCCCTAAGGGAAACTCGGATCTCTCAGGGGAGGGGGGCAACTTCCCCCTGAGTCCATGCCCCGCGCAGGGACACGGGGCCGGGACACTGCGCCCGTGAGTAAGGGAATTACCGAGCTCAGATCCCCGGGACCAGCCCGGCACAGCCCCGCGGGACCGACCCAAACACCGCCTCCAGCACGGCTCGCCCAGCGCGGCCCCCGCCTGCCCCGCGGCCCCTCCAGCCCCAACACGACCCCCGGGGCGCCGTGCCCGGCTCGCAGGGCCCGCCCCACGCTGTCCGAGTGCTGAGGGGATGGCCCAGACCGGGGCTATCACTCTCGGGCCCCGCCGGGCCCCGCCGGGTCCCCCCGGGCCCTCCCGGGACCCCCCGAACCCCCGGCCCCGCACTCACCTGCGCCAGCCGCACTTCCGGCTTCCGGCTTCCGCCACGCCCCCTGCGCACGGGGACGCAGCTTCCGGTCGCAACAGCCAACGAGCGAAGGGGTGCGCGCGGGGCATGCTGGGGACTGTAGTTCCCTGGTGTGAGGGAGCTCAGGTGCGGACAGGTGAGGGGGGCAGCAGAAGGCAGCTGAGAGCAGCGGAAGGCATCTGAGACTAGGTGAGACTAGGTGAGAATAGGTGAGGGCAGGTGAGAATAGGTGAAGGCAGGTGAGGGCAGGTGCCTCATCCTGCCCCTGGCCTCTTTGTCCCCAGGGAGGCACTCGGGTAAATTGTCTTTCTCCATGTTTCTTGTTGGCCCCTTCAGGCACTGCAAGGCCACTTGTGTCACCCCAAAGCTTCTCCTCTCCAGGCTGGACAATCCCAGCTCTCCTGGCGTTTCCTCCCTGCAGAGCTGCTCCATCCCTCTGCTCATCCTGGCCTGGCTCCAGCAGCTCCAGGTCCCTCCTGTGCTGGGCCCCCGGGCTGGGGCAGCTCTGCAGGTGGGGCCTCACCTGAGGGGGCAGAGGGGCAGAATCCCCCCTTTCCCTGCTGCCCGTGCCCAGGGGTTCATTTTTTCCTGTCCAGCCCTCAGCCACCACCTCACTCCATCCGTGCATCCCCAGCCTGCATCAGTGCCAGGGCTTGCCCCGATCCAGGTGCAGAACCAGCACTTGGCTGTGTCAAACCCCATGAGATTCCCAGGACCTGCTTCTCCCTGATGAACATTTCACGTTTATATGCCTCGGGAATATGGGGATTTTCCCCTGCAGCTTTGAGATGATCCTGCTCTTGTTTAGTCTCTCACCCCATTCTGCTTTCATACAGCATTAAAGGTGTTAAAGTATTTCAAATCTGAGCCCAAAAGGAGGCTGAATTGTGCCAGGGGATGGAACAACACCCTTGGATTCAAACAGCCAGAGACTTAGGAGGTTTTGCACTTGAGTTGTTCTTTAGATATTCCTAAATACTGCTGTTTACAGCAGAAGATTCAACATGGTGCCCGTGGAAATTTGAGTTTATAAAACTCAGCAATCTGGAAAACATCTTCTCATTATTTATTATCATTATGGAAAGCAGGATATCCAAGCTCTCCCGCCGCCCTAAGGGAAAGTCTTCCTGTTTAAAAGGTTGGATTGGTGTCGTGTAAAACCCAGAGGCTGCAGTGGATTGGAGGATTTGTGACTCTCCCCCGCCACAGAAATCCAATAGGTGGCGATGTTGGATTTTCCAAGCTTGGGTCGTGGTTCCTTTCCTTGGGAAACTGGTCCAGTTTATTGACAGCAGGGCTGGAGCTCCCCCGTGTTCCAGCAGAGCGGGACTGGACTCTCAGCCGCCCAGGAGAGGGATAAATGTTGCACAACTACCTCAGGCTCCAGGCCATATGTTAAATTTACTTCTCGAGACAGCTTTTTTGATCTTCACAGCGAAGAAACCAAAGCTCAACAAATCAAGCAAAGGAAAAATAATTACCATTTTCTGGAGGTCACAGGAAGTTCAGATTCTTCACCAGAATTAAACATTTGCACACAAGTCTCAGTGGAATCAAATTATTGTGCTTCCCAAAGAACATTTTGAAAGGAAATTGTGAAATAGGCAATTAAAGGCTTTTTAATCACATCTATAAATTAAAGTTTTGCTACATTTGCTTTTTAGGCTGACTTATTAGAGAAATGGTGAGGGATTCTTATTAATTTTGAACATCCATTCTCTTTTTCTTCCTGTCTTGGCTGGAGTGCTATAAAGATTATGGCAATTGCTAGACAGGGAGCATGTTCTTCACAGCTCAAGCTAATGTATTTTGTCATAAAAAATTTCCAGTAACAGCCCCAGGTTTCCTTTCCCTGTCTCTTTCCACTTCTGTGGAAGTGGAATTTTGGCTATTTCAGGGAAAAGCCAGGCTGTAGATGGCAGCTGAATAAAAATATAATGTAGTTTTCTGCTTTAACCCAGGCAGGAGAGCAGAGGGGTGCAGGGGGATCTGTCCCCGTCCCAGTGACATAAATTGACATCATAGCCTTGCTTTTCACTGCAGGGATGCTTGGTTTATCCCTCAGTTTAGTTCCAAGCCAATCAGACAAACAGATTGTCCTGGGATCATTAAATCTGATGATGGAATTGCAAGTCCCCAAAAATTCACTGTGGGTAGAAACACTTTTGGGTTGCCTTGACATAAACCCAGTGTGACAAATGTGTGTCCATGTCCTGAGGTGTTTCTTTCTGACCTCTCCAGGTGCACGTGGTGTCTGTGTGAAGTACCATCCCTGTGCTCCCTGTCCTGCCCTCTGGAATATGGGAGCCAGAGACTGCCAGAGGCTGGGGAGGTGAGCAAATCTCTGTGGAGTGTATCAAACCAGAATCCAGGTATTCCCGTGGGGATGAGCTGGTTAGTGTGTGGGATAAGTAATGCTGGATGGTAGCACACCACTAATCCCATCCCATAACTGCTGTGATTATCTCCTGTGCCGGGCAATTTTCTGCTCATTTGTCTGAGGTGAAAGTCAAGCACAGAAACTGAGAGCACAAAGCTCATCTGCTGAGTAGAAAGTTGCTATTTTGACATGTTCCAGACTGGAACTGTACTTTATAATACCAATGTCCTCTCCTCTCCCCGTCACATTTGTAAAGATAATGGGAAGCTGCACTTCCAAAGAGCAAAGGATGCAGGATGCTCTCCAGCTCCAGCCTCATTCAGCTGGTTTGATTTTACCATAACTCTTCAGACAAATAAGCAGCACTTTTGTCATAGCTGAGTGCACTGAAGCCTAATGGGTTTAATTTCTGTGCAGCTGGGCTGTGACAAAGCTCCCTGAGCCACTCCAGCTGTGCCTCTCCACTGAGTGGCTTGGGACAAGCCCCTCCTCAGGGATTAAGCTCCACACAGCAACTTAACCTGGGGAAATTCCCTGTTTTATGAACACCTTCGGTGCTAAATGGCAGCAGCTCCTCTTTAGAGGCAAATCCAATGCCCACAAAGCGGGTTCATCAGAAAGTCTGGGAATGAGCATAACAAAGATACCACTGTGTGCCAGTGCCACTGCATGTTCTGCTTGGCAAATTCATTCTGGCTGAACTAAAAAATGGGCTTGTCCCACAAGGCCTTATGATCGTGCCCTGGCCCAAATAGTTTTTCCTTTAAAGGAAAACATTGCATCAAATGAAGGACTAACAAAAGGAAGAGGGTGATTTGTACAGCCTCCTTTGGGCTGGCTTTTCCTGGTGGAGGTTGTAAAATATTCCAGTGGGAAAAATGAAGATATTTAGAATAGATCTCGTCTGGAGAAGTCAGGTGGCCTTGGAAAAGTTTTGTATTTTAAGGTGGCATATCAGACTTTCTCCTCTGTAATCGTTGTAGTCCCTCCTTCAGATCCATGTGGAGTTTTCCCCATTTTATAGAATCTTTATTGCTTGTACCCGCGTTGAAGCTGTGCCTGGAGGTGCAGCTGGTGTTATTTGACTCTTCTTCTCTGAGAGGCAAAGGAAAAGCCTCTAAACGTGCAGAGCTGTTTCCAAAGAGTGCTCAAGGAACCAGGGGCTGGGGTTTGGGCCTCCAGTGGTCACTGCTCTTTTGGGAGCTATTTGGAGTGGTTTAGGAGTGTTGCTTTTAGAAATCAGACCTCTGGAAGCCTGGATGTCTGCAGGACACTCACTAGTGGGCTGAAATGGAGATTCTGAGCTCTCAGCACTGCTGGAATTTTCAAACTTTCAAAGAGATCCTGGTGAAGGAACTCCTTTAACTAATTCCTGATGGAGGAGTTATGTGTGTTGGTGATGAGGGAAGCAACTGTATCCCAGGAGCCATGATGGCAAATTTAGTGGCCACGAGTGTTTTATTTTAAAGTGGAAATACTGATGAGGGACCTTGGCTGAATTCCAGCCCTGCAGTAACAGGAGCAAGTGTTTCAATTGTTGAGAAATTACTTTAATCATTGTTTTCCATCCCTAAAGTGCAAGTGTACAGTGACGTACGGAACAATCGGGAATTATGGGCAAAGCCAGGGACAACCTGGAGAGGAATGGCCAGGATTGCATTCCTTCCTGACCCCTTCATCTGTCCATCCACCCATCCATCCATCCACCCATCCATCCATCCATCCATCCCTCCATCCATCCATC
>VZRQ01005679.1:244589-296798 GCA_013397975.1 Machaerirhynchus nigripectus
CCCCTGCCCACCTCATTTACCCCCCTCTCCCCACACAGGTGTCTGGCTGTTCGCAGCTCTCCCACAGAGCTGAGGAATCCCTTGTGCCCTTCCCCCGGGTGTGTGCAGCACCTTCCCTGCCCTCTGCTCATGCTCAGTAGTTTCTCTGGGAATTAACTGGGAATACGGGCAGTGCCTGCCCTTGGCCACTGCTGTGCCACGAAGCTGCCTGTTCCTCTGCTCCCTTCCCGAGCTCTCCTGAGGAACCGCGCACGGGTCCTTTGCTTTCCCCGGGCCTGGAGAGAGGCAGGGCAGCGTGCAGAGGGGACGGAGCGGTGGCAGTGCGCTCATTCCAGCGGGAGCCGGCCCTCCAGGCAGCGCTGCCGTTCAGGGCGTGCCCGTGGGCCCATCCCCGGAGCCCTGGGCCGCGGCAGGGCCGTGCCCGTTGCGCTCGGGCGGGAGCTGGAAGGTGAAGAACTGGCACTGCCCCTGCTGCCCGCTGCCCTCCCGGGCCGGGGCCAGCAGGGAGCTGCAGTTCCTGCACTCCTGCAGCGTGCACAGCTCCAGCTGCGGGTGGCTGATCCTGCTCACGTAGCCGGGGCTGGGGGATGCCGAGGATAAAGTCCTCTGGCTGCCGCTCAGGAAGCTCCCGCTGTCTTCCAGGGAATCCTTCCTGGCGTGCTCGAAGGAGCAGCGGTTCCAGTTTCTGTAGCTGTAGGGCCACCAGCCCAGCTGCTTGCGCCGGTGGCACTGGCATCTCAGGATCTGGATAAAAGCCCTCTTGAACTCTTTGCTGGAGCAGGGGTAGATGATGGGATTCAAGCAGCTGTTGAAGTAGCCAAGCCAAAAAATCACCTTGAAGATCGTTTCAGGGGGCTTCAGAGCCGAAAACAGGGATCCTGTCCAGGAGAAACAAGCAGAGAATATCGGATATAAGGGGTCTGTCTGCCTTTAGGAAGGAAACACGTTCATCAGATCACTCTTAGAATCTGTGTTTTAAAACTCTTTTATGCATGTTGCTTTCAGTGTTGGTCTTTTGGTACTACAATATTATTTTTAAAGCTAATAACAAAATGTTTCCCATCTGAAAGTTAAAGGAGCACATCATTGATGTAGGATTGAAAAATAAGAAGCAGTCCTTGTGTTTATAGGTCCACACCTGATGCGGGAACATCTCCTGATCCCAGGGACAGACAAACCTCCCTTATCCAGGCTGTTGCACAAGGCACACAAGGAATAAGGTTCTGTCTTCTTCAAAGAGCTTTCAAAGGTCATTTTTGAAGAAAAGTGAATGAACCCAGGCCCCTCAAAAAGAGCATTTCCAGACACACCTTATAACTTCTAATACATCCTCTGGCAGCTCCTGAACACCCCTCCGTTAGCCAGATTATTGTGAGAGTACAAACCTCCTGAAACCTGAAGTTAATTGTGGAACTTCCCTTATCTCAGGCATTCCTAAAAATGGTGTAACCCAAATCAAGAGGTTATTTTATGAGTACTTCCCCTTCCCTTCACAACCAAACAATTTCCCTAACGAGGCTGCCCAAATGAAGAGCTCACACTGGGGAATCCACTTCCTGTGCTTTTAGTGGTAATTGATTAGCTAAATTTAGCAAATGAGGCTGGAGAAAAAAATGTATGAGATTTTTATGGCAAACAGGCATTGAGCTGGATCAGTTATCCATGTGGGAAGACACCTCTGTGTCTGGCTCAAGTGACCAAAGAGTGGGGATTAGGGAGAGAATTCCCCTGACAAGAACTGGTGTTAGATTTGGTGAGTTTTTCCAATGGAAGGTGGCACTCCAGCCTGGCTGGCAAAGAACCTTTTCCTCTGGAGTGGTTTCGGATTTGCTGGGCTGTGAAAGCAGCTGAGTCAGTGGTGGCTGTCAGGATGCCGTGGAGGGGCGGGATGTGATTCTGGGCACCGTTCCCATCTCACAGCAATGCAGAGGTCGTGCCTGGGGCCTCAAAACTATGCAAGAGCACTTCCTCTGCTCCCGGGTAACAGCTCTGGGGTGCCAGCACAGCAGCACAGCGTGTGTGGGGCTGGTGCTGGGCTGCTGACCCTGCTGGGCTGCAGGAAGGGTCCTGTGGCTCCAGATCCCAGATTTTAACCTGTCAGGAGCGAACAAGTGCGGGCTGTTTTGATACCTTGATAAAATGCTAAAGCAAAGCCTCCTGGACACACTCTGAACACCAGACTGATATTTCCTGCTCTAATCTCCAATCACTTCCCCGCTGCAGTCTGATAAAGAGGTTAAATATTGCCCTGTGCTGATTTGAATTGCTCTTCAAAATGCCTGGAAAATTTGCACGTGGTTCTCCCCTCAGTGATTTATTCATGGTGGGGTGGCCAGAGGGATTTCCCTACTCCAAGTGATTTCTCTCCTGGTGTTCCATGTTGAACAGCCTCGCTGAACAGCCTTGGATGTACACATCCTGCCACCTCCTGCCATGGGCCTCACTTGTATTTCTCAGCACTAACCCTGTGATTTATTAGTCACAGCACCACAATCCTCCCTCCACTGCACCACTGACACCAGTGAGATTCTTGCACAGCACAAATGAAGAACAGGAAATATTTCAGAAAATCAACTTGATCAGTTTTTTTTGCCCACAGTCCCCAGGCTTGATGGAGCTGTTGAGCTTGGAGATACACTGAGCAAGAGAAAATGTCATAGAAAGGAATAAAGAACTACCTTATTTAGGAAGAACTAATTTCATTTAGGGTCTGACTGGTTGTTTATAATGAATGCTTCATTACAGAGAAAGTCAAGTCTACTCAATGAAATTAGGGAACACTGTGGGAAACAATTTGCCATGTTTATTCTCCTCACGTATTCTGCAGAATATGGGGGCAGAGCATCACTGAGACGTTAAAATTCAGAGTCCACTGGAGCCAGGCAAGTCCTTGAAACACTTTGTAAAGGCTCATAAGGACTTTAGTGGACCTGGAAGAGTCCTTAAAATATCAGGGTGGGCAGCAGGAAAATCTTCTGGAATGGCTTAATCATTGTACTCTTAATGAAGGAAAACTCTTCACCGAGGGAGGTTTTAATTAAACATTCATTTTTAATGCATTGTGGGTTTGATATCAATTAAGTATAATTAATTACTCATGGAATGATCAGTTCTGCTCAGAATTTGATACTTAGGTTAGATAATAACTGGGAAGGAGTACTGTGAATTCCCTGGATTAAAGGACAAGTTGCTATGGATGAATTTGGGGCTCTCAGGTGCTGTTTTCTGTGCCTTACAAAGGAAATGCATTTCATAATCATCCAAATCCAGTTTTGCTTAGATGAATACACACCAAGGGGGGGAGCGTGTTGAGTTGTTTTCCAGTTTCCTGGAACAAATCCAACATCTGGGTTTATTGCAATGGTACAACAAAGTCATATAAGGTTTTGCTGTGTGCCACTGGACGTTCCAGACAGGAAACTGGAGACCCACTGCATGGCTTTGTCATTGTTTGAAGATTAAAGAGCCACAAAACGTAAAACTCCTTCTCTCTATTGATAACAGGTTGAAAATGAAGTGTTTCAAAACCTTCTTGTTTGCACACCATAAAATAGAAATAGAGAATTGGTAATTAGTGATTGAAGTTTGGAGTTGGGTAAAAAGGTACCCTTGGAAGGCAATGCAAGGGCCAGTCTTCTTTCAGTCCATTTTGGTGCAGATTGGAGCCATTCTGACTGCAGCTAAATCTGAGCTTTTCAAGAGAAAATTCCAAGGTTTTAAAAATCGCTCTGGTGAAGGAAAGCGTTGCAAAACACCAAACAATAACAGCTGAGTTCTGAGACAGGGAAAACAGGAAGCTTCACCAACATCAACCCCCAGCTCCATCTGCCCTCCAGAGCCAGCTTGTGCAGAAATGAGCGCTTCTGTGCAAGGAATCTGCTTTATGATGGGACTTTTCCCTGGGAAAGGTGATTGATCAGATTTGTGCTGTGACCAGCACGAGACTTTCCAGGCTGGGAACCTCCGTGTTCCCACTGTGATTCCTGCAGGAGCCACAGCTCCTGGAAGCTGCTGATGGCTGAGTTACATCCACTGTGTGCACAGCCAGGAAAATCCTCCCTGCAGGAGCAATAATCTGCCCCTGAGCAGAGTTGTTGTGAGTTTAGAATGTGCTGAAAGGATGTGGTTGCCTTTTGTTTAAGCTTTCTGCAGCCCTTCTCACCACAGGCTCAGCCAAGCCAGCGTGCCAAGGTTTTAGAGCTAATTGGATTTCTAAAGCTCCTGATTTCTTCCTTTCCAGCATCCAGTGTTTGTTTGAATTCCCCTGGACTTATTTAATATTGGAAAAAAACCCTCCAAACAGTAGATGTTTACAAACAGTAGATGATGAAGTGGAGAGGGTGGTTATAAAACTAAGGGTTGGTCAAGCTGGGAGGCACTGCAGGGCTGCTGGAGAAGAGGGTTAGAATAACAGGGAAAACAGCTGGAAAACAGTGAAAAAAAGATCTTGATAAATAGGGAGAGCATCCAAAATAAGCAGAATAAAATGCAGTAAGGAAAATGAAAGGAAAACTGGATAAATGATAAGTAACTATGGGTAGCATACAAATCTGACGGGGTTGCAGTTGTCATTCTCCAGTGTGGTGACAGGTACATTACGAATATGGTGGAATCATGGAATGCTTTGGTTTAAAGGGACCTTAAAGGCCATCCAGTGCCACCTCCTGCCATGGGCAAGGACCCTTCCACTGTCCCAGGCTGCTCAGAGCTCCAAAGTGTCCTGGTTGTGAGGCATTTCTGTCCCAGGCATGACAACCTGAGGCAACTGCCTCATATTTCAGATGAACAAATCACTGGGATGAGAACAGCAGGAACTTCATACACAATGACTCCAATTTGAGAGCTTTTGAAAGGCTCCAAAAATAGAAACTTCTCTGGCCAAAATAAAACCAGGGCTTAAAGGAGTACAGATAGGGATCAGACCTTTTCCTAAAGCCCAGAGCTGCTACACCTCCTTGCATTACAAGCAGTTGCAAGGCACAGCAGCTACACTTGATTTCTGAAGGGACAGCGCCTTGTGTTTAATCACAGAGTGACTGCCCTGGACAGCACCTCCCAGCCCAGATCAGCTCTGTGATATACACCACTGAGAGCTCACCTGTGTTTAAACTGTGCTGCCCTCACACAAATGTGATAAAACCAAGATCAGTTTTGGTCAGAATCTTGTTCAGTCTCTAAAGCTGACAGTGCACAGGGACAGAGACACAGCATTGTTGTTGTTATTATTTAGTCCAAAAGAGTTACAGACTCCAGCAGCTCCTGACTAGACAGCACACGAGCCAAGATTATTCTTGTTTTGCAAAGGATTAGCTGATTAAGGGGGTCTAGAAAAGCTAATCTGAGTCTGCTGACATTTCATTTATTGTACTTAGATAGCTGCAATTACCGACCATGCTCTGGTGTTTTCTCTCCTCCTTACTCCTGCCTGACAGCTGAGCCAAGCTGTCTTGGCCACGGCTGGTAGGAAATAGCTCCAGCAGGGACTGAACACCGTTACAGAGGTACTGGATGGATTCCCAGGGTAGATTTCCTCTCTTGTCCCTCAGAGATGGATGGTTATTTCTTTCCAGTTTCTAGGGCTCACCTGGAAGCCCATCAGAACAGCTCTAAATCTTGCCACGGGTCATGCAGGAGTGTTTTGGTAAAGACAGGAAAATCCTCCTGGCTTTTTGGTCCTGGCATTTCACCCAAAGCACCTGAGACCCTGAGCTCTGGCCTCGGTGCTTTAGGACCACCTGTATTTGTGTCACTTTGCTCAGTGCTGTCCCCATGGCCACCAACCTGAGCAGCTTCTCACGTGTTTGCAAACCCTCTGGCGTAAGGACCTCGTGTCCAAGTGCCCTGCTAAAATCAGCATTTCCTCTGAAATTCTCCCTTCTCTCCTGCCTTTGAGTTCAAGAGCTGTGAGATTCCCTCTCACTGCCCAGTGGCTCAGTCCTGAATTTTTTTCCTTGGTCTCTCTGGCCGCCTGACACAGGAGCTGCTGCCATCCCTGGGGCTGAAGAGTCAACACTGGTTGATTTCTTTCTATTTTTTTCTGCATTGCTTTGTTTATTTGGTTCTGTAACAGTGTCCACTGCAGGATTTCCCTTTGTTCCTCTGACGAGCAAATCCAAAGCCTACAGAGGAATTACCCAGGAATTTGTGCAGTTTCCCTTACTCTGGTAACAACTTTGTTCTAAACCCCAGAAGTCTGTAAGTGACTGGTAATTGATACCCTTTGCAAAGCAAAGGCTTAAACCAGGGCTTAAGGGAGGCTGTTTCAGTAGGAAAATGAATCATCCCGAAATAATCTGGTGCTCCCCACATGCCAAACACGCTGTGCTGCTCGGTGAGTGCCCTCAGGATGTTTAATTGTCCAGTTCCTGCTGTCTCCTGTCAACAGAACTTTGCACAAGGATTGACCTGCCAGATTGCCACATCTCATTAATTTATCTGAATTCTTTGCAATTATTAACTCGAGGTCATCAGTTCTAGAGAGCTGGACTGGCCAGGGAGGGGAAGAGGAGTCAAATGAGGTGAAGATAAGCCAGGCCTAAAGCCCTGCAGAGAGCAGAGCCCAGTGGCCCTGCCAGCACCAGACCTAAAGGCTGCAAGTGTTTCCCATGGAAACCGAGGGCCTAATTTGGTATTCTCAGAGGTTGGCCTGATGTAACATAAATCTACATTCTGTACCTAAATAACAGTTTATTTTAAGAATAATTTTGTGTTAGCTGACGTACAGCATGCAGAATATTTTATGTTATTTTTTATTATTTTATAGAGATGTTTCAAAAGCTTAATCCATAATGATGGTCCCACCAGGTGTGTCTTCAGTCCTGGGGCTCTTGGGACCTTCTCCCACTGCCAGTTAAATTCCAAGAGTTTGTTTCTCTTCAGTGGATGGACCCCAGGATTTGCAGGAGCAGGGGAAGTTAGGCTCTGAACTGAGCAGGGAATACTGCTCTGATCTCCACTGGAGTTATGCAGCAGGCTGGGGAAGTGCCCTGGTGAAGTGCCTGGTGAGTTTTCCCTCTGGAATGTCTGGGAGAAGACTGGGAAGGCTGCTCTGGTATCTCAATTTACAGGATGGACACTAAACCTCTCCTTATACAATCCTTCATTTTGCATTCATTGTTTAAACAAAGGTATTGGCATAAATTGGACCCTTCACTGTTTGAGGGAGGGAGTTTTAATGAGTGTTACCTTGGTTCTGCAGGGCTCTGGCCTTTAAATAAAAAGAATCTCTTTTACTCGTCATTTATCAGCAATGAATATTTAATGTAGTCCTGCTGCCTAAGGAAGAATTTGTATGAAAGAGATGAAAAGAAACATTTATTTTAAAAAACCAAGATATTTACTTCTCAAAGCTGAGTCACTCAATTTATGGCCCAAGAAGTTGTCTCAAAGGCACAAATATCTTTAGCTTATTTTTTATGGTGAATCACATATAATTTTGAGGGGCAGGATGACTTTGCACAGCCAGGGAGCTTTAATAAATGTGTGCAGCCAGGATGTTCTGTGGCTCCACTGCTGTCTGGAAGGAATATCCAACATGGGAATAACCTGAATTTCTCACATGATTCTCCTTACTCCCAGTTGTGCATCCCCAGTTGCTGAAGACAGCACAGCTCCGTGCTCAGAACTGACTGGGGTAATTCCTGGTGCTGAGGATTTAATGCTGCTCAGTGCCTGTGGTGTCAGGGCTGGAATTCCAGTCTACACTGGATACAGAGCTTTCCTTTGGATTTTTGCTTGAAAAATGCTCTGGAAGCATTGATATTATTTCTTTTCATTTTCCCAAGCAATCTGCTGGCTTTCAGCACCACAGCTGTTCCCAGGGCACAGCTGCCACCCGATGGAGTAACCCTGTGGCTGGAATATCAAACGGGGAGCTGTGGAATAAATTGAAATGCCAGGCTCGAAGAAGAATAATTTTGCCAGGGAAAGTCATGGAATTGCTGAGAATACCAAGGAAACTCTGCTACATCGAAGTAGATTTGTTCAGACCTGGGGCTGTGGTGCTGCAGAGGTAACATTTACCAGGTTGGCAAATGTTTTTGTGGTTGGATCCACGGAAATCCAGAGCTGCTCTGCCAACACCCTCCTGCAGAGTCATGGAATTACTGAGGGAAACAGAGCAGAGAAACAGAAATAGAAATAGCAGCGATGCAGATGTGAGGGTGTGATTTGGGTTACTGGGGCAAACACGAGGAGTGGGAAGGAGAAGCCTGTCCTTGCAGAAGAGGAGGTGCCTCAGCTGGACAGCCCAGGAACCAGTGGAGAGTTTGGAAAACATCAGCACCTTTTGGATTCTACAGTTTGCCTATCCCAGAAATCGATTTCAGACCACTGGGTGCTCTTTAAAGGTTTTTAATAGCATTTCACTGCATTTTATGTCTTCAAGACACAAAGCAAAAGATTCCTGGTATGAAGGTGCAGCTCACAGCTCCTTGGGAATTCTTTCTGCACTGCTTTCCCCTCTGCTGCAGCTGAGAACTGCTGCCTTGTGCACATCAGGAAAAGGACTTTTCCCACCTGTCCCCATGAGCAATGCTTGAGTCACACCTGACGTCCTTAATTGACTCTGCATTGATACACAGAGATAAAAACCCAGGGGGTTGGACAGTGCTGGATCATAAACTGAAAAAAAAATCAGGCACAAGGAATAAGCGCAGCCTATTCCTGGTCAGCAAAACAAAGGGAAAATACCTCATGTGGAAATGCATTTGGATACTGTGTGGGATGCTATGGATACCCTTTCCCACCCCTTTTTTTGTCAGAGGGTTTCTGACAGGAACAGGATTCCAGCAGTCTTAGGGCACTGCCAAGAGCTCAGCCCTGCAGCTCTTCCTGCCCTCGGCTCTGGGGTGCCAAGTGCCCCCACGCTGGGCATGTGTTGGGGTCACAGCACTGGGCTGGGGTGGGCTGGGGGCCCCAGCACTGGGTTTGGTCCCCAGCACTGGGTTTGGCCCCCAGCCCCTGTGCCAGCCCCTGTGCTGTGCTGGAGGCTCCAGCCTGTCCCCCTCTGCCGCCTCTGACACAATTCATCCAGGAGATAAAATCGTATCCTGGCAAGCAGTAAGTTCTCCCTCAGGTGGTTTAACAAGCACTCACTAAACCTCCCAGAGAGCCCAGGAGCTGTGAAATAGCTTCTCAAAGGGAAACGGATGATTTTCCAGGAAACTGGTTCGTGTCTCCCTTTGCTCCTGCCCTGTGCCCGTGTTTGTGCTGGGCTGCTCCACATCTGTGCTGGGTGAGGGTGTCAGTCCTGGCTCCTGCCACCCACACACAGGAGCTGCTGTGTTCACAGCTGCCTTTTCCCTTCAATAATTCAAAGTCAAGGAGGGAATCTGCTTTATCAGGGGATCACGACCTACTGGATACAAATCTGGTACTGCTATGTGTGGTGGAAATACATTTCTATCCACAGCTGGGTATTTTTGCTTGCTCTGTTATAAACTTGCTTTAAGAGCCAGCACAAGGACTCAAACTTCAGTAGCCAAAGAGAACTTTACTCATGGTTTTCCTTCTATTTGGAGTTTTTCACAGCCTTAATATAAGTCATAAAGGTTTTAAAATTCAATATAGTAAGTTAGAGATGACGAAGTTGCCCTGCAGCAGCTGAAGCAGTAAAGATCCTACTCTAAATGATATTAAACAGAAATTACAGTTTTATAACACTTCACCAGGACCAGGCTGCTGAACTCAGTTTAGTTTTCTTCAACGACCTCTAAAAATATTCGTTAACCACTCAATCAGAAATGTTTTGGTTGGGTAACTAAGTAAACACAAAACTAGAACATTAATAAAGGCTTTTTCTCCCTTTTCGTTATCCACCTCTTTCCATAATTAGGCTGCCAGATTGTCTCAGAGAAATGAATTTTGGACAGATATTTCTGAGAGCTCAGTAATTGACTATCTTGAGATACTCCCCTTCAGAGGTAGTGCTAATATTAAAAACAACCCAAGCACATTTCACACGGCTGTAGGGACACTGAGCAATGTGTTAAGGCTACGCCAATGCTTTAGCAGTATTTTAAAGTTAAAAGTGAATGAAGTGGCTGCCAAAAACCTCTGTGGCAGTGTCCAAAACACCTGAACTAAGACCCACTGACAACAACGAGCACCTTCCTGTGGGGGTCTGTGGGATCTCTGTGTCTTTGCTTTTGGGATTTGATCAGTAACGTTTGAACTCAGAACTATAACTTTTTTGGCTTCCCAAAGCTCAGGGGAGTTTTTCCCCTTACAATTAACCAAGTTCATTTCCAGTTAAGGCACCTTAAAATGCCACGATCCTACAGTGTTATATGCCAAACCTGGGGCAGTGACCTGAACCCCCAGACTTGCAGTGCTGCAGCTCTCTGGTCTTATCTAGGATTCGGGGTAAAGCATTTTGATAATGTTTCTGACACCTAATTCAATTCAAATGAACAACATAAAGGGGGATTTAAGAGACGAACTCTGGAGATACTGTCCCGGTGGGTGACACGGGCCCTGAGGACTCCAGGTGAGCAGCTTTGTGCAGCTGCACGCTTCCCAAAGTTCCAGTGTGACTCTTTGCACATCGGGAGTTCCCTTCCTTTCATTCCCTTCCTTTCATCCGCTCACTGCAGCTCTCCCAGCAGTATCTCCTTCTCATCCCTCTGATCCCTCTCCATGATATTCCTGTAGGAACCAACAAACCCACCCCGACCCCTGCCCTCGCAAGCCCTGGTTCCCAACTCACCAAGTGGCAGGACAATGAAGAAGGGGAGCCAGCACAGAATAAACATGCCAACCACAATTCCCAACGTCTTGGCCGCCTTCTTTTCTCTGGAGAATTTTAAAAGTTTGAAAGCTAAGGAGTTCCTGGGATTGTGACCCTTGGATTTGGTGTTGTTTAGCGTGTCCTCGTGCTTGTAATGAATCCGTAAGGTCAGCTCCTTGGAGTTGGACATTTCTTTCATCACCCCAGCTTCCAGGTTCCTGGTAGTCCTTTTGGCCACGATGTAGACCCGGCAGTACATCACGAGGATGACGATTAAAGGGATGTAAAAGGAGCCCAGGGAGGAGAAGAGAGCATAGAAGGGCTCCTCAGTGATCCGGCACTCCCTGTCGTCCTGTGGGGCCGGCTCCTTCCAGCCCAGCAGAGGCCCGATGGAAATCACCATGGACAGGACCCAGACACCCAGCAGGGCCAAAATCGCCCTTCTCCTCGTGACCAGCGTGGGGTACTGCAGGGAGTAACGCACCCCGATGTATCTGTCTATGGAAATGGCACACAGACTCAAAATCGAGGCCGTGCAGCACAGCACATCCACTGCTGCCCAGATGTCGCAGAATATCCTCCCCAAAACCCAGTAGCCAAGCACCTCCAGCGTGGCAGAGAACGGCAGGACAGTGAAACTCAGCAGCAGGTCTGCTATGGCCAGGTTAATGATGAAATAGTTCGTAGGGATTCTTAAATGTCTGTTGCAAGCCACTGAGAGAATTACCAGGATATTGCCTACGATAGCAAACAGAATAAAGGCACCGAGGATCAGCCCCACAACGATCGCCCTGCTGGTGGCCAAGGCAGGTGAATCCAGGTTGCTTCCTGTCTCGTTGGAGTTGTTTGCAGAAAAATTGCCATAATTTAGTGCAGAGCCTTTGAAATATCCCGGTATTGATGTATTTGATTTATCCTCAAGGTAGGTATTCATCTTAAAAATCATCCTCCATAGCCAGCTGGCGTTGTGTCCCTCGCCGAGTCAGCTCAAAGTCATCTCTGGACCCACGAAGTGGCTGCAGAGCCGCGGGCAGTGACAGGAGGAGAATTCATGTCCCCGGAGAGCCGCAGCCCCAGCACGGGGAACCTGCCCGGCCTGGGGTCGCGGGCAGCCCGGGGAGCCGGAGTCACCAACACGCGGCCGCTCCAGATTCCTTCATTTCCCATGCGGAGCCGCTGGAAGCAGCAGCGGGAATCCTGCCCGGAGCC
Source organism: Machaerirhynchus nigripectus (assembly GCA_013397975.1). NCBI lineage: Eukaryota > Metazoa > Chordata > Aves > Passeriformes > Dicruridae > Machaerirhynchus > Machaerirhynchus nigripectus. The sequence goes on from VZRQ01005679.1 coordinate 256,528, forward strand.
GGGGGAGTTGCGCTGCTGCCGTGCCTGACACGCGGGGCGGGCTCAGCGCTGCGCCCGGAGCGGCCGCGCCGGAGGCGGAGGGACCGAGGGACAGAGGGACCGAGGGACAGAGCGACAGAGGGATGGCCCCGGGCCCCTGAGCGGCCGGGGGCGGTGGGCTGCTCCGCCGTGCGGGGACAGTGCGGAGTGGTGGCTTTGCGGGGACGGTGCGGGGGCTGTGCAGGGGCTGTGAGGTGGCTGTGCGGCGGCTCTTGGTGGCTGTGCAGGGACAGTGCGGTGGCGGTGCTGGCACTGTGGTGACTGTCAGAGGCTGTTGGTGACTGTGCGGTGGCCGTGTGGGGACTGTCGGTGACAGTGCCGTGGCGGTGCGGGGACCCTGCGGGGGCGGGGCGGGGGCAGCAGGGGNGAGGGGAAAGCAGTGGGGACAGCAGTGAGTGAGGGGATAGCGGTGAGTGAGGGGACAGCAGTGGGAACAGCAGTGAGTGAGGGGACAGCGATAAGGGGACAGCAGTGGGGACAGAAGTGAGTGAAGGGACAGCGGTAAGTGAGGGGACAGCAGTGAACGAGGGGACAGCGGTGATGGGACAGCAGTGGGGACAGCAGTGAACGAGGGGACAGCAGCGAGGGGACAGCACTAGAGGGCAATGGCGACCGGGCGACACCGGGGGGACATCGCGATCCTAACTCAGCGTTTGCCACGGGAACCTGCAGTGCAAACCTGTAAAAAACCAGTTGCATTATCAGAGGAAAAATATCCTTGGTGGGACGTGGTGAAAAAAGCAATTTCGGGCCAAAATGATGTGTTACGTGTTTGCCCGTTAAGGAAATATATTGGAGTTTATTTTGTGAGTCACATATCATTTTAGAGGGCTAATCATCTCCTAAGGACAAGTAGCTTGGTTCCAAAAATCCCTGGTTTATTTGTACTATTCATTATTCAGTATTACTATTCAATATTCAATGACGGCAGAAAGTTTGCTTCTAACTGTAAAAATTCTGTTAATAAAATAAAATTGTAACGGGTCAGCAATATCTTGATGTTGTTCTGTGCTCCTGTACTGGGCACATCTGTGGCTTCATCTCCTTTTTTCCACCTCTGTAACTTTTCCAAGCAGAGTTTATTTTGAATCCCAGCCCTGAGCAGAGCTGAGCACCCTGACCCACAGCCCAAGGGAAGGCAGAGAAAAGGATTTACTTTAGGAAATACTTTACCTTTAGTACTCTTGATGCTGAAGTATCTTCCTGAGTCTTTGCTCAGGGCTCTGAGGTCACTGAGGCTGTTGTTAACTCATCACAGCTAAGGGAAGAGTCATCTTCTTACAGTAGCCTATAAAGCAAAATATAAGTAACAGCTGCTTTATTTTTTAGATAACAGCTTTCAATGTTGAAAGCAGTGGTTTCTTGGTTTCTTCATCTTGTGAAGCTTTGGGGAGAAATCTCAGATCTTTAGAACTCAGTGCCATGGAAAACAAAAAGTGAGAGATTTGCTGAACATAAAACTGCCAAAATCCTGTTCTCAACTTTCTGTCGTCAGATTCCGTCCCACAGCTGTTGTCTGCTGCACTCTGGGTTATTCTGTATTGATTTTCCTGTTACAAAATGTACTGTGTTTAAAATAAAAGCTTCGTATTTAATAAGGCAGCTATGGCTGAGAGTTGCAGCTGACTGCTGGTTTTGAGGACAAACTGTATAAACAAAAGTTGAATTTCACTCAGGGAGTGCGTGGCAGATGTTGGTGTGGCCCTTCCCAGCAGCAGGGCTGTGGCAAAGCTTTGTTGTTCACAAACTTCCCTTTGAAGTCTTCACAAGAATGACAAGATAATGTCGTGGAGTCACTGAAGGGGAGAGGAACAAACACTGCATTTGTGAGCTTCACCTCAGCTTTTCTGCCCCTGCCCTGGCCATGGCAGAGTTTCCAGTGCTGCTAAAGGCAGGCAGCAGCTGGGACTTGGGGCATTCATCCTTCACACTTACAGCTCCTGCTGGACTCCTCTCTCAGTTCTGTTCGTGATTTCTGACTGCGTTTCTCTGTTTTAGCTGTGAATTCCTCAGGCTGGGGGCTCTGTCCTGGGGTCACAGCTCTGCCTGGTACCACCCCCAGAGCAGTCGTGGCACAGGGTCACTGCAGCCTCCCTCTCGTGGGGGTTGAGCTACACTGATTAAAAATAGCTAGATTAGATCATTAGGTCCAGACATAACCCTGTCTCAGCCTTTGGCACGTAAGAAAATTTGATCACTGCAGAATGTGGAGAGGTTGGATAAGAAAAGCTCCGTGAGGGCGTGAGCTGCTCCGCTCCGGTTTTCAGCTGGCATCGTGTGGGACATGCCCAGCCTGCCAAGGGTGACAGAGTGGCCTGGCTTTGGGCACACTCCAGCCAGACTCTGTAGTCCCAAGGAGCCTGATCTTTCAACAGCCTTTCAGCAGCCACTGAAAGAGTCAGCTGGCTCCAGGACACAGTGCCCACAGCAGAGGAAGGGGCAGAGGGAAGGGAACGGATTCTGACTGGTCATGGCTGGACTAAAACCTTTGCTCAGTACTGGGACCAGTCTGCTTCCCTTCCTGGTGCTGCTTTCCGTGCCCCTCTGGATGAAAGAACAGACTGAAAAATCCCATTCCAGGGGTCAAAGGAGCACAAAGCTGTGGCTCATCTCCCACAGCCCCTGGAGGAGTCTGACGTGTTCTCACAGCCCTGTTTACCAGGCTGTGCAAAAACAAACTGCCTGAATAATCATGAGCCTGAGCTGATGAATGTTCACAAATTGCTCTGAGATCTTCAGCAGCAGGTGCTGTAAGAGAACCAAATGTGTTGAAACCCAGTCATGAGCATTAATTCTTAACCTGTATTATCTGCATTTGGATGTATTTCAGGGTATCTTTATTGGAATTAAGCAGATTTTCTAACCTTGAAGCATTTTTGACACCTAGTTTTTTAAAATATGGGTATCTCTGAGGAGAAGAAAGTCTAAACTTCCTGTCTTGCTCCCAGAGAAGCTGGAAATTTGTATTCCTTTACCTGCCTTGGGATGAGGGATGGAATAGGCACCGTGAGAAATGGGGACTTTTTGTGCCAGGTTTAAGGTGGCACTTGGAGCCAGTCAAAGACACCTGCTCAGAGAAGTGCAGATAGGATTCATGGCAGAGTTCCTTTCATTCAGATGAATCACAGTTTTCGATGAAGAAGTGAATTTAACAGTCTAAATATTCTAGTCAATAATACTCCAATAATGCTCCCAGAGTCATTTTTCAATGACTCCTTCACTGAAAGAGGAGCCCTTTTTCACGGCTCAGCTTTGTAAGGGGCTGTGTTCCTCCTCCTCATTTGCAAAGGGATGTTAAAATATGTGCTGGCATTTGGATCTGATCCTGACACCCAGCAGAGACACTCCCAGAGCACTTTGGCAACACCGCTCCTAAAGGGGCACGGGGGGATGAGCTGATCCAGGATTTAAATGGGAATATCTCCATGCAGTTTTACATAACCCCTGTTGAGTGTTTCCATCTCACTTCTCTGCTATTTGCTGATATTAAATCATTACCAAGAAGTGGAGTGAGGAGCTGGGCTTGGGGGAGGTTTTTTGTGTGCTTGTGGGTGGGTATTTATATTCCTGTGATGAATAATGGTCTCTGTAGCTCTGAGAACACACGAGTGTTTGGCTCTGGAGTATGTTCAAAACAGAGAGCTGCAGTAGAGGGGGTCCTTAAAAATATACTGATAAAAAGATAAAATTTGTCTGCTTTTGATAGAAACTTCAGTGTTAGCTACAGAGAGCTGCACTTAATTATTGCTTGCTTTATTAATTACAGTGGCTAACGTTGGTACTGTACCATTGTACAAGGCTCCTTCCTGAAGTCTTTCCTCTGGAAATCTCTAAAAATCATGGACAGTGTCATCCACAAAATGTATTTCCATCATTTCCATTCCTGCTGATGGGCAGAACTTTGTCCTTCATGGAAAACCTCTTTGGCTTAGCCAGAATAATAAAAACTTCCCACAGACATAGGAAATAGACTGGATTGTGATTTCCTTACATTTCGTGATTAAGCAGCAACACACAAACCCTGAACCCCAGGAAAGGGGATTTCCATGATACGAAGAGAAAAATTACATTTAAAATGGTCATTTGCAGCTGTCCAATGGTGATATTTAAAGCCTTGTGGGTTTATTTCCAGAGCAAGGGAAATATCTCCTAGGTTTGTATTAACAGCCAAGGTTATTAGCTGCAACTTGCCAAAACAGGATTGCACACACTTGCAATTTGGAATAATCTTTTTTTCTGTAGTTATTCAGTGCTTGTCATTTTTATGTAAATTGGATTTAAAGAGCATTTTCTGGTAAAATTAACGAAAATACAATTATTTTTATGCTGTCACTGGCTCTTAAATCCTCTCCCAGACTCAGATTTTGTAGGCCCATTGCCCACACTAGACCATGGCTTTTCTCACTGTGCATTTCTGCCAGAGCTGTGCTGGAAGCTCCTAAAATGTATCAGTAATTTACCAGTTACTGATAGAGGCCTCATCTCAGAGCCCTTGTGAGGACGGTGCCAGCAATGGACTGTGCATTCAGGTGGGGTAGGAAAATCAGTATTTGGTAGAAGTGTGTGCCTGCCTTAAGGAGAGGGGGAAGAGCAGGAGCAGGGCAGCTCCTGCCTGTCCTTTGCACCTTAAAAAGTGCTGCTTGTCCTGGCTGTCCCAAACGCCCCAGCCTGGCCAGAGGAAGTGCAAATCCCTCCTAAAGCCCTGCCTAACTGCCCTGAGGAGTGAGGATTTCTGCCTGATCCCACGTGGAGATGATCCAAACCCAGTGAACTCTTTGTGCAGTCTTTCAGAGTTTCAAGCCAAATTTAAGGGAATTTAAGGGAACCTCAGGTAAAACAGTTGAATTGTGGTGGAGAGGCAGGAGGGGACACCAGGCTCTCCTGGAAGGATCCTTTCCTTTGCTCCACATTTCAGCTTTTTCAGAACTTGCCTCTTTTGGAATAGAATTATAATGCAATAATCTCTCTGTTCTAGATCCTAGAAATTCAGATTAATACAGCCTGCCCAGTCTTTTTTTAAAAAGGCACATGGCTGGGTATATTTATTTACATTAAATAAGTTAAACTTAATTGAAAATATTTAACCTGAGATTAAAAGGACAGGAATTAAATGTGGAAAAAAAAGAAAACCATTTTAAACACAGCACCAAGCTCCTGTTACTCACTGTCAGAAACCAACATTGTGCCAAGGGCTGAGCATTTTTAGGAGCAGATCAGAGGTTTTTGTGGCTAATGAAACAAGCCCTGACAAACTGGCTGAGGTGACGACAGCGTTATAAATCTCCACACCTCAGGAAATCAACTTGGAGGTAAATTCAGGCTAGATAAAGCTCTTCATGCTGTCACAAGTAATTAATCTCATTCCTGTGCCTCCTTCTCCGTCATTTCTTCACTCTAAGAATGAGGTACCCAGCCCAGAGTAATATTTGTAACACAACAGAAACGTGGCTGGGAAAGGGATTTTTCAGATATCTGGGCTGAGTGGGAATTTTGCTGTCTTGAGAGTTTTCAGCTTCATCTTTAAGTGCCACAGTACCTTAGAAGCTTTTGGAAACTCCTCCTGATCTGTGCACCAGGATTATTTCTGTAGTAGTGACAGCCCTCCCTTTGTTTTTAACTATCCCAATGGTTTGTTCTGCTTCTAACAGATCAGAGCAATTTGGGTCCCGAAGTCCTGGGACATTTAAATTTCAACTTTCATTTTCCAGGTTGGACATTTGTGTTAAAGACCAATATTTCCCTAAAAAAAAAACCAACATGAACTTATTTTCCACTTCTCTCCACGTCACTAAGCTCTGCTCATGGTGTGCACAGTACTTAATTTCAGCTTTATGACATTTAGAACTTGCAATTGCAGCGTAAATATCTTATTGCCAGTGAGTGGCTGGGACCTCACTGCTGATGGAGATGAAATTCACCTTGCAGGGGTGATTTACGACCCCATTCTGATGCTTTGCCTTGATGAAAATGCTTTGGAGAGGCAGGGACTGACTTTTATAGTTGCAATAATACAGGCCTTAAAATATGGGTCAAGGTCTTCATTTAGTGAGATTGATGTCAAACTATCATCTAATTTATCTGTTCCTTTCAGTAAATCTGTATTTAGATGTACTTCAGGGTATCTTTATTGGAATTAAGCAGATTTTCTAACCTTGAAGCATTTTTGACACCTAGTTTTTTAAAATATGGGTATCTCTGAGGAGAAGAAAGTCTGAACTCCCTGCCTTGCTGCTTCCCTGCTCCCAGAGAAGCTGGAAATTTGTATTCCTCTTCCCTAGCTCAATAATTACCCAGCCATTCCTTTGCTGGACTCATTGCAGTAAAAATAATAATGCTAAAGGGCAGAATTCCTTGGAGAAGGGTTGCAAATGGACAGAAAGCTGCTTTTGGTGCAGTGTTGAAAACATCAGGATAATAAGGAAGCAAAGGACAAAGAGGAGCTCTTTGCTGTGCAGGAAGGGAATGAAAAAAAGAACTTTTGGGGAAATAAAGTAAAAAGAACCGGGACAGTGACTTCTGTCAGATCTTCCAATGTGCCAGTCCTTAGAGCTGTGAATCCAAGTGGGAGAGGGCATTTTTCATGATCCCAAAGTCTGGAACTTCGGGAGAGAAAATGTCCCTTTGGTGTCTTTTCTTCTGAGGGAATCTGGACCCTCCTGTTGAGGAGTGAACCAAAATACTCAAATATACCTAAATATTCCCTTTCCTCGTTATTAATACCCAGCTTGTGAGCCAGGGGTTGAGGTGGTGCTGCTGCTTCTCCTTCACAGCAGAGTTTGAATGTACAAACACCTCATCGCACTTTAAATTATGCTTCAGCGGTTTCACACTCCTCAGAGCAAATTAAAGAAGCACATTGCTACTCCATCTTTTAGAGATGAGTGTAAGAGAGAAATAAAGGATGTTTTCCTTTTAAATCCAAAATTTAAATGAGTTTTTCAGTGTTACCCAGTGCATCAGTTGAACTCTCAGTAGCCAGAACACAAACTACAGGTGGAACTGTGAGAACTTCAAAGGAAAGAATTCGGTTGCTTGTATTTTCTGCTAAATGAACACTGAACTCTTCTTTGAATTAATGTTAAATATTCATGAATCTGTTATTTTTCCCATATTTCGTTCTTGTGAGAAACCATAAAAATCTATAAGCAGCCTTTATTTCTCCAGAGAAAAATTAGGTGGGAGAAAACATCTGTTTCTCTCTTTTTCCTGTCAGGATCTGGACTAATTATATCAACTATTTAAGCAACTGGGAAAGACCTAATTCTATTTAATTCTAATTAAATGTGCATTAGGTATGAAAGCGAACTGCGCTGTGCCTCGTGTGGTAGCGGAGGGCAGTGTGGGGGGACAATGGGAACAGCTTTATTTGGTGGAACTAAACTGATCCCTGCTGCTTCCCGTGCTCCTGGGCTTTACCAGAGGGATGGGGGAGAGGTGGCTGCTGCTTTTCCATGCTCCAAGAACACCTGTCCTGGAGGAAATCCCATCATCTTCCTAATCTGGGGTGCAAAGAGCTAAATGCTGGGTACTCTGAGGAGCTGTGTGCAGGGAAGGAGCAGAGAAACACCTGAGAGCTCCGGGAGTGCAGCTGTGCAGGGATCTGTCGGGAGTGCTGAGGGACAGGCCATGGAGCCCTTTGGGAAAGCTGGCTGCACCAGTGGGTGTGCTGCACTGCCGTTTAAAGAAGGATGAGACACTTAAGAGCACTCTCATGGTTTCAGATATTGCCAATGATTTCTGGTCCCTGAGTTTTTTAATTATATAAAATACACGTTTCAAACAAATAGGAAATTATCATTTAGGAATAAACTGTAGGTGAGCTGAGATGTGGGGGCTGTCTGGATAATTTGTGTCCCCACCAGGCAGTGCTTGCACAGACTGTGTCCATTCCAAGGCCATTAAGTTGATATTTGTTGTAATTAAGAGTGACATTGGTGACTCCAGCACCACACATTTCCATCAGGAAAAACAACCCGGGAAGGCAGTGACTGCTCCCAAGTCAGTGATGCCAGATGAAGTCATTGCACTTGTCAGTCACTCTGGCACCACTCTCCTGATTAGAAACTTGCCCTTTTTGGGTAGGAACCACCCAACAGCTCTGGGCCTTAAGGAGGTTTGGTTGTTACCAGAAACTGCTGCAGTAGTTGGGTAAAAGAGAACTCACCTTTAAGGGCATCTGAGGAAAGAGCTTCCTGACCTACATCTGCCAGGAATCCAGTCCCAGTTCCATTCCTCCCGACCCTCTGGAATGAGCGGGAACATTTGCCCGTGATGAAGATAATGGGAGAAAATATGGATGAGAATGAGTCACCGAAATTTTTGTTCAGAGTGCAATATCCAGCATCCCCAGAGACCTTTATTTATAGCCTAAGCAAACTCAACAGGAGGACAAATGAAACTGTAGGAGAAGCTGAAGTAATGAGTAATGATAACTCCAACAGGCTCTTTCCATCACAAATTAAGTGAGCACATCAGGGTAGTAAATCTGCAGAAGACCTCAGACAGTTTTATCTCTGTGAAGCCCTGAAAGACCTTTTGGAACACACATTGGAGAAAAGGTTTCATTTCATGGTTGCCTTTAGTAGATGTCTAGAACAGAAACAACTGCAGATCTGGAGAATATTCAGAATAATTACCATGGTCTGCATCTCATCTTTGTGTCTGTCCTCAGTGCTGCCACCTCAGCGTGTGCTGTTGCCATAAATGAAATGTATTCATGTATGAAATATATTCAGGGACACAAAGTATTCCCAACAGCAAGAATACAACCAGAGTTAATGTAATAGGTCCGTCCCTCTCATCCTGACTGTGACCATAAGGAACTGCAGCCAGAAAAGAGATCCAGGACTTCTCCAGAGCTGATGGATGAGGGACAAACTCCTGTCATGTGTGATATTTAATGTAAATAAACCCCAGGATTGATGTGAGTGATTTGCCTGTGTCTCTATGCAGCAGGAAGGCACCACCAAGGTAACAGCAGCACATGTGCATGGAGAATATCCCAAATGCCAGCACATTCCCCACCCTGGGGCTGGGATCTCCTCTGGCCAGACCCGTTCCCTGCTGCCCCAGCTCTGGGTCTGGTGTGGGACCCAGCGATGCTCCTGGGCATGGCCTGAGCCTGAGCAGATGGGAGCTGCACCCTGAGCTCCTGGGATGGGCTGCTGGGTGAATTTAGGCAAGTCATGCCCTCTCCCAGTGCCTGGCTGTCCCTGCCTTTCCCGAGGAAATGCTGCTGCCTGTCCTCTAAATAAAACACCTTCAGCTGGAAAGCAAGAAATCCAATCTATCCAAACGATATCAGTACAAGATGTGAGGCAAATAGAACACAGTGGCAGCCAAGCCTTCCCCCTCCCCACATGCACACACACATCGATTCCCAGGCACTCCACACAGGGATTTTCTCCTGGTCATACTCACAATCAGCATTCCCGTGCTTCTGCTGGAGGGAATTTTTCAGAGCCCTCTGTGCACATTAACAGTGCCAGCTCTGCCTGGCTGAGGCTGCCACAGAGAGAGCCCAGCACTGCCGACACACCGACGGATGAGCACCGGGAACTCCGGGGAGGCACCCGCTCCTGGTGTCCTTCAGCCTGGAAACACGGAGCAGTTGGAAGGGCAAGCTGGGAGCTGTGGGGGTGCTCCCGCCGGCTGTGCCAGCAGGATTTTTGGGATGGATGGATGGATGGAGTTGTGATTCTCCTGCCGTGCTCTGCACGTCACTGTGAGCTCAGTGCTGCCGAGGAGGGGATGCATCTCCAGCTGCAGGGCTGGCTTGCATGGGGAATGCAAAGTGCCCCTTCCAGGAATGAAGGGAGCTCCCAAGGAGGCTCTAATTGAGATTTTTTTTCACTGTTTCTTCCTGGATTGTACCATAAGAAATTTTCAAATGCCTGAAATGTAAACTGTTCCTCTGGCAAGCAAATAATTTAGCGATGATGATCAGAATTTTTCAGCAGAACAGATTTCCACTGATTTCTTTGAAGTATTTCCAAATTCTTTAAAATTTTCTGCAATCCGCACTTCCCACTGGAACCTGGAGAATTTGCTCAATTTCTGTTGCTGTTACATGGCAGGAAGGAAGCTGTGGTTAGGATCAGGGAGCTCAAGGCCCATCATGAGACAGCTCCATGACAAAGTCATTCCTTGGAATTCTGGGTCAGCACTCGGGTTCCTCCTCCCCCGTCTCAACACCCAACTGCTCACCCATATGGCCCTCACACTGCACTCCTTTCCCATGGTTCTCAAGAGATTCATCCATCAGTTTTCTCCTTTCCCTGCCTGTTCCTGGCTCTGTTCTTTGCTTTCGGGCAGGTCCCCAGCTGTAGATGAACCTTCCAGCAGGAGGATGAGATAATGTCGGAATCATGAGTTGATATGGGATAGTTCAACATATAGGGATGAAAAGTAGGGCCTTGTTTTCCTTTTAGGCTGAAGCAATTGTAGGAAGTGTTCTGTGGAGGTTTCAACAATAATAACACGCTCGGTCACCCGTGGCCGTGGCACTGACCTCACTTGGCTTGACAGAAGCAGAAATTATCAACTGGACATGTCCAAAATGGTCCTTTTCCTTTGTGTCCCCCCAAAGGATACACCACAGGCTGCTCTGGGCTGGTTGGTGCCTGAGCCATCCCTCATGCCAAGGGCTTTGCTAAGCTGGGACTGCAGCTGATTGACCCCTCGTGCTGCAGGGAAAGGCCAGCCAAAAATGGGAAGAATTTTCACAAGCTTGACCAGTGCTGCTGGGAGAGGTCCCTGCAAAAAGGCTTTTGGATTTCTGGTTCACATGGCTGTGAGAGGGAAATGTTCTGATACGGAACACCGGGGTGGAGAGGACTTTGGAATCTGCATGGATCGGGACACGATCCTCTGGCAATGTCACCTCTGAGCTGTGCCCATTCCCATGAGCTGCCTCTGGATGTCCAGGCCAGACCATGGGGTGACTCCACGGCTCCTGAGGGAAAAATCCGAGCCCTGGGCCTCTCTGGGAGTCTGGAGCTCACTGGTGCTGTGGCGGCCAACAAAATCAGATGCACTTGGGCTGAAATCATCAGGGCCTCACCACATCCTCGAGCAGGAGCGCTGGTGTTCGAGGGAGGAGCTCTGGGCCAGGGACAGTCGGCACAAACTGAGGTTATTTCCGGGCCAGTGCCAGAACCCCCTGCCAGCATCATTCCACCCTCTGTCCTCGTCACTTATCAGCTGGCTCTTCCTCCCTTTCCCAAAGCTTCCAGCTCTGCTTAATGAAAATTGTCCAGGTTTATGACGCCCCTGAGGCTGGAGTTCTCCAGACATTGTTTCACTGTGTGTTTTACCCACGCTGTGCTCTGGTGACTCCTGGTTTCTTCCTGTGACTTCAGTCAAGTCCTGGCTGCCTCCAGCTGCTTTAACCCAGCCGTGATTTACGTTTGATGAGGAGACTGAGGCTGCAGCTCCCAGCTTGAGCACTGCTATTCCTGCAGATTTCTGCTTCTGATTCATCGCTCTCCTCACTTTTATTCTGACATTTATGGATTGAGTAATGGGCACGATGGGTTTTTACTGAGATGAGCTCTCAGCAGACTTACAGCTCAGATTTTGACACAGGGATGGATGTTCTGGGTTACATCTAATAGCAATTTAATGAATATTTTATTAAAACAAACTTAGTTAATGTTTTGTGGCTGCGTGGAGCAGTAACTGCTTACAAATCTGTGGTCAGGAAAGCTTCAAGCTCATGGCAAATTTCCTGTTCCTAGAGCAGGATCTTCTTTCTCAGCACCATAAGGCCAGAGGGACACATATGCTGCTAAATGCTTGTGCTACAAGTGAGAATAGCATGCATGATTGTGAGGAAAAACATTTGGTTTTGTTGATCAGTGAAATTTCAGCACGATGAAATCCTGTGCTGGTGCCAAAACAGTGTCTGAGACGAGTGGAAAACTTTCCAAGCTTTGAGACTTTCAGAAAATTCCACCAATAAAACCCCACATCCCAGTTTATTGGGGATGCAGGACTGCAGTTTGGGGAGAGGGGATATTTTCCTTCCTGAGCATGAGCTTGGCATCCAAGTGTCTCCAGTGCCGATTAAAGAAGCTTTCTTGAAAATTGCTTTCTTTTTAAAAGGTTTTCTCACATCTCCCTGGTTGCACATGAGGTTTGACATTAACAGCATGAAAAGCCCTTGCACCTTTCCTCCTCCCAGGCAGTTCTGGTCTGGCTGTGTTACTGACTGTAAAAACTCCACAAATTCCCTTTGAGTGACACTTAAAATTACCAGGAGGATATTGGCAGGGTGATAACTACAGACAAAAGTAGGGGTTCCAAGGAAGAGTGAAGTAAGGAGGGCAAGGTGGGATGAGTTTTCCCGTTGATGGATCTGTGTCTCATCTGCAGTTCCAGCAGTCACAGTGGGAATTTGCACTCTGTCACAATTATGTGGCAGCAATCACATTTTCTTTTAGCATAAACCTTCATCTCCTTCAATTTTCAAGTTATCTATGTTAAACTGAGGAAAAACAGGCTACTAATGATCAGGAAGGGCTTGGAGTGAGGTCTGGGATCAAACCTGCAGCCCTATAAAGCTGTTTGCAGGAGTGAGGGAAGTCCCACATTTCTCTGCACTCCATTTAGCAGATGTGAGGATTTTCACAGCCACAGCATCCCTGTCAAAGGCTGTGGAGTGAAGCTCTGGGGAGTGAGAACCTCCTCGTGTTCTGTGCTCACTCCACTGCAGAGAGAGAGAAGGGGCCAGGAGGGACAGCAAGGAATGGGATTCTCCTCTCCAGGGAACACGAGCCCGAGGAGAGGGCTCAGAGCAGCCACACGCTGGCATTCCCACCTGCAGTTCCACATCCTCAGAACACGGGAGAGCAGCGTGGAGGGGATTTTAGCCAATGTCTGCACATGGAGCACAATGAAAATAGGAAATGAAGTGGTGGCAAACCCTGGAAGGGAAAAGCAGAGCTTTGGAAGGCTACAAACCCTCCTGGCTCACCCCACAGCCCAGCAGCTGGGGATTAGGGAAGATTTGCCTTAAATTCACTCCACCTGAGGAGCCAGCTGAGAGTTTGGCACCTGAGGCTGTGGTCAGGCTGGATTTGGGGCAGGGTGGATGACCTCCTTCGTGGGGAAGGGTGAGTTTTGACTCCTTTTGATCTGTGCACACTGCGTGCATTCCAAGCATTTTCCATGTTCTTGCTGAATTTTTGGAAGGCTGCTCTCACTTTGCAGGAGCTGTGTGCCTGGACTGGGCTATCCCTGGGCTGTCCCTGGGCTAAGGGATGCTGGAGGGGGCAATCAGGGGCTGCTGCAAAGCTTCCTGCAGGCAGCACAGACTGAGGGGCTTTGGGGAGGATAAACTCGCTGTGGGAGATTGAAAGTATTCCTTGATATGAAGACATTCCTTGATAACTTGGAGAACCAGCAGAGCTATCAAGGAGCTCTGACTGGGTGAGGGTTTTTTGACTAATTTGTTGCTCCTCTGCCACAACCTCCAAGTCAGGAATTGCTGGACAGAAGGACAGCGTTGTTTTTTGGGGAAAGCAAGTAGCAGGAAAATCATCTTAGCAGAACTTCACTGGATAAAGACTTTTATTTGAGTATTTTTATTACAGAAACCCTACCATTGTATTTAACGGCAGAGCAGTTTTACATTCCAGTAACAGGAATTTAATTACTACCTCCTTTTCTAATTAATTTCAATAACTTTAATTATAATTTTCTGCAGTGGTCAATGCTTTGGACACTTCATATAATTATAAGGGATTGTTATGTGATTTTGCATGAATGAATATTCACTGATTACAAGAATCTCAATCTCTCGTATTATTAAAATGTTCCAGAACCAAGCTCAGTGATAGCCTAAAGCTGGGTTGCAGAGCCATCATTTTTCAGGTGAAGAAATGAGAAGTTCAGGTTGTTTTCCAGCTCCATCTCCTGCAGCAGGAGATGGAGAGCTCAGGAGCCTCTTTTGCTCAGTGAAATGGAAAACATGAAAACAGTAACCCAGAAATTAATTACAAATGGGCTGAGACACAAGAATGAGCCTTGAATTTTAAACATATTAAACTGGAGGGAATGAGTAGCTCCTACTCATCCTCCGGGTTCAGATAAAGAGGGGGAGGGAAAAGGGCAGGGAGGGGCTGGAGTTGGAGTGTGGAGCAGCACTTGGCAGGAGGAGCTTGGCTCAGCCCCCCAGTGTTTATTAGTGAATAGGAGCAATAATTGATGTTTCTCCAGTTGCACAACTGCTCTGCATCTAAATAAATTCAGGGCAGCAGAGCAAAGCTTTTGGTACTCACAGGTACCTAAATCCACTTAGGTTAATTCTTGAAGTACCTTTTGCTGCTTCGCCTCTTGGTGCTAAGAGGTGACCTAAAAATATATTTACAGAGAGCCCTGAAATGGCAAAGTGAGGCTGTGACAGCCTCTGGAAGTTGCTGGGGTTTGTTTTGGTGTGTGTGTAGGTTTTATTTGTTTTGTTTTCATGGAATGATCCACGGGTTAGATTCGTTTGTCTCAGTCCCCAGGCCCAGCTCTGTCCCCTGGGTGCTGCACCAGGCGTGGGTGAGGCCTGAAAAGCCAGAAATAAGGAAAAAGAGGCTAAATTTGTCCAAGTGCAGAAAGAAGAAGGAACAGCGCTGGGAGGAGCAGTGAAAAGTGAGGCTCTCAGAGATTCCTCCTTAGGATTTTATGTTGGGATTGGTGAAAAAGGTGCTCTTCATCCTGACCTCCAGAAGCAGGGCTGGATGAGCAGAGCTGCAGCTTTCCGTACAGAAATCATGAGGGAAGTTTGATCCCCCTCTCCCAAAGCACTTTGGCTTTTAATGGTGGTTCCATGAACAAAGAGCAGCTCTGGTTGGTGCAGATTGACTGCAAAGAGATCTGGCCAAAGTTAGACCTGGTTTTGTAAAAATGGAAGGTCTGCTATGAGAAAATGTTGATAAACCTGAATTTATTTCCTTGTCTAACAGTGAAGGCTTTCTAACAACAGTAAATATTTGCTGTGTGGCTCTGAAGAGTTCCCCAGGGGTTGTTTTTCACTCAGGAGCTCAGCTGACTCTGTACCAGATCCCACAGAGAACTTGTTGGCATCTCGTGCTGGAGTTTACGGCTCCCTCATGGCAGTCAGTCTCCAGTTTCTCCAAGTTTTAGTAGAATACCAAACAAATATGTCTGAAACCAAGTTTGGCACGTGCAGTGAAAGGCTGTGAGAACAAGGTTATGTTTTCATGAGAACAAGTGTTCTCTCGTGAAGTGGAGATAAATAATGAGGACAAACATTGCATTAAAAATAAAAGAGAAGAATTTAATGAGCTGGAATTGTGGTCAGTCCCAGGAAAAGCTCTTTTTTTAGCTAGGTTTTTTTTAAAATATTTTATTAATTGCTGGTAAATGACTACTTGAAAGCATTACCCAAGTTTATATCTGATTTCTTGCATGCAAGTATTGATTCAACGTTTGTTGAGTCACATTCTGCACTTTGCTCAAAATAGATTTCAGGTTTGTGTGGAAATTTACAGCCAGTTTCCAGCCAGGATGGTTGTTCTTCTTATGAAACATGCTGATTATAATTACAGCCATGCATTTACACAGCCATGATCCACATTCTTCCTGATGAGCAGGGAGGTGAACATTCCATTCATGGAAACTCAATTATTTTCCCATTCCATTCTCAAGTGCTTGGTCACAGGAGTTTTCAGGGAGGAGCTCCCCATCATTCCTGCTTGGAGCCCACTTTCTGGGACAGGGAGTGTTGGATCTCCAGCTCATCCTGGGATGGTTCTGGCCCAGGAGGATCTGCCCTTGGAAGGGACCCACAGGAGCTTGTTGCAATTCCAATTTCATGAACACCAAACACTGTTCTTTTGCTCTGGTTTAAAGCAGAAATGGAGCAAATGAGAGCCCAGTTCTGGTGTCCCTGAAATGGGAGGGAATTCCCTTCGGAGAGGTTGGCTCTGGGTTCTGTCCCTGCAGGAGGTGTTTGGGATGCAGCACTCAGGGTGTCCTGGGGTCCCCTCTGTTTGATCCCTGCAGAGGGATCTGAGGAGAGCCCTTGACAGCCACTCAAGCAGAGGCTGTTCCAGAGGATCCTGGAATATCCTGAGCTGGAAGGGACCCACAGGGGTCACTGATCCAACCCCTGCCCTGCACAGACCCCCCCCACAACCCACCCTGGGCATCCCTGGCAGCGCTGCCCAAACGCTCCTCGAGCTCTGGCAGCCTCGGGGCCGTGCCCATTCCCTGGGGAGCCTGGGCAGTGCCCAGCACCCTCTGGGGGAAGAACCTTTCCTGATGTCCAACCTGACCCTCCCTGGCACAGCTCCAGCCCTTCCCTGGGTGCTGTCCCAGGGAGCAGGGAAGGAGCTGCCCCTCGGGAGATGCTGTTCCCTCTCTCTGTAAACATCTCGTGCTCAGAGATTTGTAGCTCCAATGGGCAGATGCACAACTGGATCGTGGAATGCAACTCCAGCCCAGCACTGGCCAGAGAAACTCCTCCTGTTTCAGCTCATCCCCCGAGCAATAAAATCCTTGATTTACAACTCTGGGGAGGAAACAGAGCACACTCTGGGTTAGTGCAAGCATCTGTGGGACTGGTTTATTTGAGGGAAGGGTTTATGGAGCCTGTTCACACTTCTGTCTCCTCCCAGCCACCCTCTGGCTCTTGGAGAGGCAGAGATTTGGCACAAACCCTCCTGGTGCACTGCAAAACCACCGCTCTGGGCAGGAAGGTTCCTTCACCTCAGAGGGTGACAGGGGTTTTGGCACCAGCCCTCCTTGCAGAAGGATAGCAACAGTTGTTCACAAGCTGGAGCATCAGAAAGCACCAGCACAAACCTGGAGATTTAACACCAGAAGAGAAATTTGAAGCTGTTAAGGAAGAAAATCTGCTCCAGCCAAGCTGAAATCCTGTACTGAACTCAAGCTGGCTCCAAACTGTAGCCCTGGCACAGGGGAAGTGCTGTAACTGCACCCTGCAGTCAGTGAAAGGCCATCTCAGCACTGAAGCAAGCTGATCATTTGCTTTTCCAGACAAATATAGATATTTTGGCCAAATTAAGATTTTTCTCATCATTCATGAATTTACAGTATTTGAGCAAAGGGATGGAATGTCCTGCAGTTCTGACAAGGATACAGTTTCATAAATAACCCTCTTGATGTGGATGAAGTGAACATTTTTGGAGGTTCAGGCAGGGTTTGGGGCAGCAGAGAATTTATTTGCTGGTTTTAAGGCAACCAGGTCTTTTATTTTCCCTCTTACCAACGGGTAGAATATTTCTGTTGCCTTCTCTGCTCTTTCCCCCCTTCCAAACAAGCATTCCACAATGCTTTTGCACACCTTTGGCTGTAGGTGAGGGCTCCCAAAAGCATGTAGGATTTAATTGCTGTAAGACAGATAATGAATTGATAATGAGATGAAACAGGGACTATTCCACGAGCTGTAATTATGATTGATAAGAACTCCTTATCTTTGTGCTGTCCATCCTATCTCCACCGCACACACAAATCCACCATGGACAAAGGAGACTGAGAGGGTTCTTTAGCACAGGGACACTTTTTTCTGTTAAAGAATTGCCAATCTCAGAGGCACAGAGACAAACCAAAGATTTGCAGTGGAGGAGCTGCAGTGAACTGAGCTGCCTCCGTTCTGTTCGTGTTGTTGTGCTCCTCTGCCTTCCCCATCCCTCCCAGCTGTCTCCAGTGACACTTTGCAATTCTTTCTTCCACTCTTTGATTGGTTTTTTGGATTGTTTGAATTTTTTTTTTTGCATGGGTTGTTTTTGCTTCTCAGTTAGGTTTATCTGACTGTTTTGGCTGGTAGGACACTGCTGTTTTCTCCCCAGCTCTTTTTGCAGTGTCTGCTTCAAAAGAAATACTCAGGGTCTCTGCATCAGGAGCTTTCTCAGCTCCTTTTAGTGACAGAATCCTGCACATCAACCATTTTTGAATGGCCACGTGACCATCCCAGGAGAACTAAACAGAACAAAATGTCTTAGTGAAAAGAATTTTTTGGAATTTAATCACCAGCTGCACACTGTAGATCAGTGAGGGGCATGTTCTTTTAAGGCACAAAAGTTAATTACGGTCAAAGAATGGCTCTGCTTCCAACTGCAGGAATCGGTCTGGAATTAGTGGACAGTGGCTCTTGGCCTGGTGTCCCACTGGTTTTCCAGAGGGAATGTTCATCAAAAGGCAAAGCACAGTTCAGGGGCTGGGCCCGAAACAACAAGAAACAGGAAATGAAATTATAAGTTAAAAAAAAACCCAACAAGACCAAAAGAATCAAAGAGCCCAAGCAATTTAAAGAAGTGTCTGTGTACAGACTGCCTGGGAGCAGCAGAGTTTCTAGAGGAGCATTTTACGCTTGCTGAACAATGTAAACTGAAAACAGAGAATATTGCAGTTGGGGACCACAGGGAGCTGGGAAATACTGACAGGTAAAGCCACCCAGTGGTCAGTGGCAGAGCAGAAAGCCTTTGATGTGGGAGGTGTTTGGGATGGAGCTGCTGGCACAGGGACAGCAGGGATTCATTTCAGCCAGGGCTGGTGAGACAAGAAAACCTCCCCAGCTCAGCTCTGACAGAGCCAAGGGGGATCTGTCCCTGCTCCTCCCCACGTGTGCCATCCCCATCACCTGTCCCAGCTGTCTCCAGTGACACTTTGCAGTTCTCTTTTCCAGTCTCTGGGTTTTTGTGATTGTTTGAAGGGATTATTGGCTTTTTTTTTCAGATAGGTGTAATGGAAAACTGCCCTCTCACTATTTGATTCTGGTCCAATTGCACTAAGAACTGATGGAAATAAGGAACTGTGGGGCTGTGCAGGAGCTAAAGAGGTGCTGATAGTGGTGCTGGGACTGGGGAGAGTCCTCCTCTGCCTGCCCTGCTCCTGATACTCCTTTTCCAAGCATGTGCCACAGGCTGGTGGTAGGAGATGCTTTGATCTTGCTCATTACGGCCAGTCCCTCTGGAGAAATCCCCTGTGTCCCTGCCACGGGTTTGTTTTGTGGCCCTGGACACATCCCAGGAGCAGGGTGGGTGCCAAGGCCTGGAGAGGGCAGAGGCAGAGGTTGGGATCAGGAGCTGCAGGGGCAGAGGCAGAGGTTGGGATCAGGAGCTGCAGGGACAGAGGTTGGGATCAGGAGCTGCAGGGGCAGAGGTTGGGATCAGGAGCTGCAGGGGCAGAGGTTGGGATCAGGAGCTGCAGGGGCAGAGGTTGGGATCAGGAGCTGCAGGGGGACAGTGAAACCCCTTGGAAGAGCTGCCCTGGGGTGGGGCTGGGGCAGAGCCCCTCTGTGCCCCTTGGCCTCTGCCTCCAGAAAAACAACCCTGAAAAATAGGAACAAACTGAGCAATGTCCTCAAGTCCCTCAAAATGAGGAGGATTAACCAAAAGTGTCTGAAATCTCATGATTTCTTCAGATAAATCCTAAGCTTTTGGAGTTTGTATTTAAAGTCGTGAGGTCACCACTTACATGCAGTTCCAAGAACTCATAACATATTTTTCCAACCCAAATCCCTTTTTTTGGTGTTGCCCTTGTAAATCCTTGACAACCGGAATAACAACAGTGTCACTGGGAGTGAGGGACAGCCGGACATAGGGAAGGAGGGAGGGAATGTTTTGGTGTCACTGGCACGGAGCAGGGACGAGATGTGCTTTGAGTGGAGCTGCCTGAGCCCCTGAGTCCCAACCGCCCCCTGCAAGGCTCTGTTTACAGCGTAAATTGGTTTTTTAGGTGATGCAAATTGCTTTGGAAGTGCTGCTACCTCCCACTGTGCAAAAACCCTCTGACAGCCCTCCAAAAACCACATCCCGCCCTGGAATTCCCGGGGCCTGGTGGGTGCTGTTCACACCCCCAGGGTCGCTGTGTGCCTTGGGGGCTGTCAGAGGCACAGGTTCCTTAGGGAGCAGAGCCCAGCGAGGCTGTTTCTGTACACTGAGAAGGGTGCTGAGCACTGGGCATTCCCGTGGGGATTTACCTCCTGGCTGCTGTGTGGGAATTCTGGGGGCAAATGAATTCATCCAGTGCCTCGTGGTGCCCTGGGTGTCCCATCAGCTGCTTTTGTGGTAACTCAGCTGTGCTGAGCCTCCTTGGTGCTCTCTGCTTGCAGAAACGTGGAATTCAAGCAGGTCCAACCATGAATTTTTCACGTAGCTCAGCTGTTTTAGTGGGATCTCACTCGTGGTTCATGGCTCAGAAACCCTGGAGAGACTCCCTGTCCTGCCATTGTTCCAGGAACCTCAGCTCAGACACAAAATTCCCTGTCCAGGAATGGTGGCTACAGAGGAACTGATCTGATCCAGTGCAACAAAAGTGAGCTGGATTTGGAAACTCCTCTATTCCCAGTGCCCCCAACTGGAAATTTCCAGACAAAAATGTGCACAGAGGGTTGACATTTTTTTGCTCAAATACACAGAATTATGTACCCAGTGCCAAAAGCCAGCCTGGAAATGTTGATTTATTGTGCATTTTCCAGATTAAATCCAGAAAGGATAATGCTGGTTGGTGTCAGATCGTGTGGGGTGCAAATGGAGAGATTTCTCTCTGAGGCTGCACTTGTTTGCTATCAGTGAGCAGCAGTCTTCACCCCACCAGGCAGAGGAGATAAAAACCACCATTTCCAGCTTGCAAAAGCCCAGCCTGTGTGGGATCAGCTCCCTTATTTCAGCTCAGTCTGCAGGAAAAGCAGTTCCTATCTCAGAATTACAATTACACGGGAACGTGAACTGCACTTTCTCTCCTTATTAATGCAATAGAACAACGAAATATGGACAGTGGCCACACATCAGTTTCTGGGGATTTGAAATAACTCTTGGCATGATGAATCTTTAAACACGGCCTGGCTTTCTTTCATTGTTTTAATATCATGCCTTGAACTGGAAATTTGTGAGATTGATCTTATTTGAGAGCTGGCAGTACCGCTGCAGCACTGAGAGTGATAATACAGAAGATTTTCACAGGGGGAAATGCTTCTCATAACTTGTGCCCCGCTGGATCCCAAGATCCAGGGACACTTTGTGCTAATGGCTGAGTATTTACATTAACAATGCCAAACCCCTGCACTGAGAAATGAGTTCAGAACCCAGAAAATTCACAAAATCAGCTTAGGCCATGAAACAAACAAAAAAATCCCTAATGAAGGATCTTTTTTGCTTTGACCTTTTTGGAGCTTTGGGGTGAAAGGTTCCTTGTGTTTTCAAACCTTTCACCACAAACGTGGCCTCGGAACTTGGCTTTCCACTGCTGCTGGGTTTGTGGTGGGGTCACCCAGGGGGTCTCAGGAGCTGTGAGGAATGGCTGGGTTGGGCTCCCCAGCCAGGGAACGTCCCCCACAGGTCCCAGTTCTGTGATCCCTCATTAATCCCAATTCTGTGATCCCTCATTAATTATGATTCTGTGATCCCTCGTTAATCCCAATTCTGTGATCCCTCCTACATTGATTCTGTGATCCCTCATTAATCCCAATTCTGTGATCCCTCGTTAATCCCAATTCTGTGATCCCTCATTAATTATGATTCTGTGATCCCTCATTAATCCCAATTCTGTGATCTCTCCTTAATTGATTCTGTGATCCCCCATGAATCCCAGGACCAGCTGTGGCAGTAACATCCAGAGCCCAGTTCTGGGGTTTTTTGGTTGCCTTTTTAAGCATCTTGGGGCCAGAGCCAAAAGGAGGCGGGATGGGAGGTGTGTGGGCAGGAATGTGGATGTAAAGATGATGGAAAATCATCCTGGAGTACCTGGCCAGGTCTGGGAATGGCAGCTGGGCTGGAGAAGTCGTGAGCAATGATTGTGTGCCCTCAATCTGCACATCCACCTGATCCAGAGGGATCCAGATCCACTAAACCCACTCTGGAATTCCATTTTTATCCCCCAAACTTACAAGTGGCAGCACAGACACATTAATTATTGATAAATTAATTGTTTGGAAAACGTGGATTAATTTCTTCCATTCCCTTCCTGCCTCCTCCTGTCTGTGCTTCGGAGGTCCTGGCTTTTCTCAGCATATGAAGTAAATTAGGGAAAAAATATCCTTGTAGTCCTGGGAGTCTGCCAGGAATAGAAACCTCCCAAAATGTTCTGACTGATCCAGGACCCGAACTACAAAGGACTTGAGAAAAACCTGGCACATATCAAGTTAAATAATCAAGGAATTGAGGCTGAACACAGATATAAAATAGAAGAAGATTTTCTGGGGTTTATTTCACTTCTCACCAGAAAACAAATTCTCCCAAAATTTGAGAAAATGCCCATTTTCCAGCAGATCATAAGTATGGAAACAGATATGTAATTAATACTTCATATTAAGCCATGTTAGATATAAAGTTATTATCAAGTAAACTGTTCTTATTTTATATTCCTGGTTGAGAAATAAAGGCTCTGAGTGATGTAGCTGACCAGAAAATATGAGTTTTTTAAAATGCACGGTGCTCTAAAAGATTAAAAAAATCAATTTTGGTGGAAAATTTGCAGGGGGGGAAAAAAAAATCAATCCAAATGTAATGACTCCATCAAGGTAAACACCCCCAGGTGCCAACTGAGCCTGAGCTGCTGCTCCTGGTGCTGGGAAGAAAAATTATTGCAGATCAAAATATTGCTGCAACTTCTTCACATTTCCATAAAGCCACAGCCTAATTTTCCAACAGCTTCAGTGTCACCATCTCATTTTCCAGAGTAAAGCTGTGCTTTGTAGGGCTGGGGCTGGGTTTCTTTCCTCACTCAAACCAGTGTCACTGAGCAAATTTGGAAATTTGAGAGGTCTTTTTCTAATAATTGTTTAAAAAGTTGAGCTGAAAAAGGTTTGCAGCCTCAACCCTGAGCACAGATAAAGTGTATTTCTAAAATATGCAAAAGATAAATTATAAAACTGAAGTAACACCACTGCTAAAAACTTCAATTTCTTGATAAATAATATCACTTTTAATCCCTTTTTTTCTGTTGATGAGTGCTTTTTCCACTCCAATTCCAGTGTGCTGGGTATTTAAATTTACAGCATTATTAATGGATTTTTAAGTAGTTGTTCCTTTGCTTCATTTTCCTCCTCCCCTGCTCTCTCCCGGGACATTTCTGGTGCTGAAACACTCAGGAGTTCTTTGCTTTTGCAGCAGGGTCAATTAGCAATTAAATACTGAGGCAAAGAGGGGGAAATATTTGTGGATCCCGGGGTTTTTCCACCATTTCCAGACAAATCCGTGCTGGAGCAGTCAGAGCAGGGGTTTGGGAGCCCTTCCCGTGACCCCTGGGCAGCTCATGGAAAGCTTGGGAACACACAGGACCAAACACGACTTTTTGCTGCTTATTCAGTGTCTTCCACCACCTCCTCAGCCAGTTCTGTATCTCCAGAGGACAAAAACCCTGGAAAATGGAGTTGTCCCCTGCTCTGCCAGCACAAATCAGGGATTTATGGAGCAGTCCTTTGCTTAAAGGCCAGGCAGTGACCAGAATGCACAACCACCATCATTTGCCAGCAAAAACCAAATTTGCCTTTCAAAAATCATAAATATTTATTGTGGGCAGCAGAGGTTTGGGTGCAGCACTTGAGAAAACATCTGGAATTTTCTTCTCCTGTGGAGAGGGTTCTGAGTATTCCGAGCTGGGGACAGGGAAGGACTCGGTGCCCCTAAAATCAGCTTGAGCTTTATGAAGATGCTTTGCTGGATTCATCTCCTGCTGTGGCCACAGAAACACATAAAAAACTGCAAATTGCAGCCTGCTCTGTTTTCCATGAAAAATTGGAAGTTCCAGGTTTTGTGGCATTCGTGGCAAGCAGAACAATTTCTGTGTGGGCTTCAAAGCAAAAAGCAGCAGGAGAAAACAAATTGTGAGAGCTGTGGCTGTACCCACACAGCAGATTTCACTGTGGATCTAAATGTCAGGGGGAGTTAGAAATATGGCCCAAAATGTGATAATTTGGGGTTGTGCTAAAGGGCCTCTGTGCAGGACAGGGTTTTGTTACCTGGTGCTGTTCCCTGGGGCTGAGCAGCTCAGTTCTCCCATCTCTGGGCTCCAAGCTCCCCCCATCCTGAAATGGTGACCCCCTGCACATATTTTACCTATTTTTACCTATTTTTACCTCATTTCTAAGCCATTTCAGAAGGTTTTGTAAGGTCAGCTGCAGCCTGGAAGATCCCAGGTGGAGCTGCCCCTCCTGTTCCTGGCACTGGGAAGGGCAGGAGGTGGATCCTTGTCCCTGTTCCCAGAGCTGTCTCCCTCCATCCATCCTGCAGCCTCCTGTCAGGACCCATTTGCACAGGAGACAACATTAAAATTGTCTTGTGAAGCCCCAGCCCCACCTGATTTAGGATTTTGATCATAGAAAATTCTGTATTTAAGTGTGGGATGTTGCAGTACTTAATTCTGGCCTAATTCTTCCCATTTCCTTTTCTTTCCCAACCACCCCTGTGGTCCAGTACGGACCTGAACCCCTTGAAATATCCAGATTTGCTCAGTGGGAAGGGTTTGAGCTGTCCTGGGGTCACTGTCCCCCTGTGCACCAGGTCCAAACCAGGAATTTTCCTATCAGGAGCACAGAACAAACCCAGAACAGTGATCTGCAGAAGTGGATCGAAGGTGGAGGAATAAATCAACTCTGGTTGTGCTTATTGGCAAGGCAGGAGCGAGAATATTCCAGATTTTTACAGATTGCTGCCCCAAAACAATCGATGAGAGGGAAAGAATGCTCATTTTGAAGGAAAAAAAAATAAAAAGCTGCTGTGTGAGCACAAAGTGAACTGCAGAAATTCTATTGATCGATCTGATTGCACCCTGGACTGTTTGCAGGAGTGCAGGGGAAGAATCTCAAATATGGGCACCTTCCATGGAAATGCCTGAGCAAACTCAGCGTTTGGAAATAGTAATTGTGGTTTGTACTGATTTTGAAGATGCTAAGTGGTGCCAGGAGGTGGCATGGAAAGCTCTGCCACCTCAGCATGGCTGTTTCTAATAAAAAATACACCAAGAGAAGCTCCACCTCTTCCAGCCTGCCTCCCTCAGGCCTGAGGAGGAGCTCTTTGGGGACCCTGGGCTGGGATTTTGGGTGCTGCTGAGGAGGAATGGATGTGCCATTGCTCAAGGTCCAGACCCCAAACATTTTTCTGCCCCATCCAAAGCTGCAGCTCCTTCAGAAATTTCTGGATTAAATCTGAACCCCAGGAGCTGCCAATCTAATCTTAACTTCACTGAGTGCCTCTCATTCAGGGCAGCCTGGGGGAGGCTCTGCTGCTTTCCCAAGCCAGTAAAGGCAGGAGAAGCTGCTCTCCAGCAAAATCTGCATCCTGGGAATGTCAGGATGGCTGAGGGTGTTTGTGCTTTCATTGCCCCGGGGATGGCATCGCTCAGTCAGACACAGAGCTGAGCTCATAAAAGGGAACATAAAGAGTTTCCATATTGTCCTTTATTGTGTGCTCACATCTGGCTCAGAATGACACCCAGCATTAAAAACAAGCTCCCGGTGGCGCTGGTTTTGATAAAGGAGGAGTATTGGGCACATTTTATTCTGGTTATCTCATGGAAAAGGGTTGGATGTGCTGGGTTGTTTTATTCCCCACAGCCCCCACAGCTGCCTCCCAGTTTCAGCACCATCAGCTACAACACCCAAAGATTTGATTTATATTAATATCTGTGATATTAAGAATGATATCATCAGACTAAAAAAATTGATACGAGTTTGAGGAGCAGTTGACCCTTGTGCTTTATGGTATAAATTACCTTGGGAAGAAGAAAAGTGTTCATATTAAGATTTCTTGCACCTTCCTCTGTCGTAGCAGGAGAGTTTTATCAGCTCACAGCTCATTAAAAACCTTTTTTTTGGAATGAAGTGTTCTCCCTCCCCACCCCTTGGGCTGCTCTGTCAGACAGAAAGTGTTCTCTGGGCAGTGAATCCGACTGCAGCTGATTCACTCTGCACAAGGGTGGCAGAAATCTGAGCTCAGGCCTTGCCTGGGAGTCCAGAACTCGTGTAACCTTTGGCTCCCATCAAATGTTGTTCTTCCCCTCCTCAGCTGTGTAATAAATAAAGGATCAAGGAGTGAAGAAACACAAATAATGTTATCAGGGAGAGTTAGGAGATCCTGAAACAGCTTCTGAGGGACCTGATATTTTCCTCTTCCTCAAAGGCCGTTAATTAGGAGTTGGTGTTTGTCTGTAGCCTTGAATTCCCCCCAGTCTGGGGAGTTCTGCTCAGGATAAAATCCAAGGAACTGCTCCAGGCTGGAAGATGAGTGTCTGATCCGAATAACATTCCCTATTTCCAACATTTCGGAGGGAATTTGTACCCAAAGGGGTTTATATATTAACAGAATCCCCACTGGAGCTGTTTCACAACTGTGAGAGGTAAAGAGTGGGATAAAGGGAATCTGGCCCTGGAAAAAGGAGCCACCAAAAATTGTGCTTCACTCTGGAGCAGAAAACATCTCCCCCTCCTCCATCCTCCCATCGATGTCTCCAGCATTTTCTGTTGACTCCAGGCACAAACAGAAATGCCAGGGCTTTATCATCTCATCAGCTGAGCTTATTCTTTATTTTACAGTAAGTGCTGCGCTGTAAAGTCACCAGAAAACTTGACTTTGAAATATTCAGTCACCACAAGAGAGGCACAAATGTGGCCTGCGAGGAAAGCCCCAGGAAAGTTCCCGGGACAAAAGCCAAAATCTCTCCATTCTTCCTGACATATTTGTTCACAGTCTTAATTTAATTAAATCTAAGGGGATTCATTAATGATTCCAGTGCTTTTGTCTCCTCTGTCTCCATCAGATAATCCTCCACCTACCTCCAGTCCCATTTGAAAGCCATTTTTGTAATTAATTTGCTAAAATAAATGTATTCAATTTACAGGCCATTTACTCTGCTTCCCCATTGTCTAATGAAGTAAAAAACATAACTGGGGTTGAAAGGAACTTGCCAGACATTGGAACTGTTTCCTTACCTGCTCTTCTGCTAAGAGTTTGTTATTTGGCTTGTCTTCATGAATCTTTGCCTTTGTTCTTTGGGTTAACCTGGTGATTTTCAGCACAGGGGGAGCATAAATTAACAGTGGGGCTGTTACAGCTGGGGCTGGAATCCCCCCTCAGTTGGGAAATACTGCAGAGAGGTCTCTCCTTTTTAAATTTCACCCTTCAAGGACTGGGTAGACTGTAAAATATGAAATTATT
Source organism: Machaerirhynchus nigripectus (assembly GCA_013397975.1). NCBI lineage: Eukaryota > Metazoa > Chordata > Aves > Passeriformes > Dicruridae > Machaerirhynchus > Machaerirhynchus nigripectus. The sequence goes on from VZRQ01005679.1 coordinate 283,695, forward strand.
TATATGCACAAGCCCATTGGGCTTTATTTGGATTTCCTTCTCCTAAGCAGCTTGCTGTTTTTCCTATTAATATTATGTTAATTAAAGACTACTTAGAGAAGTAATATTGCATTAATTAACAGGTGCTGCCTGCCTGTTAATTGCTGAGGCTGCCCAGCTGATGGGTGTCTGTTTTTCCAGGTCTCCTGACATGGATAAATCTGGATCATTCCAGGAATGGATAAAGCAGAGCCCTCTGTTCCAGGTAAGCCACAATTCCAGCTCCCACAGGAGCCTCCCAGGCCATCCCAGCTCCCGAGCTCCTCCTGTCCATGGCTGCAGCCATGGGACTGCTCTGCTCTTCCAGGAGATTTTCCCTTTTCCTGGGATGTGCAGATGGAAAAAAACCTCACAAACCTGGCCTTTAAATCACAACTGTTTGCCCAGAGAGGAAGGAGAATCCCCTGGAACAGGCACAGCCCTGGGAGTTGTTCTGACCACGAATCCAAGGCTGGTCCTGCTCTGAGGGATGGGCTGGGCCAGGGACATCCCGAGCTTCTTCCCAACCCCACATGGGCTGGATTCCCCAGCAGAGGCACCTCCAGATTGTCTGGGCACAGGGATGGCACTTGTATGACTTTATTTGTTGCTTTAAACAACGTGATTCCTCCTGGCCTCCTGTCCTCCAGTCTCATCTCTCTTGGAAATATCTGATTTTTGGTTGATAGGAAGGCCTTGCATCAAAAAGGTTTGGATAAACTTTGAGTTTTTGAGGGTCCTGGATTCACTGCCAGCAGTGCCACGTTTTAGAAAAACATCCCTGGCACCGAATTCCCACTTGGTTGTGTTTGCAGAGTCTCAGCTGAGCTCTGTGTGTGAACCCTCAGGGTTTTCCTGCTCTTCCCAGCTCCGTGTGGTGCCTTTGGACTCAGGTTGTTTGTGGACACTTTTCTAGGAAATGCTCAGCCCCAAACCCCCTGCTCTCCCTGCTTGGTCCTCAGCTGCCTCCCTTCATTTGGGAATGATTTCCTCTGCCCTGGAGCAGGAACGTTTTTCACCCCCTGTTACAGCAGGGCAGGAATTCCCCCCTCCCCCTCCGAGTGACTTTGAGTATTTGCACCGACTGCTCTGAAGTGTTTGGGATAAAGGCAGAATATGTCCTGCTGATCTTTACATGCTTCAGATATTTCTGGGAAAATTCTGTATTAATCTGGATACTGGGAAAGGCTGGAAATAACTTTTATGCTGGAATTTTGTGCATGATGGGCATTTAACTTAAAATAACCCCCTGGGACAGACCCACCCCTGCTTTAATTTGAGGAAGGCAATCTGTGCTAATTAATTAATTGTTGTCAAAATTATTTTTAGAACTACTTCTTAGAAATACTGCATTTTTTCTTAACTGATGTTGTCAAAACTGAAATACTCAACAATAATTAGGTCCTTCATTTGACCTAATAGTTAATCACTTAGGAGCATTATTAATGACATCTTTTAAATAGAAACAAATTGCGTTGTCAAAGTATGCAAACATATTTCCCAGCTGTTTTCAGAGACGTTTCAGGGCTAAGAAGTTCAAGATTGTTTTCAGGGACAAAGAGATAAAATAATTCTGTGGATTTTACAGGGATTTAACTTCACTTTTCTGGTGTTTCTCTCTCTGAGGCAACAGGAAAATGCTTTGGTCACAGTCCCATCCAATGGGATGAGTGTTATAAATATCAGCAATGTTTCAGAAAGTAAAACTTTTTTTCCATTCTGCTTTTGTTGTTCAAATCTGGCTAAAATCCAGAACTGAATGTCACACCTCAGAACTTGGATCTTCTCTAATTTCATTTTGGTGCTGCTGCTCCACACCTGATGAGGTAACGAATGTCACCACTCAAAGATTCCCTATCAGAGATCTTCCTTTCCTCTTCCCAGCACTGAGAGGAAATACAAAGTGACCAGAGCATGTCCTTGGCTGCAGGACAGTGTGGAATGTGCAGCTTCTTGGTCACAGTCACAGAACCCTTTAGGCTGGAAAAGAAATCCAAGAGCATCGAGCCCAACCACACTGAGCAGGTGTAAAATGACCTTTCTGGGAGAGACAGCCTGAGAAAAGGCTCCTTTTCCATCCAGATTGTTTCAGAATCCACAATTTTAGTATTTTCTGTGCCTCTTTTATTACTTTTTTCCAGGAGTGTGTTGCAAACACAAGGGCTGTGACAGAGGGACTCGTGCCACACTCACCCCTGGGACTTCAGCTGAGCTTTCCCAGGTCTCCTCAGGGAAATCCAGTATTTCATGAGCACTTTGTGGAGCAGTTCAAGCTCTCTCCTCAGTGCAGGGAAGTGGCCACGTGCCTGCAGGGACACTTTCCACTGGGTTAGTGCTCCCTGCATCCCAAATTTACACTCAGGAACAGCTGGCTCATTCCAGAACTATGTGAGGCAAAGTTGAGGACGAGACGTGGAACCTCCCTCTCCTCCAGCCTGGTCTGTCACCCTTGTTCTAAATTTAAATCTGTGTTTACAGGAGGCAAAAGGGAAGAGGCAGCAGTTAAATTAAGCAGCAAAACATCTCGTGTTTGTTTTGAGGTCAGAAAAGTGGATTTTCTTTTCCATATGGTGACTTCTGCTGGCAGAGCGTGGTGGGCGATGTGCATGTTCGTGAGAGCTCTGTGAGCAAGGAAATGTGAGCCGTGCTCAGAGGGGCCCTGGCTCGGCTTCTGACCCTTTTAGGGTTATTTTTGGCAACAAAATTCCATAGAATAATGAGCAGGGGAGAGCCACGCTCAGGGCTGGTGGAGCTTTCTCAGGAGGCTTTTCCAAGGGACACTTTGCTCTTCTTAGGCTGCACTTCCCTGCCTGTCCCCTCCTCCGAGCCGAGCCCAGGGGGCTGAACCTGGGGAGCTCTGGCAAAGCCAGCAGGGTCTGGGCATTCCTTCCATTTCCTTCCTTCCTGACTCCTGCAGATTCCCAAGGCAGGGATGAGCTGCTGCTCAGCACCCCAGGGCTCTGGTGCCTCCCAGCCAAAGCCTGGGTCTGCTCAGATCACAGATTCTGCTCCCTGGACAGAACTATTCCAGCCCCAAATGAGGACTGTGGTCCCAGAGCTTGGAGGAAATTCTGTGGAGTGTTGGATGGGAATGGCCCAGTCCAAGGAAGTGTGGAATGCACTGAGCTGAGCCCTGCTCTCCTCTCCGTGTGGAGCAGTGGCTGCACATCCCCCTGAGTGGGAGCTGAGCTTGTGAGCTGAACTCTCCCCTCGAAGGGAATTCAGCAGCTCCTGATTATACAAAACCCGATGGACAACTTTAGGTCTGTGCTGTTGTTAGGATGGGAAGCTGCCCATGTTCATTCTTTCAGTACAAGAGGCATTTATAAACTGATTATCAGAGCCTCCCAGCCATAGAGAAACCCAGCTGGAGTTGCTGGGAATGGGATTAGAGGAAATTAATTCTGGATAAAATGCAGGTTGAAGTTCTGAGACCTTTAGTTCTTACCTGGCCCAGCATTGTGCACACAACAGTCACTGTCTCCATTGTTTCATATCTTGGGACTTAATCACATTTGTGTTGTAATTCTGTTAGAAAAGGCTGATGCCCAGGTCTTGATAAAGGAATGAAGGGGATAAATATTCATCCTGTTTATTGCATCTCCTTCTGAGGCTTTTGTAGCAGAGGTGAAAGGAAAGGAGAAGAAAGCCACCCAGATAAAATTTTAATAATAATTTTATGATTCTGCAACAGCAACTCTATTGTGAAATAGTCCCTGTAGTGTTCCCAGCCTGCAGCTCCCCAGTGCTGCAGCTCCGTGCCCATTTTTACCACTTTGAAAGTTATTTAATGTCAGCTCCTGCAATTTATTAAGCAGGACCCAAAGGCAGGGACAATTCTGTGGGTTCCAGCAGAGTAACTTCTGTTGTGGGGTGGCTGAGATGATTAAGGGAGGTCTTGTACAGCCAATTACTCCCAGTAATTTCATTAGAAAAGAGAAAGGCAACATGGACTTTGTGCAGTTTCCTCTCTAACACTGTGATCTGTAATTTCCATTAATAGCAACTTACAGAGTTTGAAGTGAAAATGTTCAGTCGGAACTCCAGTCCCTCCCAAAAGGAATCCCAGCCCCAGTGCAGGGGTTTGAGCCCTCCCCGTGTGCAGGGTGGATGTTGTGGAGCAGCAGAGCGCCTGGAACAGGGCACAATTCCATGGAAAACCTTTGTTTTGTGCTTCCCAGGCCACCCCTGCCGTGCCTGTGGCCAGCAGCACCTCACCCCAGCACTTGTTGAATTCTGTTCCTGCTTTTCATCCCCTGGTCTCTGAATAATTCCCTAAAAAATCAGCTGTGCCACCTCAGCTTCCGTGAGTCCCCCTGGGAAAACCTGCCAGCCTGTGACAGTGCTTGGAGGAGCTCTCATCAGTCAGCACCTCTGCATTTCCCCAGTGCTTGGTTCACAGGTCCTTTTTCCTTGCTTGTTTTACATCCAGATGTCCCTTTAAATCAGAGTAACCAAGAGCAAGGCAGGAGAATTCCCATATTAAAAACATAAACAAAAGGGCATTGTTTTATCTTTAGAGCTCTTTGCTTCTCCCCTCCTTCCTCTCTCCTGAACCCAAAATACCCAGCTATAATTAAATATCCTCTTCTTAAGGGAGGGAACGGCACTCACAGGACTGGAGAGGCAGAGCTTTGCCCCAGCCCTGTGGTGGGAACCACAGCGTTGCCTTTGCTCCAGTCTCTCCAGACAGATTCCCAGCAGGACCCCGAGGCCCAGCTAAAATCCACACGCTAAATTCATTTAAAAGCTTTCTATAAACTTAATTTAAAAGCACATCTACTCAATTAAGGGAGTCTTCACCACCTTGGACTTTCCTTTATGATCCATATCCATTGTCCACCTCGTTCTTGGTTTTCCCTCCACTCCTGAGCATGCAGCCACAGAGAAACAGGATGGGCAAAAATAAACCTGACAAAATAGAAAAGAAAATTAATTTTACTTGCACAAGAAGGTGATAGGTTTCTTTTTTCGTTTCAAAGAGGGTTTTTTTAGAGGAAGAGGCTGAGAATCATTCCTTTTGTCAGGCTTTAAGGAATTCCAGCTCCTGAGGCAGACTCAGGAGTCCTGTTAATACTTGGTTGTTCAGCCTTTGCTTGAGAAAGAGAGAGAGAGCTGGATGCTTTCCCAAACTTCACCTGTCCAGGGGCTGCTTGATACTCCAGATTCACCTGCTGGTTATGGAATTGTGGTGGTGCTTATTCTCTGAGCATCCAGACCCTGTAAATCCTGTGGAATGCTGAGGAGGGAGTGGTTGTTTGTAAGACACAAATGCTGCCAAGCCACAAAGACCACAGCAAAGACATAATTCCCACATTTTACCACTGGAAATGAAGCTGGGGACAACCTGAGCAGGAGCAGGGGCATTGCAGCTCTGCATTTCCCACTCTGTTGGTGACATTATTTCAGTCTCCCCTCCCTTCCTTCAGCTCTCTGCTCTGGACTGAACACCCAGTCAGCATTTTATTACCCTGCAAAATCAATGAATCTCACTAGAAAGCCTCATGAGCTTTAAATGGTCCAGAATTAGTGTGTGCAGCAGGCAGGGCCCAATCAATCAATCGTCCCCAATTAATCTGTTCTGTGGAGTGGCCCCAGATCGATCCCTGGTGAGCTGAGCCCCAGGACTGCCTGAGCTCTGGGAACAGCTGATGGACCTAAAAGTTCTGGAAATGAAATGATTTAAATGAATACTTCAAGCACTAAATCAATGCTGAGCGGAACAAGAGGTGACGTGTTCTCCTGTTTATTCTGAAATTAAGCCTGGACAGCTGTTGAGCAGTGCTATTTTTCATGGATTTATGGTTTTGTGGGCTGGCATTCTGTCTTGTTCATGTACTTTTATTGGCTTTTGATTCACTAATTTGGAGCTGCATTATAATCCCAGTGGTTAGGGATAGATGGCCTTGAGGTTTTTTCTCAAGCTGGCAGAGAAAGAAGAGATGATTTGAGTTGTGTGATTGAGCCCATGAGAAATAAGCACAGTTAGTGCCTCTTTGGGGAATCTCAGCAGGGCAGGAAGGAGGCTCCACGGGCATGAGCCCCCAGGATAAAGCATTTTATTCCCTCAGGGTGAAGATGTGCCTCGAGTAGTGCTGCTCCATGTTTTGGGGGACACAGAAGGATTTGGTTTCCTGGGATTGATCTAAATCCTTAAATATATTCTAAAAATGAGAAAGGAAAAAAAAAAAGGTAGTTTGGTGATTAAGTTGTGTTCCAGCTTTGGTGATTTCCCAGGTGCAAACCTGCAGTTTTCAATAAATAATTGGAACCAATTGCAGAAGTGTTGGGTTACAGGACTCTCCTTTCCAGCTGTAGGACTGTCACCAAACCCACCCCCTTCCCTGGCTGGTGGCACATTTGTATTCACGTTTCCCATGAAATAATTCAAATGAAAATATTGTTTATTGGGCTGAGAAACCAGGAATGCTCCACCAGAGTCGGGACTTGTGGGTGCTCTGCACAGAATTCCCGATTCCTAACAGCGTCTGTGACTTTCTGCTCTTTCCTACCCATAATTCCCAATCTTTTAGCTGGAGTTACACAACAGGAAAGGGTCAGGACAGCTGGGAAACTGCTCTGGAGAGTCGTGGGCAGGCAGCACGTGGGAGAACAAGTTCCGACATCCTCTGACTCCCTCGGAGGGTTTGGGGTCCCTCAGGTCGGGGTGGGCACTGGGGTTGTGGCAGAGGGTATTTATGGAATATTGGCCAGTGCAGACTCTCAGTCTCCTCCTGGATGTTTCCCTCGGGGCTGGGTGGGCCCCTCCTGTCACCCCGTGCCCTGGTTCCCAGTCCTTCACTGGGATCTCATGAGAACACACAGGAAGATGAGTGAGAAAGGCCCTGAATAATCCACTGAACAAATTTCCCCCCATTCTTTGCTCTCCTAAATCAATGTGCCTTTCTCCAGAGCCGAAGCCGTGTCTCTTTGGCAGAGCCACCCCGATGCAGCAGAGAATGCTGCAGTTCTTCAGCTGCAAAGACATCTCCTAAGAGCATTCTGGAGCCAGGATACATTTTCATCTCTCCTGTCTGATTTCTAAAGAGAGCACAAAGTGGTGCAGCTGAAACCCAGCAATTTAGAAATGGGGATCTGTTCTGAGGGAGCACTCCTGTTTCTGGATGTTTTTACCAGCACTGTGGCTCACCTGGATCCAGGTACCCCCAGGTCCTGTGGTCATTTTCTGGCACAAGCTGGAGGTGCTGAAGTGATTTGGGGTGAAATCCTTTGCTGAGTCATAACACTTCACTTGGAACCACGGGGAAGCTTTTAGGATCAGTAAAACATTCCAGACTCTCCCCTCAGGGCAGCATCTCGTGCTTACGGCTGCACCACTGCAGCACTTCAGCTGCTGCACTCTCGAGTGTTCCTGCAGAACACCTCTCACTGATGACATTTCATGTCCCAGCATTAACAGAAAAGCTCCTGCAATCCAAATAGATCTGCAGGCGAGGCCAATTATCCTGGCAGGGGGAGCAGGGTGAGGGGAGCCGTGGGCTGAGAGCAGAGGGAGCTGTGCTGTTTATCCCCATAAATCATTTACAGCCAGAACCCATCAGCTGCTTACTGCCAGTGCCTGCTCTGCAGTTAACAGGGGGGATGTGCACCTCTAGAGGAGAGAGTTTCTCGGGATGCCTTAGGTTGTTGTTCCAGTGAGGGTGGCATCCCTGCGAGGGCACAGCCCACTCAGCACCGACAGTGGGACCCTTCCAAGCGGCCTAGCTCCGGGTGATCCTGGGGTGCAGCAGGCTGGGATAAGTCCCTGTGGAGCTGTGGAAGTGCTGGTGGGCACCAGGGGCTCAGCCACACCCTCCACGCCCAGCTCAGCACCACCAGTGGAACCAGTCAGCTCCTTTTACTGGGAGTTCTGGGCTCTCCCTGCCACTGCTTTGACCTGGGAGCGCTCAAACCTGGCGCTACCAGAATTTCTGGGATGCTGCTGGAGAGCACAGCCCCCCAGTGGGAGGGGGTTTCATATTTATGTGTAAAATTCACCGGGAAAGCAAAAAATTCTCCCATTCCCAAACGTGGGGCACAGACTGGGAACACTGGGAGTGTTGGGGACTGAGCTGGGAACGGCCCCGAACTGAAGGTCTGGAGTCAGAGCAGGATTTCTCCTGGAGAATTCCTGGGAACAGATTGCTCCTGCACAGCTCCATCCATCTCCCCAAGGGGAGCCATGAAAAAGATGGATGAACTCCTGTGGAATGGGCCAGCCCAAGGTCAAATCCATAAAAATTGAGGAGCTGTGGGAAGTGCGTGTTCCTGACTGAGATTTGCAAACTAAATGAGAACTGCTTTGCATTTATTTGCATAAGGGCATGTTCCAGGCACCTTTTCGTGGTATTGCTCTGACACAGAGGCTTCAGTGGGAATGTTCTGGTGGGGACCTGCTGCCTCAGCAGGGTGGGCTCCCTGCACACCATCCAGGCAGGAATTCCTGCCACGTAATTCACTTTAGGTTGGAAAAACCTCCAAGATCATCAAACTTTGAACTGATTTTGAAATATAGACGGTGCTAAATTTATCACAAGTTTTATTTTGTGTAATAGGATAAAAATGTAAAGATTAGAAAAACCAGGAGTGATATAAAAGTGAAATATTGGGCTGCTTTTATGCCTGGAACCCTACAAAAATCAAACCATACAAAATAGAAAATGGGAATTTCAAAAGTGCCCTGAAGGTTTTTTCCCCTCTGTTTTAGGTCGGATCAGTGAGGAGCTGATGTACACTGAGTTTTTCAGTAGAGGGTTTGGCTGTTTGGATCATAAACAGAAACCAAATGGGCTTTTAAAATCCCAGGACTGTTGGGTTTCAGTGGGCACTGAGGAAATCTCATCCATTTACTGCTGTGGGGAGGGAGGAGCCAGCAGTGAGCAGGAAGGATATTCTCAGGCTGAGAATTTACCAACAAAAAAAGGCTAAACCCAAGCAGTGAAAGCCAGGGATGTTCAGGAGGAGCTAAAGTGATTAACTAATAAGTGTTACGGGCTGTTCTGCCTTTGGAAGAGTTTCCATATGGGAATTCCTATCTCCAGTAACTTGCTGGATGCTCTTTCTCAGCTCCTAAAGAAGGGTTTTGGTTTGAACTCCTGCTGTGGGTACAGGGGAGGGGCCTGAGAGGGATAAAGGCACTTTTTTGTATTTTTTGGGTTTCTAAACCAGAACTGATCTGGTCTGGTAAAGACTTCCCGGAGAAGCTGTGGCTGCCCCATCCCTGAAAGTGTCCAAGGCCGGGTTTGGAGCCACCTGGGGTAGTGGAAGGTGTCCCAAGGTATTAAACAAACCATAAAAGGTTCTGGCAACCTGAAAAACCACCGGGGTGGGGACTCTGGAAGCCTGTCCTGAGAGAGCCAGGATTGTCTCAGAGCTGGGAACACTGGGAACACTGGGAACACTGATCCATAACAACCCCAAGGGATAATCAGGGTCTGTCAAGTAGTTTGATGTCAATTAATTTGCATTATCAACAGAAAGAGTAAAAAAAGGAGCAAAGCTTGGTGTGTTTCTATTTCTGGTATTTGCTGTGCTGATTAAAGATTAATGATGAATGATTAAGGATTAATGATAATTCCCCAGACATTTTGGTGACGGGGCTGGGAAAAGCTTCCTGACAACAGGAGACTTCAGCAATTATCTCCAGACCAAGTGCTGGGACTCTGTAATTGATGCCACCTTTATCTCCTTTCGGGTAAAAGAGCAGTAAATCTAGTGCAGGGAAAAGTCTTGCAAGGCCAAAAGTCTTCATTTGTAAAGGAGAGAAACTCCTCAGCTTTAAAGTCCTTTCCAACTCGAATTTCTGTGCAATGATGAGAGTGACAGAAAACAATGAAAACTGCGTTTTTATCATGTTTAGTGATTAAATGTTTCTGTTGCACAAAGTAATCTCTGTGCTCAGGGGATATTTTTAGCCCTATAATGGCAAAACATCTCAAAGCAGAAAATATGGAACTGCTCAGAGTCCTGAATGGAAAACAGAGAGGGAATTGTGAAAGTGCTGGGAGTTTATCTTCTAAAGCAAATCAGGAGGGACGAGCCAACGTGTGGAGCACAGGAATCATTCTGCTTTTGGGAGACACTTCTGTGGTATCTTCTGCTCAATAACTTCACTCAGTGCCTTTCACCGAGACAGAGAAATGCAGTAATTTAGAAAGTTAATTTTGTGGGGGGGTTTTTGACACATGATCATGGATTTCTCCTAATATTTAGGATACATCAGCACTCATAGATGGGCACTCATGCAGTATTTAGGCTTGACTAAGTCTTGTGCTTCACCAGTGGCTTTTCTTGAGAGGGCCCTGAGGCCCCCTCACACCTCTGCCAAGTTGTGCTGCTCATCTCCAGAGTTTATGCCTTTGAAAATGAACTTTCACGGGTTGCTTTCTGATGCATTTTGGGACATTCTGCCTGTCCTCCTGTGATTTTGTCAGCCCAAAATACTGACAGCACCCTTGTGAGAACCTTGGGAGGTGTCTTTCTTGTCCATGCCCATGTCCCACGTGTGGTTGGGATCAGGAAAATTATTGCTGAGTGATCACATTTGAGTGAAAATGATAAACTCAGCTCAGCCAGGCTGGGGCTGAACGGCAGAGAAGGAATAAAATAAGTACTGGAGTTTTCTAGGGAGAATTTCTCCATGGAAAGGGTGCTCAGGCCTTGGCAGGGGCTGCCCAGGGAGGTTTGGAGTGCCCATCCCTGGAGGTGTCCAAGGAATTCCTGGAGGTGGCACTCAGTGCTCTGGGCTGGGGACAAGGTGGGGATGGGGCACAGCTTGGACTCAGTGGTCTGGAAGGGCTTTTCCAACCTGGATAATTCCATGATTCTGTGATTCCCTGAACTCTGCAGCTTTCCAGCAGCTGGAATTTTAACCTGCACAGGGATTCTGCTCAAGGAGCCTCTGGTACCAGGTCCTGCAGCAGAGCTCAGCACAAACACAGGATTTTGAGGACCTTTCCCTCCAGCAAATGTTGCTCAAGCAAGAGGTCTGAGTAACTCATAACTGATTAATCATCACCTCCAGGAGGGTTTATTTATTAGGCTTCAATCCATTAACACAAGTTTTAGATGGAAAAGAAAAAACCATTAGGAAGAAAAACATTGTAAATCTTATTCTTCTGGGAAGTGTTAGTGGCTAATTCCAGGGAGGATTGCTGAGGCAATGAGCAGCCCAGACGGTTCCTGCTTGGCCAAGGCTGGGCTTTCCTTCTTCCTGCAGTTCATCAGCAAGGAGAGAGCGAGTTCCTGGGGTTAGACAGGTGGGATGAGAGGGAACAACTGCATGGACAAGCCTCTGATGTGTCTGCCTGCAAGCAAAGCTGCTGGTTCTGTTCTAGGAGATCTCTGCTTTTCCACTGAAACAGATTTAAACTGGCTTTAAAACCCAAAATCATCTGAAAATGGCTTTTAAACCCAGCTGAGACGTGCAAGGATACATTTCCTGGCTAACTTCACAGAAGTTTTTAGGTTTTACTCAAAAAGTACATAAATCAGCATTTTCAATGTGGTCAGAGCCACATATAAATTGCTAAAATCTACTCAGATTCATTCTTTGGTCCAATAGATGGAGCCAAATATTTTGGCTTTTAGCCAGATCAGTGTTTTCCAAAGATTTTGCCAGATTCATCCAGCTGGTTTTGGAATTACCCCTCCCACTACCAAAATCTAAGGCAAAACATCTGTCATTTGTGAAAACATCAGCAACGCCACGCCAAAGTTCCTTAGGAACCTGGAAAATGAGATTTGGATGTACTAATTTGTGAAATTTTGGAGTGATAACAGGGCCTGGGATGGGGTGGGACAACAGGGACAGGAATGGTGATGACTGTGATCATGCACTGGCTTTAATTTCACTTCCTCCTTGCAAAAAGAAGGTTCCAGGTCTGTTTCCATTGCAGTTCCCAGTCACTCTGGAGGAAAATATTCCAAGTTCTGGCAAGGAAGAGCACAGAGCACATTAAACCCTAAGCATGTCCCTTCTCCCATTTTCACAGCAGCTGGAAGGAGGGAACAGAGCAAAGTCCTTTAGAAGGGTTTAAAAACGCTAGAACTGTAACTTTTCACAGGCAGCAGTAGCACAAGAGTGACAGGACAGTCACAGCACAGTCAGGGGAATGAAAGAATTTATTGAATTTAAAAGGGAAATAACAAAAATGCTGTTGCACAGCATGTGATTAACTCTGAGAGCTCACTGCCACAAATATTTATTGGAGCACTTGGTACAGTTCCATAAATAGAAAACCCACATTGCATTAATAAGAGAAATATTCCCTATATAACAAAAACTGTACAATTCACAGCAGGAGAACAAATTCTCAGTGTGAAACCCTGAGTCAGAGTGAGAAATTTTCAACTTTTAACAGTTCCTGGAGATAAATTGGAGATTTGACTTTCAAACCAGGGCAGGCTCTGGTGACCTGAGTGACCTGACTGTACAAACCCAACCCTTTGCTCCTCCAGCTGGAGATTTTTGTGGCTTTTTGGCAGCAGTGAGAGCTGTGTGTAGCCTGTGACAAAGCAGAACATGGAATGGCACTCAGAGGGCCGGAAAACCCTCTGGAAAACGCTCAGATTAAGGCTGGGAAGTGATGTGAAGGCTGAGCTCAGGTCTCTCACCTCGAGCCACCACTCCTCTGCAGATCTTTCAGCACAAAAAGCTGATAAACACTTGCTGTTCTCTGCTGGAGGCCCCACAAGGTTTATTTTTAATGCAAACATCTTGAATCCACAGCTTGAAGAGGAGTGGAAGTGGTGTCTCCTCAGGGGTGAGGCTCTGCTTGTGAGGATGCTGTGGAAAGCCAAGTGCTAATTGTAAAATCATTTGTTCTGTTGGAATTTGAAAGGCTCAGGCCTTTCCTTACTGCAGGTGGGAGGAATCCTGGAAAATTTGGTATCAGAGAAGTTCCCTGGTGGGCAAAATCTTCATGAAATCACTCCAGAAATCTTCATTGTCTTTATAAGTGAACTTCTGCCTTATTTTGGTGTCACTCTGCTGCTTCCCAGGCACCAAAGCTGGAAATTCAAACCTCATTTTATCCTGGGAAAGGAAAGGAAAGGAAAGGAAAGGAAAGGAAAGGAAAGGAAAGG